>OZ024740.1:259146014-259148514 GCA_964016885.1 Eledone cirrhosa | reverse complement strand
TATATATAGTGAAGGAGAAGGGCTTTATAATTAGGGTATTCGACTCACGATCGTAAGCTTGTGAGTCCGATTTTCGGCGTCTAAGGAACTCACATGGCAAATTTGGACATGATTGGTCCACTGGTTTTCAATCGCATAGGAGACAAACAGTCAAACAAACGAGCTATTATATATATATATATATATATATATATATATATATATATATATATATATATATATATATATATATATATATATATATAAAACAGGAAAAAAATAACTTTTTGTCGCTAAAATACGGGACATTTCAATGAAGCGATAGCTAAAAATATCTAAATAAGAGGCACATATAAACATAATTTAACTTATGCCAAAGTCTCCTTATAGGGATACCCGCCAAACTAACCAATATAAGAAAGTTTCACTTGCATCTTTCGAGACTTTGGCATAAATTCAACTATGTTTATATATATACATGTGTATATATATATAGATATACTTGGGGAGGGTCATATTGTTGTAACAATATTGCCAGAAATAATAACAGAACACACTGACTGTTTGGTTGGTTTTCGCTTCTGTATCTTTTATATCTCCATAGTTAATTTATTTGGCAATCAATGTTTATCATTGATTGACCAACGGTTAAAAATACAGATATAAATATATATATATAGTCTATCAAAGTTCTTTCGTTGCACATCTGCAACATCATCAGTGGTACTATTATGTTCCCTTCTATTGTATTGTAATGTCTACGCCATTTTTATTTTATTTATTTAATTCTTCTTGTCTCTGTCTCTTTATTTATCTATATTTACCTTAAGGGAAATATAGATAAATAAATAAATATATACACAAGCACAATAACAACAAACACATATAAACACACACTAGTAAGCAAAGATAGAATACAAAAACAAAATCACATACACTCAAACGCGAACTCACACACCAAACATTATACACACACACAAACGCATGCGCAGAGACAGAGACAAGAATAAATAAATAAATAAATAAATAAATAAATAAATAAATAAATAAATAAAATAAAAATGGCGTAGACATTACAATACAATAGGAGGGAACATAATAGTGCAGATGTGCAACAAAGAACTTTGATAGACTATATATATTTATATCTGTATTTTTAACCGTTGGTCAATCAATGATAAACATTGATTGTCAAATAAATTAACTACAGAGACATAAAAGATATATATATATATATATATGTATATATATATATATATATATATATATATATATATATATATATATATATATATATATATATATATGTGTGTATGTCTGTGAATATATGTGAATATATGTGTGCGTGTGCACGCGCTCGCGCTCGCCTGTTCTTGTGTGTGTGTGCGGAAGTGCTGCCTTTTCCTGTACAATTTCCTCCTATAAAGAAGGAGCCGGGTTGTAATTAAAAGACAAACACTGGAATTCAGCTGACACCATTAGTAAAGAGGTGCGTGTTGAATTTTAAAAAAGTCTTCCATATTTCCACTGTTCAGTTTATGGATTGTATTTGGAGATTATGTGTTACCTGTCGCTGTGACTGATAAACCCAGCTTTTCGAGATTACCACTTGGCTATTTGGTAACACAATCAGACGTGCCAGTAGTCATGGATATAAATATCCCTATATATTATATCAGGCCTTTCGTGATCAATAGAGGCGCGTGGCCTAGTGGCGAGGGTGTTAGACTTACGATCATAATGTTCTGGGTTCGATTCATGGACTTGGTTGTGTGTTACCTTCTTCAGCCAAACACTTCAATTTATGTTGCTCCAGTATACTCAGATGAAAATCAATGATCCTTCTAGAGGGACGGCCAACCAAAACTAACGAGCTCTGTCTACCACGGGTTTTTTTACACACTATTGGATGGCCGTTGACGGAATTAGATTTTCATCCCGCATGGTGTCCAAAAGCCTCCTTCCTCACCAATCAAACTCCATGAGGTTGTCGGTTTAGTCATCAACAACCCGACCTTATCACAGGTTGTACTGAGTTACGCTATTATTGTTATTACCTAAATCTAAGACTCCCTGTAGATAGAAAAGGAGCTATTGATATAAGTCCCATAGGCATGGTGGTAGAAAAAGGGTTCCCTAATCTTGAATATCAGTTGGCAAGTCACAAGTGGCTCGGAGAAAGGGCTATGCAACGGCAGTCGATTGGTTGTGAAAAATATGCATCCACACGTGATTCAAGCCACCATTTCAACAGAATGTGGTAGGAGGGAGGATGTGTTTGATCAATGAATTCCTCTTATCTTTCCTGATGTCCCATTTCAATTCAAACGACTTCAATTTCCAGTGAGATTTAATTTTGCCAATGCCATCAACAAATAACAAGAACAAACATTTTTGGTTTACATTTGAAGAGACCTACTTCAGCCATGGTCAGCTGTACGTTGAATGTTCAAGCGTAGGAAGTAAGACAAATCCATACATCTACCCACCATTATGAATTGACCCAATTAATTAATGATTA
>OZ024740.1:259086014-259141014 GCA_964016885.1 Eledone cirrhosa | reverse complement strand
CGCTAGCCGCTTCTAAACAAAGCCTGCTTTGTGTCTCCCTATTTATATATGTATGTATCTATCTCTCTATCTAGGGCAGGTAAAATTCCCGATATATATATATATATATATATATATATATATATATATATATATATAAAACCAAATGTTAAACAAGGTTCATTGATTATTCAATGAATATAGTTTTACACTAGATTAAAAGCATTCAACAGTGAAGTTTTCTGGAGTTATTAATATTATTCAAAATATTAATAAATGGATACATTCACATAATCAAAATATATGTTTTATTATATATATTTCGGAGGTACTGTGCTGTTTTTTCAGTACGTCCTCATCAGATAAAATACATACATTGATGCATGACATACCTCTACTATGCTGATGGTTCAATTCCAGTCTTGGCAGTGATTTATTACAACATAACTCAATATTTATATACCACAAGTAAAAATGTGACATTGCACTCAGTGCTCTTGTGGAAGCCCCTACATGGACACACTGGAAGAGGAAGACCAAGGTTAAAGTATGCTGATGCCCTAAGGACAGACACTGATCTGTTGGAGACGCAGGACATGGCAGCGATAATGAGGGACAGAGACCGCTGGAGAGAACTCGTCCATGGATCTCGGGAATTTTACGCGCCCTAGAATATATATATATATATATAATATATTTAGAAACACACAGATACATGCGGACACACACATATACATGAATGCATCCACACCCAACCGTGAGTTAAGGGTGCCAGCCTCACCGATGTTGCTCAATGAATGACTGGGACAGACCAATCCGGTTGAACTAGACTGAACCAGTATCAGAGTTAAAACTACATTATGAAGAGAGAAGAAACATTTAGATATAATTAGTA
Source organism: Eledone cirrhosa (assembly GCA_964016885.1). Lineage (NCBI taxonomy): Eukaryota > Metazoa > Mollusca > Cephalopoda > Octopoda > Eledonidae > Eledone > Eledone cirrhosa. Next base: position 259,140,140 of record OZ024740.1, on the reverse strand, counting down.
ATAAAATGTATCATACCTAAACTGCTCCTAGATTCCTCGACTACGCAGTTTCGTGGCATAAACAAAAACAATACATCATAAAGATATAGAGTCCCTGCGAGGTCTGCCGACTTATCAAGAGGATACCTCATTTTACTAGTCTCAAGAACGCGTCTACACGACGTGAGAAAGAATCCCAAAAGGCGGAGGGGGAGATAGTCACGCGATATAACGGTCGAGAAACAGAGCTAAGCCTCTTATAACCCCGAAGAAAATACCACAGAGGCGGAAGGGGTATTTATATCGAAGCCGTAGAAGAGGTGGTGAAGGAGGCGAGGAGTATGAGTAATGGCAGCTTTCCAGCAGTCACCACACTTCAAAGATTACTCAACCAGAGGGAGTTATTAACAATATATTTAGAAACACACAGATACATGCGGACACACACATATACATGAATGCATCCACACCCAACCGTGAGTTAAGGGTGCCAGCCTCACCGATGTTGCTCAATGAATGACTGGGACAGACCAATCCGGTTGAACTAGACTGAACCAGTATCAGAGTTAAAACTACATTATGAAGAGAGAAGAAACATTTAGATATTCTCGACCGTTATATCGCGTGACTATCTCCCCCTCCGCCTTTTGGGATTCTTTCTCACGTCGTGTAGACGCGTTCTTGAGACTAGTAAAATGAGGTATCCTCTTGATAAGTCGGCAGACCTCGCAGGGACTATATCTTTATGATGTATTGTTTTTGTTTATGCCACGAAACTGCGTAGTCGAGGAATCTAGGAGCAGTTTAGGTATGATACATTTTATTACTAATTATATCTAAATGTTTCTTCTCTCTTCATAATATATATATATATATATATATATATATATATATATATATATATATATATATATATATATATATATATATATATATATATATAGATATATATGTATATAAATATATAAGCAAAGGGATATTTAGGTAAAACTTGAACCGTTAAGGTTTCATTCCTGGATATGTCAATACTTATAAATCAAACTTTGTATTTTATCTGATGAAAGCGTACCAAATTTTGGTACCCTTGAAATATACATAATAGAATAAATATGGTTTTATAAATATACTTTCCATTTATTAATATCATTGATATATATATATATATAGATAGATGCATTGCGAAAGAAAAGTCGGATCGCAAGGCAGAGAGCTTAGATAGATGGTAACATCTCTATTATTTTCAAATCGGATAGCGAAGAAAAATATTTACTTAAGAATGGTAAATTCCCCAGATTTAGGCATTCTAAATAGCTGTATCATGAGTGAAAATGGAAATGGCAGGAACCATAAGATAAAACACTCAATCATCAGCTACTAAAACTTTACTGTTAGGAGCAGAAATACTTGTATTTTAACACACACACACACACACACACACACACACACACACACACACACACACACACACATATATATTCATACATATTACTCACTCTACTACCCCAAGTATCCAGTACTCTGGTGAGTAATGATCTAGCTGGTTTTTACAGCATCCATTCTGATTTATTCATACATATATATATATGCAGGTATGTATATATACTCGTATATATGTATATATACATATATACACACACGCAGATACACACATATTTATGAATCTATTTATATATGTATGTATGTATGCATGTATGTATGCATGTTTGGATGGATGGATGTATGGATGTATGTATGTGTGTGTTTGTATGTATATTTATACGTACATGTCCCCCATATAATTGTCCAGCAGAAATGCACAAATGATATACGGTGGTTTATCTTACTTGTCTTTCTCTTCGGACAAGCTGAATTATATAGAAGAAAGTCAAAACAAAGAGGCGACACCGTGAAATAAGGATAGTCACTGAACAGGTCATAGTATGTGTGACGAAAGAGGTCGACAATGGAATTTGACAATTAATTAACCATCTGGTTTCCAAACTGACGGAAAGATATTATTCCCTCAAGTAATAATTGTTTCTACTTTTGGCACAAGGCCAGCAATTAGCCAGTGTATTACTGGTACTATATTTCATCGACCCCGTAAGGATGAAAAGCAAAGTTAACCTCGGCGGGATTTGAACTCAGACCATAAAGGGACGTAACTCCACCACCCTCAAGTAATAATGGTTTCTGATTTAAGCACAAGACCAACAATTTTAGGGGAGGGTGAAGTCGATTAAATCACACTAGTGCGTTACTGGTTCTTTATTTCTGACTCTCTATTGATACTGCCAATCTGTCACCATTAGGCACTCAACTTATAATTGTTTCTACTTTTGGCACAAGGCCAGCAATTATTCCAGTACATTACTGGTACTTTAGTTTATCGACCCCGTAAGGATGAAAGGCAAAGTTAACCTCGGCGGTGTTTGAACACAGACCGTAACTCTATGTGTCAAAGCATGGCGTCCGACCTTCTACCGATACTGCCAATTCACCAACTGATAATGGCTTCTGATTTAGACACAAGGCCAACAATTTGAGGGAGGTGAAAGTATACTCATGCACACATACATATATGTATATATATCAAAGGTATATATTGAGTTAGGAACTCAAAATAGTCTCTTACAATAAAATAGGTCTAAGAAAGAGATATTTCTGAGTCGTATATTATAATAGAATATAAAAAAGAAAAACGAATACAAACCGGAATTGTGGTAACTACCAATCACCCAGACAACTTGTTGTTGTTTCGCAAAGTTAATTGTGAATAGAAATACCAATCCAAGCTCACCAGTGGGTGATGAATTAGTATCCTAGACACATCTAAGTAGGCTATATATAAAATACATAAAATAGCGCACATGGAGAGAGAGAGAGAAAGAGAGAGAAAGAGAGAGAAAGAGAGAGAAAGAGAGAGAGAGAGAGAGAGAGACAGAGAGAGAGAGAGACAGAGAGAGAGAAAGAGAGAGAGAGAGAGAGAGAGAGAGAGAGAGAGAGGGAGAGAGAGAAATTAATAAATCACATGAACATACCAATTTCGTAATTGATTGATTAATATTTATTATGTAACTGACACGTGTTTCGTTAATATGCAAGTGAGCACACCTAGAACCGTTAATCCAATGTATAGTTTCGTAGAATTCGAATTCCCATATCCTGCTTCTACATTGGTTTAGCGGTTCTAGGTGTACTCACTTGCATATTAACGAAACACATGTGAAGTACATAATAAATATTAATCCATCAATTGTGAAATTGGTGTAATCAAGTGATTTATTAATTTCTATATAAATACTTCGAGAATCACCTTCATTGTAACTACGGTTGATCACCACGGAACTACTATGAAAAGCGATTCATATGTTGAGTCAAAAACCACTGTATGTTGACACAATCCCCGATTTCAAGTTGCACGAATTCAAATTACTACTATTATTTCTCTCTCTCTCTCTCTCTCTCTCTCTCTCTCTCTCTCTCTCTCTCTCTCTCTATATATATATATATATATATATATATATATATATATATATATATAATGTATAATAAAACAATACAATATAATTACCTCATTACCAGAGGTTTCCCGAATAAGACGAATACGAAAGAAACGTCCTCATTCGTTCGTTGCCCGACGAACGAATGAGGACGTTTCTTTCGTATTCGTCTTATTCGGGAAACCTCTGGTAATGAGGTAATTATATTGTATTGTTTATTATACATTAAATTTTGCTCTGGTACTTACATAGAGCACTCTTCACTCCTATGACTTTTCCAATTTTCAACGGAAACTTCAATACCTATATATATATATATATATATATATATATATATATATATATATATATATCGCACAGACGTCACCTGATCGATTTAAACAAATTATTTGTTGCATTGTGGCTGGTCGTAGCCAAAAATGGCAAAAATATTCAATGGTGAACCATGATAATGTACGAATTAATAACAATGGGGGCTCTGGAATTGATGGTGAAAGGGTCTGGTCCGGCAGGTGCCCTTTGGCACCGCTGCATGGGCCTGGTCGGCATCCTGTCAATACGAAGAATAAGTTGAAACCTATGAATATTGGTTGCTGGAACATCCGGACCTTATTAGATTTGGTGTCTTCAGAATCACAACCAGAAAGAAGATCAGCTCTTATTGCCAAAGAGCTGGGACGATAAAATATGGATATTGTTGCCTTATTTGAAACAAGGCTACTCGAAGAAGGTCATATCACTGAGATGTCCAGTGGCTACACGTTTTACTGGAGTGGCAGAACAGCAGGATGCAAAAGGGAGGCAGGTGTGGCTTTTGCAGTGAAAACGTCTTTAGTATTGACACTTGACCAGTTACCAAGTGGCATCAGTGATCGCCTTATGTCAATGAGAATTCCTCTGATGTACAATCGCTACCTTACCAATGTCAGTGTATATGCCCCAACGATGAACTCCAATAAAGACGAGAAACTCGCCTTTTACATGAACTTGTCAAAAAGATTCCTTCAGCAGATAAAATTGTGATCGGCAGACATGGCATAGGGAAATGTAACAACAATGGTCTCCTCTTGCTACAGATGTGCGTGGAGTTAGATTTGTTTATTGCAAGCACGATGTTCCAGCAAAAGGATAAGTTCAAGACAACATGGATGCATCCTGGGTTCAAAGTGTGGCATCTGATCGTCTAAGTTCTTGTGAAGAAACGTGACATGCTGGATATCAAACACGTGTGATCTGCGTAGCGCAGAGTGCATGACAGACAATCCTCTGGTGCGAGCCAAAGAAAACTTCGTGATCAAACCTCAAACAAGAGCAAATGGTGTCCATATTCCAAAGCGCTTGAATATAGATCGTATGAAAGATAAGGGTGTCAAAGAAGAGCTGCATCGCAGGCTTGAAAACATTGATTGTGAGAATAACTGGAATGACTTCAGGAACTCGGTCTATGATGGTTCAGCAGAGGTTCTTGGCTTTGTCACAAGAAAACAGAAGGACTGGTTTGATGAGAATGACTAGGAGGTCAAGGCTCTGCTGGACAGTAAACACAAACCACTCGATGTAATTCTTAAAGGTGGTAGCTCTGTTGTTGACAATTATGAACATTATAGACAGATAAAGAAGGAGGTGCAGGTGAAACTCAAGGTCATGCAAAATACCTGGTGGAGCAACAAAGCAGATGAAGTTCAAGCAACCTCAGATGGCAACAATGTGAAACTGCTGCACACTCTACTCAGATAAGTGTATGGCCCTTTGATCCAAAAGACATACTGAACAGATGGAGAGATCACTTTGATGAGCTCTTGAACGAGCCATCCCAGGTTGATGATGATTTCATTTGCTCCATTCTTATTGAACCAGTGAAGCATGAAATGGCTGATGTACCTTCTCTTGCAGAAGTGACTTCTGCTGTGCATAAGTGGGACTGTGGTAAGTCTCCTGGTATGGATGGTTTGAGTGCAGAGGTTTTGAAGTGCAGTGGTGAAAACTTCACGCAGCGCCTGACTAACCCCATGAAAAAGGTGTAGGAAGATGAGGGTGTCCCACAAGATTGGAAGGATGCGCTCATGGTGATTCTCCATAAAGGAAAGGGTGGGAAAGTCAAATGTGGCAATTATCGTGGCATATCACTTCTTTCAGTAGTTGGTAAAGTGATGTGTCGAATTTTGATGGATAGATCGATCTCAAAGGCTGATCTGAATGTGTTGCCTGAGTGGCAGTGTGAGTTCAGAAACGAAAGAGGAACAGTAGATATGATCTTTTCTGCTCGGCAGCTGCAAGAAAAGTGTATCGAACTACATATGGACTTTTACCAGGTCTTTGTTGACTTGACAAAGCCTTTGACCGTCAATCGAACTACGTCGTGGAAAATTTTGGAAAAGCTTGGTAGCCCTCCAAAGTTTGTGAAAATTCTGGGTCTTTTTCATGATGACATGAAGGCTTGGGTCACGAAAAATTGTTCGCATGGAGTTTACATCAGGAGGGTTGTTCAACATCAGGCGCTTTGGTGCATATACGAGAGTTTTTGTATGCAGATGACTACGATCTTTTTACACACTCACAAAGTGACATGCAGCATATTATGAACTCTTTCTCTGAAGCTTGCAGCGCTTTGGGCCTCACAATAAACTTGGAAAAGACTGTTGTGATGTATCATCCAGCACATGGGAAAGAATACACTACCACCAAGTGTGTACGTGTACGGAAAGAGATTAAATGTTTCTGACAAGTTTGTTTACCTTGGAAGTACGTTGAATAATTCATGCACACTTCATGATATCCTTAAAAATCAAGAAAGCCAGTGATGCTTTTCGACGGCTGAATGAAATTTTATGGGCCAGACGAGGTATCACTATTGAAACCAAAGTAAAACTGTATCTGACTTGTGGGTCGTCTCCTCTTTGCTTTATGCTTGTGAAACGTGGGTCACATACAGAAAGCACCTCAAGGAACTGGAGAGGTTTCACCGACAATCTCTTCGTAAGATACTTGGGGTGTGATGGAAAATGTTTGTCAGTGATTTGGAAGTTCTTGGATGGAGTAGATGCATGAGTATAGAGAGCCTGATCTTTCGGCATCGGTTGAGGTGGTGCGGTCATGTGGTCCGGATGTCTGATGATCGTATTCCAAAGCAACTTTACTACTGTAAATTGTGCGAAGGAAGGCGACCACCACACAAACCAAAAACGCGGTACCGGGACTGTATCAGGAGCACCTTGGCTTGCGCTGGAATTTCATCTGACGAGTGGGAGAAAATGGCTGAGAAGTGGGTGAAGTGGAGACGTTTGATCAAGTCAGGAAGCGAACACTTTGAAACTCGTTGAAGAGAACACCTAACACTGAACAGAAAGGTAAGGAAAAGGGACTGTTCTGAACTGCCTGCTGTTGAGCCACATCTGGTTTGTCAACACAACACTGTGGTTGAGTCTGTCTGAGCAAAGCTGGTTTGATTAGGCATGGACATATCAGTAGTCATATCAGTAGACCTCATGTAGATTATGATCTGAAAAGTTGTAAGGAATGTGGCTAGGAATGTGCTAGCATGGGCGGACTTAAAAGACACACGAGAACACACAGTCAGAACCAAGCAGTGGAAAGTCCCAGAGGAGCCTACGGTTGACATGTGTGTGCCAGAGGGTGAAAGTCTTTGGCTGGTTTAAAGAGCCACAATCGTGCCTCTCAATTTTTAGCATTTTATCAGGCGATGGCAATGCGCGAACACGAGTTGGCGGCCATCATCATGTATGCGTGTGTGTGAGTGTGCCTGTGCGTGTGTTTGTGTGTATATATGTATGTGTGTGTTTGTGTGTTCATGTGTATGAATGTATGTGTGTGTATCTGTTTATGTCTCGTAAGGTGACTTGAATAAATACAAGTAATGCGGTGCCCCAGCATGGCAGTTGACCCATGAGTTAAGAATAAAAGAATTATAGACACTGATCACTGATCATTGATATCAATATTTATCTGTAGTACAACAGGTAGGAAAGAGAGAGAGAGAGAGAGAGAGAGAGAGAGAGAGAGAGAGAGAGAGAGAGAGAGAGAGAGAGAGAGAGAGAGAGATAGAGAGAGAGAGAGAAACAAAATATTATCGATCTGAGAACACCTGGTGTTTGCTATGCTCTTAATTCAACATTAACATTGTTAAATACATATGTATACATATGCATATACACATTCATTCATATCTACACACACATACAGACGGACGTGGCCCCACGCCCGCTGAAACACATACACACACACACGCATAGACATCTCTTTCTCTTCTTCTCTCCCTGTAAATATCTATATCTATAACTATCTGTGTCTCTGTAACGCTCTATCTATCTATCTAACTTTTAAATTCCATCTGTGATAACATTTTACACGTTTTTATTGTATGTAAACTTCCCCCTTTGTATTTGTCCCCTTCTTTTGTGCCCCTGTGGCTAATAAAGAAATATATCTATCTATCTATCTCTTCGTGTTATAAAATTTATTTTGTTATATTGTATTTTATTTTTATACTTTGTTATTGCCTCCTCCATATTGAGGACGCCTTGTTATGTAAACTCCCCCCATTGTACTTGTCCCACTTTTGATGCCCTGGTGGCAAATAAAAAGAAAGTTATCTATCTATCTCTTCGTACTCCTGGAGTTGAGGGTTGCACATTTTTTCGGGGGTATGTGTTACCCATATGAACTGTCTCCCCTATTGGGGAAAATCGACTAACTTTTTAAATTGCATTTGTGATAACATTTTACACGTTTTTATTGTATGTAAACTTCCCCCCTTTGTATTTGTCCCTTTCTTTTGTGCCCCTGTGGCTAATAAAGAAACATATCTATCTATCTCTCTCTATATATATACGTCTCTCTCTCTCTCTCTTTGAATATATATGTATATACACACTGAACCACTGCTGCATATATACATATATATATATATATATATACACTGTCACACCACACACCAGTATATAAGTAAAGTGTGTGGCCCAATGTTTAAAGCTCGCCTTTCACATCAATTAGATGTTAACTTTACATTGGACGTCGTTGAAACATGATTTGGTAGTTAGAAGTGGGAGCAACGACCGCCATCTCCCAATGTCCGACGATAAAATGAAATGACACACCCAACCTTTAGTTCAATTCCACCACCACCAGTACCACAACGCCCAACACGTCCCCCACCACCAATGTCACGCCCACCTCCAGCAACGCCTCCACCACCATGCCTACCAACGCCACGAATACTGACCTGCATCATCACCTACGTCACCCCGACTACTGCCACGGTCGCCGCCGCCATCATCACCACCACCATCATCACAGGTAGTACCGCTACCACCACCACCACCACCAACATCAACGCATATCTACACCAGCACCACTACCTTCAATATAATTAGCAACACCATACGCCACTCACCTCCACCTCCACAACCACCACCACAACCACCACCAACATTACAACCATCCCCGCCACTAACCTCTGCAACAGTAGCAGCACCTCCACCACCACCACCACCACCACCACCACCAACAACAACAACAACGCCACAACCACCACGACCACCATCACCACCACCAACGCCATCGCCACGACCACCATCACCACCATCACCACCACCACCATCACCACCACCACCACTAACGCCACGACCACCACCATCACGATGACGACGACGACGACCACCAACACCACCACCACCACCGCCACCAACGCCACAACCACCACCACCACAACCACCATCACGACGATGACGACGACGACGACGACCACCACCATCACCACAATCACCACCACCACCACCACCACCACCACCATCACCACCACCACCACCACCACCACCACCACCATCACCACCACCGCCACTAACGCCACGACCACCACCATCACGACGATGACGATGACGACGACGACGACCACCACCACCACCACCACCACCAACGCCACAACCACCACCACTTCCACCACCACCACCACCATCAAGACGACGACGCCCACCACCACCACCACCACCAACGCCACAACCACCACCACCACCACTTACATTACCCCAAACTACTGCTCTCTTAATTTACATACTCATCCGATGTTTTTTCCCAAGATGAACGCCACCACAGCCACGTGTCACAGAACCACATAATTACTATCATTATGTACCACCATTCATCATCATCATCACCACCATCGCCAACACCATCACCACAAACCTTACACCACCACCATCACACCACCACCAACAATAACACCACTACCCCCCTCCCCCACACCCACATCCACCATCCACCACCACCCCTATCACCACCCACCACCACAACCCCATACGCCACCACCACCACCACAACCCCTTACACCCCCACAACCACAGTCACCAACACCATCACACCAACCACCACCACCACCACGATTACCACCCTCACTACCAGCATTGTACACGACACACCAACGCTCACAACCACCAAAATCACCATCACCATCACCATCACCACCACAACTACAACCACCCACAAACGCCTCCCTCCTCGCCCACCACACGTATGCCACATGCCGTGAGACATCAACTGACTGTAAGGTAACATTGTATTAGACAGCAGGGGGCGGTAGTTGTCAAGTGGAGCTTCACAGCTTGAACTCAACATGAAAGACGAGAGTGTAAACTTGAGAAGTTCCTCTCCGCCTTTACTTGCTCTCCATCTCTCCTCCATATGTCATCCATCTTAACATCTTTTGAGGTTAGTCTTGCTTTAACCTAGGTTCAGGCGGGACTTTAAAGTTAACCCTTTTATTACAATATTTCCAACGAAAGACATTGCCTCCGATTTCCAATTCATTTTGAAAAATAATCAAGAATTTGGAGGGGTTTAGTAATATAAATAACGTCCTTATTATTTATCTATGGTACGGCGGTGGATTGGCAGTATCAGTAGAACGTCGGACACCATGCTTCGTGGCATAGAGTTACGTCCCTTCGTGTTCTGATTTCAAATCCCGCTGAGGTTAGCTTTGCCTTTCATCCTTATGGGGTCGATAAAATAAAGTACCAGTGACACACTAGGTCGATTTGATCGACTTTCTCCCCACGCCCCAAATTGTTGACCTTGTGCCTATATCAGAAACCATTATATTAATATAATATATTTAATGGCTGATGCAGAGGGTGTCGTTGGGTGTTTTTCTACGGAGAGTGGGATATTATGTCCAATCAAGTGTGAAAAGTTTATCTCCGTACCATTTCCCTGTCTTCATTTTTGTCTTACTTTTAATTTTGTTACTGAAGTATAATATAGATTAATGAACCCCACACATGCATACACAAATGGCCTAGTAGTTAGGGTATCGGACTAAAAATCATAACTTCGTAATTTCGATTCGTGAACCGGATGATGCGTTGTGTTTGTGAGCCTGATGCTTCATTTCATACCGCTTTTTCATAGCTTTGTGGTGCCCATCATTAAAACATCCAAGAAACCTCCTATAAAATGCAGGAGGACAGAGAAACCTGCATAGGTGTCAGCTGTAAATTTAAATTTCATATATACATATATTCTCATTGTGACAGACGAGGACTGTCACTTCAGGCGCCACAACTGAATAGTGGAGTTTCCATCATCTATCCACGGAACTTTGTTGAAGAAACATCGACTATATCTAGCTGGTAGCATCTAGCCTTCTCCACTAGTTAGGGTTGTGATGTTACATGTTTCAATTTGTAAGGTTTGCTCCCTTCCAAATACTCTTTGGGGTCAAGGGATACGCAACTTTGTGCGTCCACGTCCATATATATATATTATTATAATTATTATTTTTTTATCGCTTCGGTCTCAAACCCCGGTTTGACTGCTCGCAATGCAGAAGGGAAGATAGTTAAATAATGGGTCCTGGCTGACTGATTTCTCTTTGTATCGGACACTGTCGAGACTTCTGGTGTCTCTGGTCCCCCGCATTACTACATAGGAAGCGAAGCTAGCTAAATACCGAGGCTTGACCGACCGCTTCCTCTTTGTATCGATCTCCGTCGAGACCTCTGGTGTGCTTAGTCCCCGCACTGCTGATTTACTCCGGCCCGCTTGAGGAAGGAGCCCGGGAGTGGAGTGGCTGTTGTAGCGGGTGTCTCTGGCCATTCTCCGTAGAAATGCGTTTGCCATTTTGTCCGTGGGGCGCGGCTGAGGCACCACTCAGACTGGGGTGTAGTATCTGTCTCTACCCCTCTTCCTTGATTTTGTAGCTTAATTCTTTTTTTCTATTTCTTCCTTTCACTTCATTTTTTGTTCCTTTTAATAGTGTTTTGTTTTTGTATAAACATTTTTGTAAAGTAAAATAACTTGATAAGGACATATTAGATAATTTGGAGACTATTACGATATAATTTTTGGTGAAATCTAATTCTATTTGCATGAAAGATTTGTTTATAGATGTCGAATATTCCACGTCAAATTGGCTAAATTTATATAGTGACTCGTTTCTGAGCCAAACGGTGTCGATCATAATGTTGTGGGTTCGATTCTTAGACTGGGTTGTGCGCTGTGTTCTTGAGAAAACTTCATTGTATGTTGCTACAGTATACTCAGCTGAACATGAATACATTGCGGGCAGTGGAACTGGGGTTTGTGGCCGAAGCGGTAAAAAAAAAAAAAAAAAATAATGAACTTGTTTCACAAAGATATTGAATGGTTCAACTGACACTGAAAATGTCACTGACCCCCAACAGAGGTCAGCACCCCTTAACTAGATAGAACTGGTATCAACACACAGTACTTTACGATTAAGTAGATTAAGTGGAGAGTAAGAGGGTTTTTGTTGACCTTGTTAAATAAAGTCATCACTGCTGCTCTCTCATTGTTATAGTTATTCTCTCATTGTTATAGTAATTGTGTTGTTGCTATCATTAATATTGTTGTTATAGTAGTTGCTGTTAATAGAGTTGATGCAATTGTATTTGTTGTAACTAATGCGATTTTTGTGTGACTGAGTGGTATTCATGGGAGTGTATGTCGGCGTGTGCATACACGCACGCACGCACACACACACACACACACACACACACACACACACACACACACACACACACACACACACACACACACACACACACACACACACACACACACACACACACACACACACACACCCACATACACACACACACACACACACACACACACACACACACATATATATCATTAGTGAATTGGCAGTATCGGTAGAGGGTTGGATTATGCTTTCCAGCATAGTTACGTCTCTTTACGGTCTGAGTTCAATTCCCGCCGAGGTTAACTTTGCCTTTCATCCTTACGGGGTCGATAAAATAAAGTACCAGTAATGTACTGGGATAATTGCTGGCCTTGTGCCAAAAAGTAGAAACAATTATTTATCGTAGAAATGGCTTCTACAAGACTAGAACTATCTCATTCGTGTGAAATCACCAGGGGCATTCGCGGTGATTTCATACGAATGAAACAGTTCTACTCCTGTATGAGTAAAAGCCATTTCTATATTTAATAATTGTTTCTACTATTGGCACATGATGTTTATACTCTGCTAATGAACTAAGTACCCCTTTTGACTATGGTTACCTCCTGATTTTACTCGGGATCTACACCCCCCCACACACTGGAACTAGCCATTAAAACGGCAAGAGCTCAGTCACCGGGTCCCGACTCATTATAATACAGCCATACTCTAATATCCCAAGTAACGAGTTCTCTGTTGAGTAATGGTCAAACTAGTTTTAAACTGGTATATATATATATATATATATATATATATATATATAGGAACGAGTAGGACCCCGACGGCTGAGCTCAAGCCGTTTCGACGGCTAATTCTGGACTGAATGCGTCCAGAATTAGCCGTCGAAACGGCTTGAGCTCAGCCGTCGGGGTCCTACTCGTTCCTATTACCCACTCTACTACCCTAAGTATTGAGTACTTTGGTGCGTTATGGTCCACCTGGTTCCTTACCATATTTCCTTCGTTATATATATATATATATATATATATATATATATATTAGAAAGATCGAGTATCGAAAAATCGGCGCACGAGTTAACGAAAAACGAAATCCGATATGAGCGGCAGAGGGCTCAATAATTCAGATGAATCAGAGCTATAACTATCGTTAAAATACCGTCACATATAGAACAAGTCTACAATCAACCATACGATTTAAAATCGATAAAGGAAGATTCGGGCCAAACAGATAAAAAATATCAATAAAACAATACGTCAATAATTTAAATGAATGTAAAATCATACCCGGACCCACTAGAAAGGTGTTAAATCTAGCTTCATGGGTTTCTGTAAATCCTTAGACAGTACTCTATCAGCTCACATATAAATATATAAAAGCCTACTAGAATAAGTGGAATGGAGTTTACGTTGTCAACGAGTTTTATCCTGGCGGCAAAGGAGTCAACTAGCGGTGAAAAACGCACATGGCATTAGACAAGGGAGATGACCCCTATATCCGCGAAAAAAAATTCGAGTGAATGTGGAAATACACATATCGAATTAGAGTGCTCAATAGACATGTTAAAATAAAACAAAAGCTATTCATCACTCAATAGAATCGACAAAATATGAGCAATAAAATTAACTGGTGGATAGCTATGTCCAGAGCTAAATATATTAGAAAGATCGAGTATCGAAAAATCGGCGCACGAGTTAACGAAAAACGAAATCCGATATGAGCGGCAGAGGGCTCAATAATTCAGATGAATCAGAGCTATAACTATCGTTAAAATACCGTCACATATAGAACAAGTCTACAATCAACCATACGATTTAAAATCGATAAAGGAAGATTCGGGCCAAACAGATAAAAAATATCAATAAAACAATACGTCAATAATTTAAATGAATGTAAAATCATACCCGGACCCACTAGAAAGGTGTTAAATCTAGCTTCATGGGTTTCTGTAAATCCTTAGACAGTACTCTATCAGCTCACATATAAATATATAAAAGCCTACTAGAATAAGTGGAATGGAGTTTACGTTGTCAACGAGTTTTATCCTGGCGGCAAAGGAGTCAACTAGCGGTGAAAAACGCACATGGCATTAGACAAGGGAGATGACCCCTATATCCGCGAAAAAAAAATTCGAGTGAATGTGGAAATACACATATCGAATTAGAGTGCTCAATAGACATGTTAAAATAAAACAAAAGCTATTCATCACTCAATAGAATCGACAAAATATGAGCAATAAAATTAACTGGTGGATAGCTATGTCCAGAGCTAAATATATTAGAAAGATCGAGTATCGAAAAATCGGCGCACGAGTTAACGAAAAACGAAATCCGATATGAGCGGCAGAGGGCTCAATAATTCAGATGAATCAGAGCTATAACTATCGTTAAAATACCGTCACATATAGAACAAGTCTACAATCAACCATACGATTTAAAATCGATAAAGGAAGATTCGGGCCAAACAGATAAAAAATATCAATAAAACAATACGTCAATAATTTAAATGAATGTAAAATCATACCCGGACCCACTAGAAAGGTGTTAAATCTAGCTTCATGGGTTTCTGTAAATCCTTAGACAGTACTCTATCAGCTCACATATAAATATATAAAAGCCTACTAGAATAAGTGGAATGGAGTTTACGTTGTCAACGAGTTTTATCCTGGCGGCAAAGGAGTCAACTAGCGGTGAAAAACGCACATGGCATTAGACAAGGGAGATGACCCCTATATCCGCGAAAAAAAATTCGAGTGAATGTGGAAATACACATATCGAATTAGAGTGCTCAATAGACATGTTAAAATAAAACAAAAGCTATTCATCACTCAATAGAATCGACAAAATATGAGCAATAAAATTAACTGGTGGATAGCTATGTCCAGAGCTAAATATATTAGAAAGATCGAGTATCGAAAAATCGGCGCACGAGTTAACGAAAAACGAAATCCGATATGAGCGGCAGAGGGCTCAATAATTCAGATGAATCAGAGCTATAACTATCGTTAAAATACCGTCACATATAGAACAAGTCTACAATCAACCATACGGTTTAAAATCGATAAAGGAAGATTCGGGCCAAACAGATAAAAAATATCAATAAAACAATACGTCAATAATTTAAATGAATGTAAAATCATACCCGGACCCACTAGAAAGGTGTTAAATCTAGCTTCATGGGTTTCTGTAAATCCTTAGACAGTACTCTATCAGCTCACATATAAATATATAAAAGCCTACTAGAATAAGTGGAATGGAGTTTACGTTGTCAACGAGTTTTATCCTGGCGGCAAAGGAGTCAACTAGCGGTGAAAAACGCACATGGCATTAGACAAGGGAGATGACCCCTATATCCGCGAAAAAAAATTCGAGTGAATGTGGAAATACACATATCGAATTAGAGTGCTCAATAGACATGTTAAAATAAAACAAAAGCTATTCATCACTCAATAGAATCGACAAAATATGAGCAATAAAATTAACTGGTGGATAGCTATGTCCAGAGCTAAATATATTAGAAAGATCGAGTATCGAAAAATCGGCGCACGAGTTAACGAAAAACGAAATCCGATATGAGCGGCAGAGGGCTCAATAATTCAGATGAATCAGAGCTATAACTATCGTTAAAATACCGTCACATATAGAACAAGTCTACAATCAACCATACGATTTAAAATCGATAAAGGAAGATTCGGGCCAAACAGATAAAAAATATCAATAAAACAATACGTCAATAATTTAAATGAATGTAAAATCATACCCGGACCCACTAGAAAGGTGTTAAATCTAGCTTCATGGGTTTCTGTAAATCCTTAGACAGTACTCTATCAGCTCACATATAAATATATAAAAGCCTACTAGAATAAGTGGAATGGAGTTTACGTTGTCAACGAGTTTTATCCTGGCGGCAAAGGAGTCAACTAGCGGTGAAAAACGCACATGGCATTAGACAAGGGAGATGACCCCTATATCCGCGAAAAAAAATTCGAGTGAATGTGGAAATACACATATCGAATTAGAGTGCTCAATAGACATGTTAAAATAAAACAAAAGCTATTCATCACTCAATAGAATCGACAAAATATGAGCAATAAAATTAACTGGTGGATAGCTATGTCCAGAGCTAAATATATTAGAAAGATCGAGTATCGAAAAATCGGCGCACGAGTTAACGAAAAACGAAATCCGATATGAGCGGCAGAGGGCTCAATAATTCAGATGAATCAGAGCTATAACTATCGTTAAAATACCGTCACATATAGAACAAGTCTACAATCAACCATACGATTTAAAATCGATAAAGGAAGATTCGGGCCAAACAGATAAAAAATATCAATAAAACAATACGTCAATAATTTAAATGAATGTAAAATCATACCCGGACCCACTAGAAAGGTGTTAAATCTAGCTTCATGGGTTTCTGTAAATCCTTAGACAGTACTCTATCAGCTCACATATAAATATATAAAAGCCTACTAGAATAAGTGGAATGGAGTTTACGTTGTCAACGAGTTTTATCCTGGCGGCAAAGGAGTCAACTAGCGGTGAAAAACGCACATGGCATTAGACAAGGGAGATGACCCCTATATCCGCGAAAAAAAATTCGAGTGAATGTGGAAATACACATATCGAATTAGAGTGCTCAATAGACATGTTAAAATAAAACAAAAGCTATTCATCACTCAATAGAATCGACAAAATATGAGCAATAAAATTAACTGGTGGATAGCTATGTCCAGAGCTAAATATATTAGAAAGATCGAGTATCGAAAAATCGGCGCACGAGTTAACGAAAAACGAAATCCGATATGAGCGGCAGAGGGCTCAATAATTCAGATGAATCAGAGCTATAACTATCGTTAAAATACCGTCACATATAGAACAAGTCTACAATCAACCATACGATTTAAAATCGATAAAGGAAGATTCGGGCCAAACAGATAAAAAATATCAATAAAACAATACGTCAATAATTTAAATGAATGTAAAATCATACCCGGACCCACTAGAAAGGTGTTAAATCTAGCTTCATGGGTTTCTGTAAATCCTTAGACAGTACTCTATCAGCTCACATATAAATATATAAAAGCCTACTAGAATAAGTGGAATGGAGTTTACGTTGTCAACGAGTTTTATCCTGGCGGCAAAGGAGTCAACTAGCGGTGAAAAACGCACATGGCATTAGACAAGGGAGATGACCCCTATATCCGCGAAAAAAAATTCGAGTGAATGTGGAAATACACATATCGAATTAGAGTGCTCAATAGACATGTTAAAATAAAACAAAAGCTATTCATCACTCAATAGAATCGACAAAATATGAGCAATAAAATTAACTGGTGGATAGCTATGTCCAGAGCTAAATATATTAGAAAGATCGAGTATCGAAAAATCGGCGCACGAGTTAACGAAAAACGAAATCCGATATGAGCGGCAGAGGGCTCAATAATTCAGATGAATCAGAGCTATAACTATCGTTAAAATACCGTCACATATAGAACAAGTCTACAATCAACCATACGATTTAAAATCGATAAAGGAAGATTCGGGCCAAACAGATAAAAAATATCAATAAAACAATACGTCAATAATTTAAATGAATGTAAAATCATACCCGGACCCACTAGAAAGGTGTTAAATCTAGCTTCATGGGTTTCTGTAAATCCTTAGACAGTACTCTATCAGCTCACATATAAATATATAAAAGCCTACTAGAATAAGTGGAATGGAGTTTACGTTGTCAACGAGTTTTATCCTGGCGGCAAAGGAGTCAACTAGCGGTGAAAAACGCACATGGCATTAGACAAGGGAGATGACCCCTATATCCGCGAAAAAAAATTCGAGTGAATGTGGAAATACACATATCGAATTAGAGTGCTCAATAGACATGTTAAAATAAAACAAAAGCTATTCATCACTCAATAGAATCGACAAAATATGAGCAATAAAATTAACTGGTGGATAGCTATGTCCAGAGCTAAATATATTAGAAAGATCGAGTATCGAAAAATCGGCGCACGAGTTAACGAAAAACGAAATCCGATATGAGCGGCAGAGGGCTCAATAATTCAGATGAATCAGAGCTATAACTATCGTTAAAATACCGTCACATATAGAACAAGTCTACAATCAACCATACGATTTAAAATCGATAAAGGAAGATTCGGGCCAAACAGATAAAAAATATCAATAAAACAATACGTCAATAATTTAAATGAATGTAAAATCATACCCGGACCCACTAGAAAGGTGTTAAATCTAGCTTCATGGGTTTCTGTAAATCCTTAGACAGTACTCTATCAGCTCACATATAAATATATAAAAGCCTACTAGAATAAGTGGAATGGAGTTTACGTTGTCAACGAGTTTTATCCTGGCGGCAAAGGAGTCAACTAGCGGTGAAAAACGCACATGGCATTAGACAAGGGAGATGACCCCTATATCCGCGAAAAAAAATTCGAGTGAATGTGGAAATACACATATCGAATTAGAGTGCTCAATAGACATGTTAAAATAAAACAAAAGCTATTCATCACTCAATAGAATCGACAAAATATGAGCAATAAAATTAACTGGTGGATAGCTATGTCCAGAGCTAAATATATTAGAAAGATCGAGTATCGAAAAATCGGCGCACGAGTTAACGAAAAACGAAATCCGATATGAGCGGCAGAGGGCTCAATAATTCAGATGAATCAGAGCTATAACTATCGTTAAAATACCGTCACATATAGAACAAGTCTACAATCAACCATACGATTTAAAATCGATAAAGGAAGATTCGGGCCAAACAGATAAAAAATATCAATAAAACAATACGTCAATAATTTAAATGAATGTAAAATCATACCCGGACCCACTAGAAAGGTGTTAAATCTAGCTTCATGGGTTTCTGTAAATCCTTAGACAGTACTCTATCAGCTCACATATAAATATATAAAAGCCTACTAGAATAAGTGGAATGGAGTTTACGTTGTCAACGAGTTTTATCCTGGCGGCAAAGGAGTCAACTAGCGGTGAAAAACGCACATGGCATTAGACAAGGGAGATGACCCCTATATCCGCGAAAAAAAATTCGAGTGAATGTGGAAATACACATATCGAATTAGAGTGCTCAATAGACATGTTAAAATAAAACAAAAGCTATTCATCACTCAATAGAATCGACAAAATATGAGCAATAAAATTAACTGGTGGATAGCTATGTCCAGAGCTAAATATATTAGAAAGATCGAGTATCGAAAAATCGGCGCACGAGTTAACGAAAAACGAAATCCGATATGAGCGGCAGAGGGCTCAATAATTCAGATGAATCAGAGCTATAACTATCGTTAAAATACCGTCACATATAGAACAAGTCTACAATCAACCATACGATTTAAAATCGATAAAGGAAGATTCGGGCCAAACAGATAAAAAATATCAATAAAACAATACGTCAATAATTTAAATGAATGTAAAATCATACCCGGACCCACTAGAAAGGTGTTAAATCTAGCTTCATGGGTTTCTGTAAATCCTTAGACAGTACTCTATCAGCTCACATATAAATATATAAAAGCCTACTAGAATAAGTGGAATGGAGTTTACGTTGTCAACGAGTTTTATCCTGGCGGCAAAGGAGTCAACTAGCGGTGAAAAACGCACATGGCATTAGACAAGGGAGATGACCCCTATATCCGCGAAAAAAAATTCGAGTGAATGTGGAAATACACATATCGAATTAGAGTGCTCAATAGACATGTTAAAATAAAACAAAAGCTATTCATCACTCAATAGAATCGACAAAATATGAGCAATAAAATTAACTGGTGGATAGCTATGTCCAGAGCTAAATATATTAGAAAGATCGAGTATCGAAAAATCGGCGCACGAGTTAACGAAAAACGAAATCCGATATGAGCGGCAGAGGGCTCAATAATTCAGATGAATCAGAGCTATAACTATCGTTAAAATACCGTCACATATAGAACAAGTCTACAATCAACCATACGATTTAAAATCGATAAAGGAAGATTCGGGCCAAACAGATAAAAAATATCAATAAAACAATACGTCAATAATTTAAATGAATGTAAAATCATACCCGGACCCACTAGAAAGGTGTTAAATCTAGCTTCATGGGTTTCTGTAAATCCTTAGACAGTACTCTATCAGCTCACATATAAATATATAAAAGCCTACTAGAATAAGTGGAATGGAGTTTACGTTGTCAACGAGTTTTATCCTGGCGGCAAAGGAGTCAACTAGCGGTGAAAAACGCACATGGCATTAGACAAGGGAGATGACCCCTATATCCGCGAAAAAAAATTCGAGTGAATGTGGAAATACACATATCGAATTAGAGTGCTCAATAGACATGTTAAAATAAAACAAAAGCTATTCATCACTCAATAGAATCGACAAAATATGAGCAATAAAATTAACTGGTGGATAGCTATGTCCAGAGCTAAATATATTAGAAAGATCGAGTATCGAAAAATCGGCGCACGAGTTAACGAAAAACGAAATCCGATATGAGCGGCAGAGGGCTCAATAATTCAGATGAATCAGAGCTATAACTATCGTTAAAATACCGTCACATATAGAACAAGTCTACAATCAACCATACGATTTAAAATCGATAAAGGAAGATTCGGGCCAAACAGATAAAAAATATCAATAAAACAATACGTCAATAATTTAAATGAATGTAAAATCATACCCGGACCCACTAGAAAGGTGTTAAATCTAGCTTCATGGGTTTCTGTAAATCCTTAGACAGTACTCTATCAGCTCACATATAAATATATAAAAGCCTACTAGAATAAGTGGAATGGAGTTTACGTTGTCAACGAGTTTTATCCTGGCGGCAAAGGAGTCAACTAGCGGTGAAAAACGCACATGGCATTAGACAAGGGAGATGACCCCTATATCCGCGAAAAAAAAATTCGAGTGAATGTGGAAATACACATATCGAATTAGAGTGCTCAATAGACATGTTAAAATAAAACAAAAGCTATTCATCACTCAATAGAATCGACAAAATATGAGCAATAAAATTAACTGGTGGATAGCTATGTCCAGAGCTAAATATATTAGAAAGATCGAGTATCGAAAAATCGGCGCACGAGTTAACGAAAAACGAAATCCGATATGAGCGGCAGAGGGCTCAATAATTCAGATGAATCAGAGCTATAACTATCGTTAAAATACCGTCACATATAGAACAAGTCTACAATCAACCATACGATTTAAAATCGATAAAGGAAGATTCGGGCCAAACAGATAAAAAATATCAATAAAACAATACGTCAATAATTTAAATGAATGTAAAATCATACCCGGACCCACTAGAAAGGTGTTAAATCTAGCTTCATGGGTTTCTGTAAATCCTTAGACAGTACTCTATCAGCTCACATATAAATATATAAAAGCCTACTAGAATAAGTGGAATGGAGTTTACGTTGTCAACGAGTTTTATCCTGGCGGCAAAGGAGTCAACTAGCGGTGAAAAACGCACATGGCATTAGACAAGGGAGATGACCCCTATATCCGCGAAAAAAAATTCGAGTGAATGTGGAAATACACATATCGAATTAGAGTGCTCAATAGACATGTTAAAATAAAACAAAAGCTATTCATCACTCAATAGAATCGACAAAATATGAGCAATAAAATTAACTGGTGGATAGCTATGTCCAGAGCTAAATATATTAGAAAGATCGAGTATCGAAAAATCGGCGCACGAGTTAACGAAAAACGAAATCCGATATGAGCGGCAGAGGGCTCAATAATTCAGATGAATCAGAGCTATAACTATCGTTAAAATACCGTCACATATAGAACAAGTCTACAATCAACCATACGATTTAAAATCGATAAAGGAAGATTCGGGCCAAACAGATAAAAAATATCAATAAAACAATACGTCAATAATTTAAATGAATGTAAAATCATACCCGGACCCACTAGAAAGGTGTTAAATCTAGCTTCATGGGTTTCTGTAAATCCTTAGACAGTACTCTATCAGCTCACATATAAATATATAAAAGCCTACTAGAATAAGTGGAATGGAGTTTACGTTGTCAACGAGTTTTATCCTGGCGGCAAAGGAGTCAACTAGCGGTGAAAAACGCACATGGCATTAGACAAGGGAGATGACCCCTATATCCGCGAAAAAAAATTCGAGTGAATGTGGAAATACACATATCGAATTAGAGTGCTCAATAGACATGTTAAAATAAAACAAAAGCTATTCATCACTCAATAGAATCGACAAAATATGAGCAATAAAATTAACTGGTGGATAGCTATGTCCAGAGCTAAATATATTAGAAAGATCGAGTATCGAAAAATCGGCGCACGAGTTAACGAAAAACGAAATCCGATATGAGCGGCAGAGGGCTCAATAATTCAGATGAATCAGAGCTATAACTATCGTTAAAATACCGTCACATATAGAACAAGTCTACAATCAACCATACGATTTAAAATCGATAAAGGAAGATTCGGGCCAAACAGATAAAAAATATCAATAAAACAATACGTCAATAATTTAAATGAATGTAAAATCATACCCGGACCCACTAGAAAGGTGTTAAAACTAGCTTCATGGGTTTCTGTAAATCCTTAGACAGTACTCTATCAGCTCACATATAAATATATAAAAGCCTACTAGAATAAGTGGAATGGAGTTTACGTTGTCAACGAGTTTTATCCTGGCGGCAAAGGAGTCAACTAGCGGTGAAAAACGCACATGGCATTAGACAAGGGAGATGACCCCTATATCCGCGAAAAAAAATTCGAGTGAATGTGGAAATACACATATCGAATTAGAGTGCTCAATAGACATGTTAAAATAAAACAAAAGCTATTCATCACTCAATAGAATCGACAAAATATGAGCAATAAAATTAACTGGTGGATAGCTATGTCCAGAGCTAAATATATTAGAAAGATCGAGTATCGAAAAATCGGCGCACGAGTTAACGAAAAACGAAATCCGATATGAGCGGCAGAGGGCTCAATAATTCAGATGAATCAGAGCTATAACTATCGTTAAAATACCGTCACATATAGAACAAGTCTACAATCAACCATACGATTTAAAATCGATAAAGGAAGATTCGGGCCAAACAGATAAAAAATATCAATAAAACAATACGTCAATAATTTAAATGAATGTAAAATCATACCCGGACCCACTAGAAAGGTGTTAAATCTAGCTTCATGGGTTTCTGTAAATCCTTAGACAGTACTCTATCAGCTCACATATAAATATATAAAAGCCTACTAGAATAAGTGGAATGGAGTTTACGTTGTCAACGAGTTTTATCCTGGCGGCAAAGGAGTCAACTAGCGGTGAAAAACGCACATGGCATTAGACAAGGGAGATGACCCCTATATCCGCGAAAAAAAAATTCGAGTGAATGTGGAAATACACATATCGAATTAGAGTGCTCAATAGACATGTTAAAATAAAACAAAAGCTATTCATCACTCAATAGAATCGACAAAATATGAGCAATAAAATTAACTGGTGGATAGCTATGTCCAGAGCTAAATATATTAGAAAGATCGAGTATCGAAAAATCGGCGCACGAGTTAACGAAAAACGAAATCCGATATGAGCGGCAGAGGGCTCAATAATTCAGATGAATCAGAGCTATAACTATCGTTAAAATACCGTCACATATAGAACAAGTCTACAATCAACCATACGATTTAAAATCGATAAAGGAAGATTCGGGCCAAACAGATAAAAAATATCAATAAAACAATACGTCAATAATTTAAATGAATGTAAAATCATACCCGGACCCACTAGAAAGGTGTTAAATCTAGCTTCATGGGTTTCTGTAAATCCTTAGACAGTACTCTATCAGCTCACATATAAATATATAAAAGCCTACTAGAATAAGTGGAATGGAGTTTACGTTGTCAACGAGTTTTATCCTGGCGGCAAAGGAGTCAACTAGCGGTGAAAAACGCACATGGCATTAGACAAGGGAGATGACCCCTATATCCGCGAAAAAAAATTCGAGTGAATGTGGAAATACACATATCGAATTAGAGTGCTCAATAGACATGTTAAAATAAAACAAAAGCTATTCATCACTCAATAGAATCGACAAAATATGAGCAATAAAATTAACTGGTGGATAGCTATGTCCAGAGCTAAATATATTAGAAAGATCGAGTATCGAAAAATCGGCGCACGAGTTAACGAAAAACGAAATCCGATATGAGCGGCAGAGGGCTCAATAATTCAGATGAATCAGAGCTATAACTATCGTTAAAATACCGTCACATATAGAACAAGTCTACAATCAACCATACGATTTAAAATCGATAAAGGAAGATTCGGGCCAAACAGATAAAAAATATCAATAAAACAATACGTCAATAATTTAAATGAATGTAAAATCATACCCGGACCCACTAGAAAGGTGTTAAATCTAGCTTCATGGGTTTCTGTAAATCCTTAGACAGTACTCTATCAGCTCACATATAAATATATAAAAGCCTACTAGAATAAGTGGAATGGAGTTTACGTTGTCAACGAGTTTTATCCTGGCGGCAAAGGAGTCAACTAGCGGTGAAAAACGCACATGGCATTAGACAAGGGAGATGACCCCTATATCCGCGAAAAAAAATTCGAGTGAATGTGGAAATACACATATCGAATTAGAGTGCTCAATAGACATGTTAAAATAAAACAAAAGCTATTCATCACTCAATAGAATCGACAAAATATGAGCAATAAAATTAACTGGTGGATAGCTATGTCCAGAGCTAAATATATTAGAAAGATCGAGTATCGAAAAATCGGCGCACGAGTTAACGAAAAACGAAATCCGATATGAGCGGCAGAGGGCTCAATAATTCAGATGAATCAGAGCTATAACTATCGTTAAAATACCGTCACATATAGAACAAGTCTACAATCAACCATACGATTTAAAATCGATAAAGGAAGATTCGGGCCAAACAGATAAAAAATATCAATAAAACAATACGTCAATAATTTAAATGAATGTAAAATCATACCCGGACCCACTAGAAAGGTGTTAAATCTAGCTTCATGGGTTTCTGTAAATCCTTAGACAGTACTCTATCAGCTCACATATAAATATATAAAAGCCTACTAGAATAAGTGGAATGGAGTTTACGTTGTCAACGAGTTTTATCCTGGCGGCAAAGGAGTCAACTAGCGGTGAAAAACGCACATGGCATTAGACAAGGGAGATGACCCCTATATCCGCGAAAAAAAATTCGAGTGAATGTGGAAATACACATATCGAATTAGAGTGCTCAATAGACATGTTAAAATAAAACAAAAGCTATTCATCACTCAATAGAATCGACAAAATATGAGCAATAAAATTAACTGGTGGATAGCTATGTCCAGAGCTAAATATATTAGAAAGATCGAGTATCGAAAAATCGGCGCACGAGTTAACGAAAAACGAAATCCGATATGAGCGGCAGAGGGCTCAATAATTCAGATGAATCAGAGCTATAACTATCGTTAAAATACCGTCACATATAGAACAAGTCTACAATCAACCATACGATTTAAAATCGATAAAGGAAGATTCGGGCCAAACAGATAAAAAATATCAATAAAACAATACGTCAATAATTTAAATGAATGTAAAATCATACCCGGACCCACTAGAAAGGTGTTAAATCTAGCTTCATGGGTTTCTGTAAATCCTTAGACAGTACTCTATCAGCTCACATATAAATATATAAAAGCCTACTAGAATAAGTGGAATGGAGTTTACGTTGTCAACGAGTTTTATCCTGGCGGCAAAGGAGTCAACTAGCGGTGAAAAACGCACATGGCATTAGACAAGGGAGATGACCCCTATATCCGCGAAAAAAAATTCGAGTGAATGTGGAAATACACATATCGAATTAGAGTGCTCAATAGACATGTTAAAATAAAACAAAAGCTATTCATCACTCAATAGAATCGACAAAATATGAGCAATAAAATTAACTGGTGGATAGCTATGTCCAGAGCTAAATATATTAGAAAGATCGAGTATCGAAAAATCGGCGCACGAGTTAACGAAAAACGAAATCCGATATGAGCGGCAGAGGGCTCAATAATTCAGATGAATCAGAGCTATAACTATCGTTAAAATACCGTCACATATAGAACAAGTCTACAATCAACCATACGATTTAAAATCGATAAAGGAAGATTCGGGCCAAACAGATAAAAAATATCAATAAAACAATACGTCAATAATTTAAATGAATGTAAAATCATACCCGGACCCACTAGAAAGGTGTTAAATCTAGCTTCATGGGTTTCTGTAAATCCTTAGACAGTACTCTATCAGCTCACATATAAATATATAAAAGCCTACTAGAATAAGTGGAATGGAGTTTACGTTGTCAACGAGTTTTATCCTGGCGGCAAAGGAGTCAACTAGCGGTGAAAAACGCACATGGCATTAGACAAGGGAGATGACCCCTATATCCGCGAAAAAAAATTCGAGTGAATGTGGAAATACACATATCGAATTAGAGTGCTCAATAGACATGTTAAAATAAAACAAAAGCTATTCATCACTCAATAGAATCGACAAAATATGAGCAATAAAATTAACTGGTGGATAGCTATGTCCAGAGCTAAATATATTAGAAAGATCGAGTATCGAAAAATCGGCGCACGAGTTAACGAAAAACGAAATCCGATATGAGCGGCAGAGGGCTCAATAATTCAGATGAATCAGAGCTATAACTATCGTTAAAATACCGTCACATATAGAACAAGTCTACAATCAACCATACGATTTAAATGGAAACTATATTTATAAAACCATATTCATTCTATTATATATATTTCAAGGGTACCAAAACTTTGGTACGCTTTCATCAGATAAAATACAAAGTGTGTTTTATAAATTTTGACATAGCCAAGGAACATACCTTAACGGTTGAAGTTTTCCTTGAATAGTCTATCCAAGGAAAGCTCCAACCGTTAAGGTATGTTCCTTGGCTATGTCAAAATTTATAAAACACACTTTGTATTTTATCTGATGAAAGCGTACCAAAGTTTTGGTACCCTTGAAATATATATAATAGAATAAATATGCTTTTATAAATATAGTTTCTATTTATTTAATATCATTGAATATTATACTCCAGAAAACTTGTCGGGTTTATATTTGTTGAATTACCAACAAATTGAATATCCCTTCTGCTTATATATATATATATATATATATATATATATATATATATATATATATATATATATATATATATATGTATATATAGGAAAAGAGTCAGAACCCCGACGGCTAGATCCGAGTTCGGATCTAGCTGTCGAAAAGGCCGGAGCTCAGCCGTCGAGGTCCTGACTCTTTTCCTATTACCCACTCTACTACCCTAAGTATTGAGTACTCGGGTGCGTTATGGTCCACCTGGTATCTTACCACACCCTCTTTCTCTCTCTCTGTCTGTCTGTCTTTTGTCTCTCTCTCGCTCTCTCTCTCTCTATATATATATATATAAATATATGTATACAGACACACACACACACACACAAACACACACACACATACACACATACACACACACATACACACACACATGTATATATAAATGTGATAGTTGAGAAAGAGGAAGAGGAAAATGCAATGGAATATTTCTACAAAATACATCATCATCATCATTCGCATCATCATCTTTATCATCAGCAACATAACCATCACCATCAACCTGTCTATTTGCACGTGAGTACGTACAGACAAGTAGTGAATGGCAGCTATGTACATAGTCACCATCCATGTTTTTGTATCTTTCAAACTGGTGGTCAATTTCTGTCTAGTTTCACTTTCACTAATGTTAACTTACAACATGGTTTCTTTCTTCGTAGCCACTCTATTGTATTAGGCAAGTGTAAGTAGTTGAGTATTTCACAGACACATGCACTCATAACATAATTCTCAGGGAGATTCAACGTGAAACCGTGTGTGACAAAGATAGCCCTTTTGCCATTTTTGCCATTTGAGTGGATTGGAGGAGGCGCGTAAAATAAAGTTGTTTGCTCAAGAGAACAACATACCGACCGGAAATTGAACTCAAACTTACACGCAGGAGCCGAACACCCTAACCACTTAGCCATGATCCATCGCAGCCACTGTATTACAATAATTTAATTTATAATGAAAATAGAAACAAAAACAAAACATTGTTATGTTTTAGCATTAATTTAAAACCTTGCTGTGTAGTTTCAACCGGGCTACACATAACTGAATGGTTAAGAAATTTACTTCGCAATCAAGCGGTTCCAGGTTCGATCTCACTCTCACTGCATGGGATCTTGGGCAAATGTGTTTTACTTTAGCTCGGGTCTTTCCAAACCTTGTCAAGACAGAACCTGTCATGCTGAATCTCTGAATATTACTTAACAGATACAGGCGTCTGTGGAATACACAACCAGTTATACGTTAATTTATCGAATCGATCCTCTTTCACTGTAGTAAACATGGCCGTAGGGTTAAGTTCTTTGCTTAACAATCATCGTTTGAAGTTCGATCTCCTTGCGTGCCATCTTATGCAAGAATTTTTTTCTTTTTACCTTACCTTTGGATCAATCCAAAATTTATCGGAGAAATTAGGTAGACAGAAACTATTTGGCAGCTTGTCAAATGGATTGTCTGTAATTCATTCAGCTTTGTCACATAACGTATCCCACTGAATCTCTCTGAAAATTACATTAAGTATAGAGCTGTATGTAGCACACTTGGCCACTTACACTATAATACAAGATGGACTAGGCCCACTATTATCATACAGTATCTCAATCTCCCTGAAACATATACTAAGGCACACTTGTCTGTGACACACTTAGCCACTGCAGTCTAATTTAACGAGTAGGTCATTCAGTTCTTCAAATGTCTGGAACACACAACGTCGAAAGTGACGGGGGCCCATCATTTCTACTTCCACTGTTACCGCGTGGTTTCTCCGTAGCGACAAAATTACAGATATGTATACGAACCATTATACATTATATTTAGGTATAATGGTTTCTGATTTGGGCACAAGGCCAGCAATTTGGGGGAGGGTAGAGTCAATTAAATCGACACCAGTGCGTTACTGGTATTTTATTTTATCGACCCCATAAGGATCGAAAGGCAAAGCTAATCTCGGCGCGATTTAAACTCTGAATATAAAGGAACATAACTATATGCCGCAAAGCATGCTGCCCAATGCTCTACCGATACTGCTAATCTACTACCCTATATTTAGGCATAATAAACATATATTTAGTCTTGCTGTGACTATTTAATGCTGTATTTCTGTCACAGTGCATCACAATCTCTAAACAAGAAAGGTTAAGAGTAGACGTGTAGAAAATTCAACTTACATATTGATGAAACGGTTGAAACAAACATGGTCGAAATCGTCGTGGCACCAATATATCACGTGGTTTCTCTCACTAGCCACTGTATTAGAAATATATTTCTTATGAAAATAAACAAACAAAAATAAAAATTACGCGCAACACAAGACATGTTTGTTGGTCTTAATTTGAACCACGGCTCTGTAATATTAACCAGGGAAACTTCTTTCTGTGAGGTACAGAGACAAATAGTTAAGAGGTTCCTTTCACAATCTTGGCGTGCAAGATTTGATCTCACTATGTCACAACTTCGACAAATATCTTTGATCGTCGTTTCGGATTGATCCAAGCGCTGTTGGAGAAATTAGGGATGGGGGAGAAATTGTTTGGAAGTCGGTCAGATGCACTATGTTACGTTGAATCTCCCTGAGAATTACATTAGAGCTACACATGTTTATGACATACTTGGCTACTTACATTATAATACAAGACGGACACTACTTGTAATTCAAAGAGCAAGCATTAACACACAGTATCATACTTAATCTCTCTGAAAGTGGTGCTAAGGGTACACGTGTATGTGGAATACTTAACCATCGACATGTTTCTTTAACAAGTAGGTTGTTTGGATGTTAACAGGTCTGGAGCAATGGAGATGTACTATTTCTGGATTTTCTACCACGACCTGGATCCATCCTCTCTCTCTCTCTCTCTCTCTCTCTCTCTCTCTCTCTCTCTCTCTCTCTCTCTCTCTCTCTTGATAGCCGAATGGTTAAAAGGTAAGCTTCACAATTCCGGTGTTCCGGGTTCCGGTGTTTGATCTCATAGCCTGATACCTTGGTCAAGTCTATTTGCTTTACCATAACCGCAGGTTGATACAAGCCCTATCAATGAAATTGGTTCGACAAAAACTGCAGGGAAAGCCCGTTGTTTGACTGTGTTTATTTATTCAATGATCTAGTATTGTTAAACACACTGTGTCACACTAAATTACGTTAAGGTAATACCTGTCTGTTGAATACACAGTCAGTAACACATACACATGTTAATCTAACAACTAGTTGTACTTCAGTAGATGAACAACTGAAACAATCATCGTCGAAAGCGACTGAGATCAATTATTTCTACTTTCACTATCACCACGTGGTTTCTGTCTCCGTAACCACTCTATTACAAACATTTAATTTCTAATGAAAACGAAAAACGAAATAACAATAGACACAACATAACAAAACATTTGTTTTGTTCGTCTTAATTTGAAGCCCTGCTGAGTAATATTAAGCAGTGAACCCTCTCACTGCTCAAGCTGGTTCCTTCTTTGCTACAAGCTACCATGTTGTCTATTAAATACCCCCTAATTCTCCTTTTGTCCCCCTTCTCGTCTACTCCTTCCTTGTTGTCATCTCGTCGCACTTTGCTCTGCGTGAAAAATAAAAATAAAAGTAAAGGCAAATAGTCTAAACTGCTCCTTCAGTGACTCCCTACCAGTAATTGCCCTTTCATTGCTTCCACTGAGGGCGTGGTGCAATGCAGGGGGACAGGATTGACAGGGAGAGGAGTGGAGTGGTGGGGTGCTTCTAAATGACATCTGTTTGTTAACGAATGTGTGTATAGAAGAGTGGGGAATAAAGTAGAAACAAATAAATAAACCTCCACTACTACTACTACCACTATCACCACCACCACCACCACTACCATCACTGTCGTCACGACGATGACGATGACCCGCACCGCCACCACCACAAACAACAACAACAACAAACAACAACAGCAGCAACAGGAATAACAAGAACAAATAATAAATTGGATATGATATATATATTTACAGAATACCACTCTCACACACGTGCACGTGTATGTGCATATGAATATATATATATATATATATATATATATATATATATATATATATATATATATATATATTGCAAATAGTTTATCGTTCTACATGGCTGAATACAAGAAATGTAATCTGAGTTTTTCGAATATTAATAATTGTTTCTACTTTTGGCACAAGGCCAGCAATTACCCAGTGCATTACTGGTACTTTATTTTATCGACCCCGTAAAGATGAAAGGCAAAGTTAACATCGGCGGGATTTGAACTCAGAATGGCAAGGGTCGTAACTCTTGCTCTTATGTTGGCATGTAAACAGAACGGCAGACGCTAATGTTTCTAGGGGATTACCCTTCATCAGTACCGAATACTGTTTACCTCCCAACTGTCAGAGCTAGTGAAAATATATGGTATTTTCTGGAATATACAGTGATTGATAGGCCTGATTTGCATATTAGCCTGATTTGCATATAGGCCAGTCAGTTTCATGTATACAAGTATACGAGCGATTAATAGCCGGTTTTGTCAAAATTGCAAACGAATCGAATATTATTATTAATATTCGAAAAACTCATATATATATATATATATATATATATATATATATATGCGGAACTCTCTTGTATTAGGTACTTTGGCCCACATCTTTCCTTCGTACTATATGTTTGTGTGTGTATATATATATATATTTATATATATATATATATATATATATATATATATATATATATATATATATATATATATATATATATATATATATATATATATATATATATATAATATATATATATATATATATACGTATATATATATTTATATATATATATATATATATATATATATATATATATATATATATATATATATATATATATATATAAGAATTAAAATACTAGACTGCGTTGGAGTTAAACACACTCGTCGTATTATAGAAAGGACAGTATAAGATATAGCTCAAT
This sequence comes from Eledone cirrhosa, assembly GCA_964016885.1. NCBI lineage: Eukaryota > Metazoa > Mollusca > Cephalopoda > Octopoda > Eledonidae > Eledone > Eledone cirrhosa. Next base: position 259,107,570 of record OZ024740.1, on the reverse strand, counting down.
GTAATATAACAGAGCCGAAAAATTATAAAAAATAAACAAGGAGGCCTTCAATACATCAAAAGTCTTTATTAGCCAACAATGTTTCGTCCCATTAATAAGGACTCATCAGGGCAAGTAAAGAGACAAGAAGCATTATATATATATACGTATATATATATATATATTTATATATATGTACATACACAGTTTACGAAATTCATATGTCACCCACTGAATGACACAACAAGCTTGTGGTTGTGAACTGCATCCCAATGTTCCAATTGCACACATTATAGTTATTCAGTGAGTACAGTGGCAGTGCTTTGGTAAAGATATCTCACGTATGTAACTGATGGGCCGATTCCGTTTCTATGCAATATTCCGCATATTACAGTTATTAAAACTGCAGTATGCAGAGAACTGCACAATATCTGATATTACACGATCGGGCTATTGCATTTCTTCAGTAGGAAATGCCTATGCTGGATACTTAGGTCTTAAGTTGTGCACAGCTGCATATACATATAAACATATATACATATATATTCCTTTTATTAAAGAAATGACTTTTGCAGGACTAGAGGTGTTTCATTCGTAAGAAATAATTTCCATGTATGTATATATATATATATATATAGTTTTAACATAGAAGAGATTCTACAGGACTAGAACTGTTTCATTCGTGAGAAATCATCAGGAATCTCAGATTACTGATGATTTCTCACGAATGAAACAGTTCTAGTCCTGTAGAATATCTTCTATATTAAAACTTTTATACTCTGCTATGTATTGAGTACCTTACTTACTTACTGTGGTTACCTCCGATTCAACCCGGAATAACTACTCTCTCTCTCTCTCTCTCTCTCTCTCTCTCTCTCTCTCTCTCTCTATATATATATATATATATATATATAAATTTTAGTACAGCATAGACGAAGCTCTAGTATACGGCCAAGCTAGCGTGTATGCTTATTCGGTTTGTAGCTTTAGCACTCATATGAGGTAAGGCCCCAGAGTATAACATTATGTTCAGACAGCTTAGCAAATTAGATATAACAGTCGGCAGTCCGACCGCATCACTAGAGCAACGAAAATACAGGACCCAGGTAAAGATTTTTATATATATATATATATATATGTGTGTATAATAAATGTAATCTGTGTTTTTCGAATATTAATAACAATATTCGATTCGTTTGCAATTATACAAACAAGCCTCATTTTTAAAGCCATGTTAGTAGAACGAACCCTTCATTCTTACTCTTGTGTTGGCATGTAAACAGAACTGCAGACACTAATGTTTCTGGGTTTCACCCTTCATCAGTACAGCTCACTGGTCACCTGCCAACTGTCAGAGCTAGTGAAAATATATGATATTTTCTAAAATATACAGTGACTGATCGGCCTGATTTGCACATCACCAGACTGGCCAGTCAGTTTCCGGTATACGTGCGATAAATGGCTGGCTTTGCCACATTAAAAAAAAAAAAAAATGTTTCGCTCTACATGACTGAATACAATAAATGTAATCTGAGTTTTTCGAATATTAATAATAAAATTCGATTCATTTGCAATTATACAAACAAGCCTCATTTTTATAGCCATGTTAGTAGAATGAACCCTTCACATATATATATATATATACTAGCTGAGGTACCCAGCTTCGCCAAGGTTAACAAATGGTAAGAGAAGACCGGCAGAAGAGAAAATGTCTGTATTGAATGCATTGTCTTGTTTACAGTGTGTGTGTATCGTGTGTGTGTGTGTGTGTGTGTGCGTTTGTGTGTGTTTGTGTATATATATATGTGTGTGTGTGCCTGTGTGAGTGTTCGTGTGTGTGTGCGTGTGCGTGTAAACCACCGCTGGAATCGGGGACATAGGCCGCGAAACACGATCATCACTGACAACGAACTCGCAGAGAGAATCGCTTATGGTTGATTCTCAACCTGCTAGAAATAGCAGTCAGGTTGGTTAGCATACGTGGTATGTCTTTCTTCTTCTTTGGTGTTATAAAATTAGTAACAATAAACTTTCCTGGATATACTCTCTATCCCAATCCTGTACATACTTTCCGATTGTCACTTTTCGTTTTTTTCGTGTGATACGCGAAGGAACCAACCAACAAACATTCCTCTTTTATATCTCTTTTATTTGTTCATTCAAAATATTTTTCAGCTAATTCTGTCGTACAATATACATCAGCAATAGTTATCTAATGTTTAAAACATATGAATAGCTACGATATATGCACCATATCAATCAAAAACAATATGAGAATTGAATACCATACTAAAGCGCCAGTAAGCTTGCTAAGAATCTGCAGAGAGAAATGTTAATAAATACATTTGGCTTGGGTAAACTTTAAGATGTTCTTTCATTGTAGGTTTCTTTTCTCAGCCAGTACGTTAAAGAAAATTGATAGTTACAACAATAAAGGCTGAACAGAGAACACATTTTTTAACAAACTTTACAATAATTTGTACAATCATAATGGAAATTCCAAGTAACAATATTACATAAATTACATTGTTAGAGCCTCAGAGTACACAATATTTTTGTTCGGCCCGCGCGAGCAAAGATGAAGAGATTGTTTGGCGAGCTCACTCTAGAGCATCCTACATACAATTGCCCATGGTTTTCCCAGATGAAGGCCAGCCACTTTTAGGGTTTGACCCTGAGCTTTGTTGATAGTAATCACGAAGCTTAGTCTCTCTGTTGCTCTCGTAACATTTTTTCTTCTGGAAAATGTGATCTTGCGGCCAGGCTAGGACTTTTGGGGTGGCATATCGGCAGTAACAATGACGATAAGCCGTCTGTGCTTTCGTAAAATAAATACGTTTGTTATAACATTTTTTCTTCTGGAAAATCTGATCTTGCGGCCAGGCTAGGGCATTTTAGGTGGCATATCGGCAGTAACAATGACGATCGGCCGTCTGTGCTTTTGTGAAATAAATAGGTTTGTTTATATTTTGTTTTTGTGTATGCACAAATATCTGTACACGAATATATAATTATATATATATATATATATATATATATATATATATATATATATATTAAAATAACAGATTAAAGTTTAAGCAAAGAATCGCTGCTTTCACTCTTAACGGGATCTTCTGAATCTAAAAAAATCAATCTGTGAACGCAGAAGTAAATATTTTGAAAAGCGTTGCAACCGAAAGAAAACATGAAGATGATACTTTGGTTCGTGAAGACGTTAGGAATGTCGTATAACCGGAAGTGTTACACAAAAATACCCTCACTTTCTTACTTGGAAAAAGTTACATCTATGGTGCAAATTGGGTGCCGTTTGGTCCAGCTGCTTGGCGGAAAGTTTGTTACTTACATACGGCCGTCAGCTTTATAGTATAGATGTATAAACAAATAGTAAAAAGGAAAATAATTGTTTCTACTTTAGGCACAAGGCCAGCAATTACCCAGTGCATTACTGGTACTTTATTTTATCGACCCCGTAAGGATGAAAGGCAAAGTCAACCTCGGCGAGATTTGAACTCAGATCGTAAAGGGACGTAACTATGCTGCAAAGCATGACGTCCGACCCTCCACCGATACTGCCAATCCACCGCCCTTAGTAAAAAGGAAAATAATACAGTAGAAAATGCCGGAGGGATTTTTTCAGTATAATATCAAAACATTTATTTATATAGTGGGTATTCCGCATTTAATCGTGGTACCGGTTTCAGCAGTATATGCTTTTTCAACAGCGAAAGTGCAAAGTGCAGTTAAGTTGCATATTTCATAATAAAATGGAGAAGAAAAATTATTAGTTTTACATACATATTGAGAGAGAAAGTTCATGTTTCTGTCCGAGGCTATACTTCGTTCTCTGCTATTGTCTGACAATAACAAGGAACACAGGAACTTCTATTCCTAACCACCAAGGAGGAGGAGGAGGAGGGAGAGAGAGGGAGAGAGATAGAGATAAAGAGAGAAAGAGAGAGAGAGAGATAGAAATAAATATTTTGTTATTCTATGAGAAAATCTGATTAGCATTTTGTACTGTTTTTCTTATTTTCCTAATATATATCAACTCGTGTGTCACTTCTCAACATTCTAAATATATATATACACACACACACACACACACACACATATATATATATATATATATATATATATATATATATATATATATATATATATATATATATATATATATATATATATACATATATATTTATTTAAATAACAGATTAAAGTTTAAGCAAAGAATCGCTGCTTTCCCCCTTAACGGGATCTTCAGAAGATCCCGTTAAGGGTGAAAGCAGCGATTCTTTGCTTAAACTTTAATCGGTTATTTTAATAAATATTTGCTCTACGGTTCTTATATATTGGATATATATTTATCCTTTTCGTGCTCTCTTTGAATTTTAGTCTTCAAATTTATTATTATTACTATATATATATATATATATATATATATATATATATATAATTCGTTTTTGAATTTGTTTTGCAAGATTTCTTATCTGAACACGTGTGTTAAAACAGATGTTGTTATACTTTGGGAGGGTCATGCTGGCAATAAAACACACACAACTGTTGGTTTTCACTTTAATTTATTACACATTTCCGGTTGACTGGTTCAATAACCGGAAGGTTTATATATTGTCGAAGCTCTTTTGTCACACATTCTGTGACTTCCTCAGTGACTGATAAATTATTTTGTTTCTCTCCTTTGTTCTGTCCTACACCATCTTGCTTTTATGTGTTGAGTGGTGTGTACTTGGTTTGCGCATGCGTTATATCCGTGTGTATTTATGTATTTATTTATATGTTTATTTACTTGTCACTAGTTGGTTGTTCGTTCTATTTGTGTGTCTGGTTTGTTTTATTAGTTTGGTTCTTGTGTGTCTCTATGTGTCTCTGTTTTTGTTGGCAGCATGATCCTCCCAAAGTATAACACACACACACACGCATACACACACACGTACACAGACACACGGGCACACACACGCGCACACACACGCGCACACACACACACGTACGCACACACACACACACATATATATATATACACACACATATATACACACACACTCATATATATATAAATACACACACACACACACACATATATATATATATAGAGAGAGAGAGTGACAGATTCATATGTATATATACTTACACAAACATACATACACACAAGCAACCAGACACAGACATATATTAATTGTATAAATCCACACACACATATACATTCATGTAAAGTGGTTAGTGATAGGAAAGTCTTCCAGCCACAGAAAACATTTGATCGATTGAGAAAGCCCTTGAGTCATGACATTGTAACATCTATAGTGTTAGTGCCAAGAAAACATGTGTATAGTACATTATGTAAAATGGGTGATGATAGGAAATACATCCAGCCACAGAAAGTTTGCCAAAAAATAGTCGAAATAACTAATCAGTTGTGTTGTGTCAAGGACATGAGAATCTCTCTTGAGTTGGTGAGTTGGTGACATGATAAAGTGCACAGCACCCAGTATGCTCTGTATAGTGGTTGGTAATAAGAAAGCCATCCAGCTGGAGGATTGCTGAGTTACGTCAAAGACATTACAACCTCCATAGTGCAACCAGTTTCACCTGGTAAACTCTGTGTATGTAAGCTAGATTCATGCAGCCCTAGTCCATCAGGGAGGCGAGTAGTTTACAATTATGTATTGACTTTGTGACAAGTCACGCCCATGCTACTTGATAGAACGGGTGTTATATATGTATATATATATATAGTATATATATATATATATTACCCACTCTACTACCCTAAGTATTGAGTACTTTGGTGCGTTATGGTAATATATATATAAATGGGTAATATATATATATATGTATCTATTATATATATATATATATATATATATATATATATATATATATATATATATGTAGGAGGTGAGTTTTATTGTAGTACAATAAAGCAATGCAGATATCGGATAATAAGCACTCTACAGTTTGTGGGACTGGAGTATGCATAATATAAGATCAAAAGATGGTTAAAGGAGTTCCATATATTTTATTATGCGCATTTCAAAAACAAACATCATCAAGCAATAATATTTGTGTTTTCATCAGATAAAACAGGAGAACATGATATGAAGGCTAAAAAACACTTGTGGATAGTGCAGTTTTAAATCAACATGATATGTTGATTTAAAACTGCACTATCCACAAGTGTTTTTTAGCCTTCATATCATGTTCTCCTGTTTTATCTGATGAAAACACAAATATTATTGCTTGATGATGTTTGTTTTTGAAATGCGCATAATAAAATACATGGAACTCATTTAACCATCTTTTGATCTTATATTATATATATATATATATATATATATATATATATATATATATATATATATATATATATATATATATATATATATATATATATATATATATATATATATATATATATATATATATTATATATATATATATATCATATATATAATAGATACATAGGCCAATTAAGGAAGAACACGTAGATCGTTCGATTTGTTTAGAACTATTTTCTGCTTCATATTTGAAAAGGGGGTTAGCCCTGAAATATTTTGAAATATGGTAAAACATTACTTTGTTTTGTTTTATTTCTTATCATTTGACTTCATATTTTTCTACCACATTGTACTGGCTTTTTAAAAATTATCCTTCTTTTATTACATCCCCTAACACACACACACACACACACACACACACACACACACACACACACACACACACACACACACACACACACACACACACACACACACACACACACACACATACACACACACACACACATATGTACGCATATATATATATATATATATGTATATTGTTATACTTGGGGAGGGTCATAATTGTGTAATAATATTGCCAGAATTAATAACAGAACACATTCACTGTTTGGTTGGTTTTTGCTTCTGTATCTTTTATATCAGTTAATTTAATTTATTCGGTCCTCATTGTTATCATTGACTGACCAACGGTCAAAAATACAGATATAATATAGACACAAACACATATATATAGTCTAACGAAGTTCTTTCGTTGCACATCTACAACATCGTCAGTGGGGCTATTATGTTTCCTCCTGTTGTATTGTATGTCTACGCCATCTTTATTTAATCTGTTTTTTTTTATTTATTTATTTATTTTTGTCTTCTTCTCTGCGCATGCGTTTGCGTGTGTGTATAGTGTTTGATGTGTGTTCGTGTTTGGGTGACTGTGTATTGTTATTGTATTCTATCTTAGTTTACTAGTGTGTGTTTATATATGTTTGTTGTTATTGTGTTAGTGTATGTATTTATTTATTTATTTATTTATACTTCTCTTAGGTCAGTATTGTTTGTTTGAGTGTTGTTGTTATTCCATTCATTTTTTCTGTTTAGCCTTGGCTTTCTAAGTTCTATTTCGCTGGCCTCTCTGATTTGCCTATCTGCTGGGTCATTTCTATGTTTAGATATTATTTTAATTTCTATGTTGTCTATGTTACCGTCGTGTTGTTGGCTGGCATGTTCGTATAGTACTGAACCGTTTTTCGTACTTTTAGTTCCCCCCAGTGTTGGTCTATCCTTTCACCTATGCTACGAGCTGGCTCGCCTATGTATGTTGTTGTCATATTTCTGCACGTACCCTCTGTACATCTTATGCTATAGACTACGTTTCTAGTTTTACAGTTTATCTGGGGGTTAACTTTACATATAATACATTTCCTATTAGTACAGTGGGTTTTCTTAAAAAGGTAGGTTTTGCTGATCATGGATTTTATGGTGGTTTCTTGCTTTTCTACCACCTTAATCTTTAAGTGGGTCTTTCTCAGGGCCTTTCTACACTGGTTAGCTAATTTCCCTCCAGGGGTAGCGTCCACAAACATGACACTCTGGTATCTCTGGTTGTCGTACCATGAGGTGGCTTTCCCTATCTTATATCTAGTCCTATCTAAGCTATTCCATGATTTGCTCCTGTATAATGGGCAAATTCATTTCATGTCCATTTCTATGAGGATCTTATATTTCTCTGTGGCTCCTTTGTATACTCTGTTTCTGTCTCTTTGGTTGTAGCCAGAGAACTGCATGCGATGGATGAAGTTTTCTATGTGTCTTTCCATTTCAGTTGCGTCGCACATGCAGGACACATTTTTCATCACTCTTACCAAGTCTGCGATCAGAATATTAAACTTAGCCCTATTGGACATTGCTGAGTTTTTGAGTATCAGGTATTTGGAGGCCATGGGTTTAGCGTAGTGTGAGTGGAGAATTTGGGCTCTCTCGTCTATAGTGTTAATCCAGAGTTCCGTGTCTAATACAGGTAGTCTATTGTTAGGGTGTTTGGAAGGGTAGTCGATAGTTACACTTATACTCTGGTATATGGAATTAGCTATCTGCTGGATGCTTTCCATTGTGCTACGTTCTAAATCAAACTTGTTAGTACTCTCTTGTGGGATGTCCTTATTACTATATTGATGTCGTTTATGTAACGAGAGTACATGATGAGGTCTATGCAGCTCTCATCAAGATCTTTGAGTCTCCTTTCCCACCATACCATAAAAAGGTTGGCAACGTCACCAGCTATGCTGACGCCAATGACTGCTCCCTCATTTTGGGTGTAGATCTTCTCGTTGAATTTGAATATGTGGCCCTTTGGGGTAGTTTTGATACTAGCCCCTATTGCATGTGCGACCATTTTTCTTACCTGATCATTATTTTGGGGGGTCCGTATAGCTTTGGTCCACCCAATCCACCTTCCCATGGGAGTCTTTTTTGCCATTGAGGTTATGGTGGGAGGGGGGAGGGGTCTACCTATTATGGGTCTACTGGGGCAGAAACGTCTAAGGTCATGGCTGTCTAGGTAGTCAGTGTCATAGGTAAGTCTAAGTAGGAGGCCCAGTTCGTCTGTGTCGACGTTGCAGATCTCCACCTCACTCTCAATGATCATCTCCACACATTTTTCCACAGCAAAATCAATGTTAATGGATGGGTACAGTGATACCACATCCATACTGCCTATTATGCAGTTGGATAGGTTTTTGTTTTTGTTGCACTCACTGATTCTGCTGAGGAGATCCTCTGTACTGTCACATACAGCTGGGGACATCTTGATTATGGGGCGTATAACCATTGAGAGGAAGTAGGAGATCCTGTAGTTACTAGCTATATTGGCTCCGCATACAGGTCTTATTGGTGGTCCTGTTGTCGGGTCGTCGACTGTCTTGTGGTCTTTGCGGAGCCCATACAAGGGTGGTATGCCATTGTTGGACGCCTGGAAGTTGTTGGCAGTGCGTCTGCTTGGCTTTAGGATGTCGGTCGACATCATCATGTGAGCGTTGAGGGTGATTGAATCTCTCCCCTCATGTATTTGCTGTACAATTTCGCTCGTGTTGGTGATGTGGGGTTGCATAGCCTTGATGTAGTTCGGCATGCTCTCTATTGACATCCTACCAGACTTATCTGTGGGTAGACATACTACCCACCATCCCTTGTGCAACATACACAAAAGTTAACGAACTTTACAAACAAAAACGCATTAACGGTAAGGAAGTTCGAAATCTCACCACACCAAACGAGATGGATGAACTCATGAGCGCCATTCGACGTGAAACGAAATACGCCCGAAACGAATGCAATTGGCATTTCAATAAAACATTAGAATTGATGAAGAAGAAAAAACTAGAAGAAAGAAAAATAGAAAATTCACAAAAATACCTTGCTAACATCAACAATATCCGTATGACAGACGTAGCATTGCCGGCAGAATTTACCAATGACCACACAGTAAATATTTATGGGAACACTTTAATCAATGAACAAGAACAACAAATTCTACCGCTACCACCAAAATTTGCCATCTACAAAAAGATTAACCCTATGGAGTGCAAAACGGAGCTGGAAAAGTGTTTCACAAAAATACGTTGGAATGCAAAAGTAAACAACAACAACAACAACAACTACTATACGGACAGCAACAACAATAATAACGGTAGTAGTAATATAAACAATAACTCTGAGTATAGAAATAACAGCTATAATAGTAATAGTCATAACAATAACAATAGCAGGAGAGTGAGAAATAGTAATAATGGTAATAATACTAACGATAGACAGAACAACAACAACAACCACAATAATAATAATAGAAACATTAACGACAGACACAACAACAACAACAACAACAACAACCACAATGGTAATAATGGAAATAATACGAGTAGCAACATTAATGGTAGACACAACAACAACAAAAACAAGAAACATAATACAAGTAACACACACAATGGTAGAAATAACAGTAATACCAACAATAACGGTGAAGAAAACAAGAACAATACATCTAACAATCACAGCAACAATACATCTAACAATCACAGCAACAATACATCTAGCAATCATAACAATAATGATAATGTTAATGGTAGGAACAACAGCAACCATAATAACAATAATAGCAACACACACAACTATGACGATAGATATAATGACATCCCCTTAGAGAAACTATTCTTCAATCCAGCTGAAAAAACATATAAGATGGGTAATATATATCCTACGAGGTTACACTTTAATAAAAGAGTTTGTATACCACAACAAATAGATGACGAGATAGAGGCACAGTTCACCATAGCTAGAAATAAGATTAGACAAATAGTAGACCGGTATACTAAGAGACAGAGCAGACCAGAGGCCCAACAGCTTGGGAGGAAACCTGTAGAAGGCTTGGTTAGCCTCAAGCAGCGCACAAGGGATGGTGAGGTAGTATGTCTACCCACGGATAAGTCTGGTAGGATGTCAATAGACAGCATACCGAACTACATCAAGGCTATGCAACCCCACATCACCAATACGAGTGAAATTGCACAGCAAATACATGAGGGGAGAGATTCAATCACCCTCAACGCTCACATGATGATGTGGACCGACATCCTAAAGCCAAGCAGACGCACTGCCAACAACTTCCAGCGTCTAACAATGGAATACCACCCTTGTATGGGCTCCGCAAAGACCACAAGACAGTCGACGACCCGACAACAGGACACCAATAAGACCTGTATGCGGAGCCAATATAGCTAGCAACTACAGGATCTCCTACTTCCTCTCAATGGTTATACGCCCCATAATCAAGATGTCCCCAGATGTATGTGACAGTACAGAGGACCTCCTCAGTAGAATCAGTGAGTGCAACAAAAACAGCAACCTATCCAACTGCATAATAGGCAGCATGGATGTGGTATCACTGTACCCCTCCGTTAACATTGATTTTGCTGTGGAAAAATGTGTGGAGATGATCATTGAGAGTGAGGTGGAGTTCTGCGACGTCGACACAGACGAACTGGGCCTCCTACTTAGACTTACCTATGACACTGACTACCTAGACAGCCATGACCTTAGACGTTTCTGCCCCAGTAGACCCATAATAGGTAGACCCCTCCCCCCTCCCACCATAACCTCAATGGCAAAAAAGACTCCCATGGGAAGGTGGATTGGGTGGACCAAAGCTATACGGACCCCCAAAACAATGATCAGGTAAGAAAAATGGTCGCACATGCAATAGGGGCTAGTATCAAAACTACCCCAAAGGGCCACATATTCAAATTCAACGAGATCTACACCCAAAATGAGGGAGCAGCCATTGGCGTCAGTATAGCTGGTGACGTTGCCAACCTTTTTATGGTATGGTGGGAAAGGAGACTCAAAGATTTCCTTGATGAGCGCTCCATAGACCTCATCATGTACTCTCGTTACGTAAACGACATCAATGGAAAGCATCCAGCAGATAGCTAATTCCATACACCAGAGTATAACTGTAATTATCGACTACCCTTCCAAACACCCTAACAATAGACTACCTGTATTAGACACGGAACCCTGGATTAACACTATAGACGAGAGAGTCCAAATGCTCCACTCACACTACGCTAAACCCATGGCCTCCAAATACCTGATACTCAAAATCTCAGCAATGTCCAATAGGGTTACGTTTAATATTCTGATCGCAGACTTGGTACGAGTGATGAAGAACGTGTCCCGCATGTGCGACCCAACAGAAATGGAAAGACACATCCAACACTTCATCAACCGAATGCAGTTCTCTGCCTACAACCAAAGAGACAGAATCAGAGTATACGAAGGAGCCATGGAGAAGTATAAGACCCTCATAGAACTGGACATGAAAGGAATTTGCCCATTATACAGGAGCAAATCATGGAATAGCTTAGATAGGACTAGACATAAGATAGGGAAAGCCACCTCATGGTACGACAAACAGAGATACCAGTGTGTCATGTTTGTGGACGCTACCCCTGGAGGGAAATTAACTAACCAGTGTAGAAAGGCCCTGAGAAAGAACCACTTAAAGATTAAGGTGATAGAAAAGCCAGGAACCACCATAAAATCCCTGATCAACAAAACCTACCTTTTTAAGAAAACCCACTGTACTAATAGGAAATGTATTATATGTAAAGTTAACCCCCGGATAAACTGTAAAACTAGAAACGTAGTCTATAGCATAAGATGTACAGAGGGTACTTGCAAAAACATGACAACAACATACATAGGCGAGACAGCTCGTAGCATAGGTGAAAGGATAGACCAACACTGGGGGGGAACTAAAAGGACGAAAAAACGGTTCAGTACTATACGAACATCCCAGACAACAACACGACGGTAACATAGACAACATAGAAATTAAAATAATATCTAAACATAGAAATGATAGGCAAATCAGAGAGGCCAGCGAAATAGAACTTAGAAGGCTAAGGTTAAACAGAAAAAATGAATGGAATAACAACAACACCCAAACAAACAATACTGACCTAAGAGAAGTATAAATAAATAAATAAATAAATAAATAAATAGATAAATAAATACATACACAAGCACAATAACAACAAACACATATAAACACACACTAGTAAACTAAGATAGAATACAATAACCAATACACAGTCACCCAAACACGAACACACATCAAACACTATACACCCACGCAAACGCATGCGCAGAGAAGAAGACAAAAATAAATAAATAAATAAAAAAACAGATTAAATAAAGATGGCGTAGACATACAATACAACAGGAGGAAACATAATAGCCCCACTGACGATGTTGCAGATATGCAACGAAAGAACTTCGTTAGACTATATATATGTGTTTGTGTCTATATTATATCTGTATTTTTGACCGTTGGTCAGTCAATGATAACATTGAGGACCGAATAAATTAAATTAACTGATATAAAAGATACAGAAGCAAAAACCAACCAAACAGTGAATGTGTTCTGTTATTAATTCTGGCAATATTATTACACAAATATGACCCTCCCCAAGTATAACAATATTTGTTTCGACACGATTTCATATGAAAACCTCGCAAAACTATATATATACATATATATATGATAAAACACACACATTCACACATATAAATACATATACATATATATATGTATCATGATAACCTTATACATTCTGAATGCTTTATGGAATTCCAGAAAATTATTCTAGACCCTGGTTGTTCTTCCGTAGATGAATACTTCTAACATACACACCGATATCATTCTTTATTGGATTGTTACTTCTATATAAACGAATAAGAACCCTCTCGCTCTTTTTCTCTTTCTCTTTCTCTACTCTCTCTCTCTCTCTCTCTCTCTCTCTCGCTCTCTCTCTCTCTCTCTCTCTCTCTCTCTTTCCTCCCCCTTTCTCACTAAATTGTGTGTATATATGCAAATATGTATATATATTTACATACATTTATGTATGTGCGTGTATATATATATATATATATATATATGTATGTATATATATATATATATGTATATATGTATGTATATATGTATGTGTGTGTGTGTGTGTGTGAATGGCTAGTGGAGAAATATATCGCATCAAAAATCAAGAACAGTAAAATATACAAAATTCTAAAACTAAAACTTAATAAAAACATGACTAAATCACATCTCTTTGTCTTTCTTGCTTTTAGTTTTTCTTTAAAATCCTTATATATTTTTAGTATGATTCAAATTTTAACGATTCTGGAAAGACAGCGCCATCTTGCGGCAAAACTATAAATCATTATTCATATATTCACAATATTTAGCGGGCATATCTCGCGTTTTTGCTGTTGTTGTTGTTGCTACTGGTGTCATTGTTGCTGCTGTTATTGTTGTTGTTGTTGTCATTTCTGTTATTGTTGTTATTGCTATTGAAGTTGCTACTGTTGTTGTTGTTATTGCTATTTCTGTTGCTGTTGTGGTTTGTACTATTGTTATTGTGGATGTTGCTATTGCTATTGTTGTTGTGGTTTTTACTATTGTTATTGTTGTTATTGTTGTTGTTGTTACTGATGTTATTGTTGCTGTTATTGTTGTTGTTGTTGTTATTGCTGTTACTGTTGTTATTTTTGTTGATGTTGTTATTGTCGTTGTTATTGGTATTACTGTTGTTATTGTTACTTTTGTTGTTATTGCTACTGTTGTTGTTATTGCTACTGTTGTTGTTACTCTTATTGTTCGTGTGGCAGTTTTGAGTTGATGTCGATACTAAAGAAATTATTACTGTTATTATTATTATTTGTTTTAATATTTTTAATTATTATTATTTTTATCATAGTCTTGTTTCTGTTAGTGTCGTTGTTGTTATTCTTACTGTCACTACATTTGTTACTGTTGGAGTAATTGTCGTTGTTATTGTTGTTATTGTTTTGTTGAGTTTGCAATTTTTCTTCTAAATCTCGTTTGTTTCCTCCTTCTGTGCCGGCTATTTTGTTTGATTTATATAAATTTAAAAAAAAATAAAAAGAGACAAAAACGAACAAACAAACGCAAACACACTAGAACAGTAATAAAACAACAACAACAGCAAATTACAAGGTAACCCTAACCCTCACCCTAGCCTTAACCCTAAACGAAAAGAATATGTAGTTACAAAGAAAATGAAAGAAAGATGAGAAGTTAAGCCCGGAGAGAAAAAAAGAAGTAGAGAAAGAAAGAAAAGAGACAAGCCCGAGGAAAACAAAAAGAAATATGGAAGAAATAAAAAGTCGAAAGATGGCTGATAAATTTGAAATAACTATGAGAATATTAATTTTACAATTCCAGGAGGTCAATAGAAAATATTCTTAGCAGAAGCACTCTAGTTCTTTGGGCTAGAGTGCTTCTATACGTCGAAATTATGTGTGTGTATGTATTCATCTGTGTATGTATCTGTGTATGTGTGACTGTATGCATACCATCTGTATGTATGTATGTATATATATATACTTACATCATGTATAGCTGTAAATACGAACGCAATCACACACACACACACACACACAAATATATATATGTGTGTTTGTGTGTGTGTGTATGTATATATATATATATATATATATATATATATATATATATATATATATATATATATATATATATATATATATATATATATATATATATATATATATATATATATATGTATATATATATATATATATATATATATGTATATATATATATATATATCAATACATATATATATACATATATATATATATATATATATATATATATATATATATATATATATATATATATATATATATATATATATCAATCTTTCTTAACATATGTGGGTGTGCATATATATATATATATATATATATATATATATATATATATATATATATATATATATATATGCACACCCACATATGTTATATTTGTATTGTTAAGAAAGATTGACTGAGATTATTTTGAAAAGATCACTGAAATACGCAATTACAAATACACAGACATACATACACATATGTCTAACCGTTACCAGCATGAAAATGGATATTAAATGATTTCTAATTTAGGGACAAGGCCAGAAAATTTGGTGAGAGGAGAGGTAATTCTACTATGCCTACCGCAGTACATTACTGGTATTATATTGTATTGAATTGCGATGGGTGAAAGGCTAAGATGTGCTCAATGGCATTCGAAATAAGAATGTCAAATGCCGGAATAAACACTACTAAGCATTTCTCCGATGCTTTAACGAATATTCCAATCCACCGATGACGTGAAAAGCAGACAAAAAGAAGTGAATTATAATACGGTTGAGCGGAAATGTGGAAATATCAATATCCGCATTAGCTTGACTGCACAAGAATAGAGTTGGAGCAGTACAAGAGTGGTAAAGTGCGGGCTGTAATGGCTTTGCGCCATTCAAATGATCGTTTTATCCGTTACTCCCACATGGACTCAATACAGTGAGCAATAAGGATAACATCGGGGCAACAGAATAGTTTGCAACCTCTCTAGGATGTCAAGATATAGTAGGTGCCCTTCAGACCAATAGAGAGGGCCTTAGAAGTTCTAAATTCAGGCCGTAATACGTCATGAATCAAAAGAAGAGAAGAGGCGCGGTAGTCAGCAAAGAAAAGAAGGAGAAAGTGAGAAATCGCGATACAGTCTTAGTGCAATGTGGTCGACAGGTATAGTGTGTTGCTTGGCAGGAGTTTGTGGTGAAGAAAACGATCGGGTGGACTGAAGTTTGGTCATGGGAGCCAGCCGGAACCAGTTTTCTAGTTCGGCCCGTATATGACATGATTCTTAGTCCTACAAACCTAAAACGTTGGAAAGTAGAAGAGAGTGGCCTGTGCTAATGCGGAAAAGTTAGGACGATGAGCTCATACAGCCTAGTTGTCCTATAGGCCTGAGGAACAGATACACGTGGTGGCAAGTAGTGGAGAAGGGTAAGATGAAGTTTTGTATGGAAAAATTAGATTGACCCCAAAATGGGACCTAAGAGGTCTCAGTTGACCTGGATGGAAAATATCACATGTACTTTTTACTGTCACAAAACTCATCTTGTGGTGCAGGGAAAGGGTGTTAGTAAAGATGGTGGAGGCATTCGACAGGAAAGCCAGGGTGGTACAGTGAGCTGGTTGAACTCTGTGAATTGAAATCAGGACGTTACGATTGCGAACTGAACGCTCGAAACACTAAGTTTGGTGCCTTCACATAAATGCCTTGTACTGAAGCCGATTACTGGATATAATTTTAATTTTTATGTTCTCCAGTGTGCCTCTATGTTCCATTTTGGGTGAGGTTTTCCCATCTGGAGTACTGATGAGTTCTCGCCAGTGTTCATTAATTCTCTCTCCTATACTACAGGATGTTTCACCTATGTATGTTGTGTTCTTATTCCTACACTGTCTCTCTGTACATCTTATACTATATACTACGTTTCTAGTTTTGCAGTTAGTTTTCAGCCTTAGCTTGCAGACTATGCATTTTCTATCAGTGCAGGGGATTCTTTGAAATGGATATATTTTACTAATTTGGGGTTTTATGGGACTACCTGGTCTTTCAACTATCTTAATATTTAATTTGAACTTGTCTAGGGCCCTTCTAAATTTGTAAGCTAGTTCGCCTGTAATGGTTATATTGACGAACATTACACTCTGGTATTTATTGATGTCATACCATGTGTGAGAACTCCAAGATAGGAAAAACTCACCAACATACCAAAATAGAACATAGGACACACTGGAGAACATAGAGATAAAAAATTATATCTACACACAGAAAAGATGCAATGCTCAGGCAAATCACAGAAGCGACAATCATAAACGAACTCAAACCAAAATTAAACAGAAAACATGAGTGGAATAGCAACATCACAACTAATAATTAAGGACAAAAGGAAGACATACAGACACACACACAAAAACCAAACTAATAAAACAAACCAGAAACACACAGATAGAACAAACAACCAACTAGTGACCATTAATAAACATATAAATAAATAAATAAATAAATAAACACACGCACCCAGATATAACGCATGCGCAAACCAAGCACACAACACATAAAAACAAGATGGTGTAGGACAGAAGAAAGGAGAGATACAAAATAAAAACCCAGTCACTGAGGAGGTCATTGAATGTGTGACCAAAGAGTTTTGACAATATATAAACAACCATCCGGTTATCGAATCAACCAACCAACCAGAAATTTATAATAAATTGAAGTGAAAACCAACAGTTGGGTGTGATTTTATTGGCAGAATGACTCTCCCAAAGTATAACAATATATATATATAAATAAAATAATGTAAGAAAGCTAAGGATAAGAAATTATTATTTATTCATTATTAAGAGTGAAAATAGTGAAGTGCTACACAATAACATCATATATATATATATATATATATATATATATATATATATATATATATATATATATATATATATACTAGCAGAGGTACCCGGCGTTGCTCGGATATTAAATAGCAATTGTGTATACCATTTATGTCAATACTTCAGTGCTGCTTCGAAAACTATACTTTTACAAAATCATCGGCTTTTTCCAAAAGGGGGTTCCTGCCACCAGAGGTCCTCTACCCAATATGTGCCAATTCTGAGAGTTCAGATTCATCTGTAGGACAAACGTAGCCCATGTGTCCAGTTTTGTGGGGGGTATGTATTTGTGTGTGCGTATGTATGTGTATGTCCGTCGGGGCATACGTATGTACTGGCCTAAATCTTCACTATTTACTTTTACTATTTTAATAACCTCTGTCATTTTCGTTTTCAATTTTATTTACATCATTCTTAAACTCGATAGTTTTGGGCCCCCAGGGACCACATTTTTCAAGTTAGAGATTTGCTTCCTTGGCACTTTTTACATAGGTGTGTAAATTTTCATGTCAGTCCGACCACGTCTACTACCATTTAACCGTGCACATCTGAATTTCAACCACCACCCATTTCACAAATATATATTAGATATAATTATGTAATAAACAACGTAAGACAGTTATTCCATTTACTAAAGGTTTCACGAAGACAGAGGAGCTCAAAAGAGACGTCTGAAATATATATATATATATAGTAGTGCCCCCTTTCCACTTCCGTTTCCTTCGTTTCTCTCTCTCTCTCTTTACGCCGTTCTCACCGAGAATAGACGTGTTCTCTTGCTCTCTGACTGTTAATAAACCCCCTGGGCTAAAACCCAACTGGCTTTTTTTAACTTCGTCCTCCCTCTCCCCTCGGTTACTTACATGTGCCTTGTTCTGTGTTTCCCCCTTCTATCGGTATGTTGTTTTTTCTCTATTTTGTTTCTCTCTCTCTCTCTCTCTCTCTCTCTCTCTCTCTCTCTCTCTCTCTCTCTCTCTCTCTCTCTCTCTCTCTCTCTCTTCTTTCTTTTTCTTTCTCACCGCTATCGCCTCTTTTTCGTCTCATCTTTCCCTCATAACTTGTTGATAATAAGTTATGGGCGCGCTACGGATAGATGTATTGTCTATAATGCGCTGAAACATATGTAACAACTGATGAAGGGAGAATATCTATCTCTTGTTTGTGTTCCATTTTCTAATACTCGTTATCAGTAACCACGCAGCCTCATCCTTCTCAATCCATATATATATATATGTGTGTGTGTGTGTGTGTGTGTGTGTGTGTGTGTGTGCTTGTATATCTGCGCGTACACACTTGGTCACCTCGACATTTTCCCTCATCCACCACACACTCTTTCAACCTTTGTCCCCTACACACTATCTGACCGCTGAATATAACATCACAACCCATAGTTCGTTCTTAGAAATTTGTCCCCCCCCCCGTCTCGCCTACCCCGCCACATACCCTGCAACTACTGATACATTTTTTTTATTTTTATTTTACTATGGCCATTCCGTACTTCGGATTTACCAACCTGGAATCAAACCGACATGGATTCTACCAATCTCGGACCCTAGCAGACATGAAAACCAACCCCTCTACATACGTACACACACACTGGCACACGTGCGCACACGTGCGCACACGTGCGCACACATGCACACGTGCAAACGCACGCATACGTGCAAAAGCACGCATATGCGCAAACGCACGAACACACGCATGCACATATTCATGCGACCACACACTACACACCAGCAACCACACATGTCTGCCAAACACACATACAAGCATACAAACGCGCACATATATATACGAGTCACGCGCGTAAGTTATTACCCACACACGTGCAAATGCATCAAAATATGCACCCCCACCTACACACACACATCTCTACTGCCTGCTCTTCTTTTTGTATTTTTATTTTTTATTTTTCATTCTAATTTTATTTTTCAACTTTATTTTCTGTGCTATTTTCCTTTTGTGATTTCCCTAATGAAGGGAAAATGCCCGATACGTTGACTATGTAACTCATTCTGACAAAACATTCAGTATGAACAAAATTTACCCCACTGAATTGCTGTTTCATAAAACAGTCTGTATACCACAACAGATAGACGACAAAACAGAAGCACAGTTGACCATAGCCAGGAATAAACTTAGATAATGGAACAAGGAGAGAGAACAGAGCAGAGGTCCAACAACTTGGCCGAAAATCTGCAGAGGGCCTACGAAACCTCATGCAGCGCACAAGGAAAGGTGATGTAGTGTATTTACCTACAGAAAATTCCGGTTGAATGTCAATGGGCAGCATGCCGAACTACATCAAAGCTATGCAACCCTCTCACCTCGTCAACATGAACGAAACAACATTACAAACACACGAGGAAAGAGAAAGGATCCTCAATGCTCACATGATGGTGTGGACTGACATCCTAAGACCAATTTGACGTACAGCTGATAACTTCCAAGCCTCTAACAACGATATACCACCCCTGTATGGGCTCCGCAAGGGGCATAAAATAGCTAGCTACCCTTCGACAAGACCACCAACAAGACTTGTATGTGGAACCAATATAGCTAACAACTACAGGCTCTTCTACTTCCTCCCTATGAGTGTGCGCCCCATAATTAAGATGTCCCTAGATGTGTGTGACAGCACAGAGGACGTCTTCAGCAGAATCAATGATTTCATCTACACCGAAGACCTGACAAACTGCATAATGAGCATCATGGATGTAATATCCCTGTACGCATCCATTGACGTTGGTTTTACTGTGGAAATATATGTGGAAATAATCAGTGAGAGTGAAGTGGAGTTCTGTGACATTGACACGGGCGAACTCGGTTTTCTACTTTCTGTAATCTCTGTTACATGTGACAGAGATTATCTAGACAATCATGACCTTAGCAGTTTCTGCCTCGGCACACAAATAAGAGGTAGACCCCTCACCATAACTTCAATGACAAAAAAGACTCCCATAAGAAGACAGAACAGATGGACCAAAGCCATACGGACACGCGAGAACAATGATCAGGTGAAAAAGATGATCGCACATGTGGTAGAGGCTAAAGGGCCATCGGCGTCAGCATAGTTGGTAATATTGCCAACCTATTTTCGGTATGGTGAGAAAGGAGACACAAAGAACGCCAAGAAGAGAACTCCATAGCCCTCCTCATGTATTCTCGTTATGTAGACGACATTAATGTAGTTATAAAAACACCCCCACAAGAGAGTACCAATAAACCCGAATTAGAAGTTAACACCATAGAAAGCATCGAGCAAATAGCTAATTCATGGTTTAACACCAGAGCATCACAATAACTATCGACTACCCTTCCAAACACTGAACTCTGGTTGCATACTATAAACGAGAACACCCAAATTCCCCACTCACATTATACTAAACCTATGGTCTCCAAATACCTAATAC
>OZ024740.1:259052237-259085814 GCA_964016885.1 Eledone cirrhosa | reverse complement strand
GTACAAGAGTGGTAAAGTGCGGGCTGTAATGGCTTTGCGCCATTCAAATGATCGTTTTATCCGTTACTCCCACATGGACTCAATACAGTGAGCAATAAGGATAACATCGGGGCAACAGAATAGTTTGCAACCTCTCTAGGATGTCAAGATATAGTAGGTGCCCTTCAGACCAATAGAGAGGGCCTTAGAAGTTCTAAATTCAGGCCGTAATACGTCATGAATCAAAAGAAGAGAAGAGGCGCGGTAGTCAGCAAAGAAAAGAAGGAGAAAGTGAGAAATCGCGATACAGTCTTAGTGCAATGTGGTCAACAGGTATAGTGTGTTGCTTGGCAGGAGTTTGTGGTGAAGAAAACGATCGGGTGGACTGAAGTTTGGTCATGGGAGCCAGCCGGAACCAGTTTTCTAGTTCGGCCCGTATATGACATGATTCTTAGTCCTACAAACCTAAAACGTTGGAAAGTAGAAGAGAGTGGCCTGTGCTAATGCGGAAAAGTTAGGACGATGAGCTCATACAGCCTAGTTGTCCTATAGGCCTGAGGAACAGATACACGTGGTGGCAAGTAGTGGAGAAGGGTAAGATGAAGTTTTGTATGGAAAAATTAGATTGACCCCAAAATGGGACCTAAGAGGTCTCAGTTGACCTGGATGGAAAATATCACATGTACTTTTTACTGTCACAAAACTCATCTTGTGGTGCAGGGAAAGGGTGTTAGTAAAGATGGTGGAGGCATTCGACAGGAAAGCCAGGGTGGTACAGTGAGCTGGTTGAACTCTGTGAATTGAAATCAGGACGTTACGATTGCGAACTGAACACTCGAAACACTAAGTTTGGTGCCTTCACATAAATGCCTTGTACTGAAGCCGATTACTGGATATAATTTTAATTTTTATGTTCTCCAGTGTGCCCCTATGTTCCATTTTGGGTGATGTTTTCCATCTGGAGTACTGATGAGTTCTCGCCAGTGTTCATTAATTCTCTCTCCTATACTACAGGATGTTTCACCTATGTATGTTGTGTTCTTATTCTACACTGTCTCTCTGTACATCTTATACTATATACTACGTTTCTAGTTTTGCAGTTAGTTTTCAGCCTTAGCTTGCAGACTATGCATTTTCTATCAGTGCAGGGGATTCTTTGAAATGGATATATTTTACTAATTTCGGGTTTTATGGGACTACCTGGTCTTTCAACTATCTTAATATTTAATTTGAACTTGTCTAGGGCCCTTCTAAATTGTAAGCTAGTTCGCCTATAATGGTTATATTGACGAACATTACACTCTGGTATTTATTGATGTCATACCATGTGTGAGAACTCCAAGATAGGAAAAACTCACCAACATGCCAAAATAGAACATAGGACACACTGGAGAACATAGAGATAAAAAATTATATCTACACACAGAAAAGATGCAATGCTCAGGCAAATCACAGAAGCGACAATCATAAACGAACTCAAACCAAAATTAAACAGAAAACATGAGTGGAATAGCAACATCACAACTAATAATTAAGGACAAAAGGAAGACATACAGACACACACACAAAAACCAACTAATAAAACAAACCAGAAACACACAGATAGAACAAACAACCAACTAGTGACCTTAATAAACATATAAATAAATAAATAAATAAATAAACACACGCACCCAGATATAACGCATGCGCAAACCAAGCACACAACACATAAAAACAAGATGGTCTAGGACAGAAGAAAGGAGAGATACAAAATAAAAACCCAGTCACTGAGGAGGTCATTGAATGTGTGACCAAAGAGTTTTGACAATATATAAACAACCATCCGGTTATCGAATCAACCAACCAACCAGAAATTTATAATAAATTGAAGTGAAAACCAACAGTTGGGTGTGATTTTATTGGCAGAATGACTCTCCCAAAGTATAACAATATATATATATATATAAATAAAATAATGTAAGAAGCTAAGGATAAGAAATTATTATTTATTCATTATTAAGAGTGAAAATAGTGAAGTGCTACACAATAACATCATATATATATATATATATATACTAGCAGAGGTACCCGGCGTTGCTCGGATATTAAATAGCAATTGTGTATACCATTTATGTCAATACTTCAGTGCTGCTTCGAAAACTATACTTTTACAAAATCATCGGCTTTTTCCAAAAGGGGGTTCCTGCCACCAGAGGTCCTCTACCCAATATGTGCCAATTCTGAGAGTTCACATTCATCTGTAGGACAAACGTAGCCCATGTGTCCAGTTTTGTGAAAATCGGTTGCGGAACTCCAGAAGTTATGACGTTTTGTTGCATTGCATTGCGACTCAGTCGACTCCAAGGAAGTGGTTAAAGTGCTTAAGGGGTTATCTGCTGGGGGGGGGGGGGGCTATAATCAATATCTGGAAAAATGAAAGTTCCCATGACCATCCGGAGTATATAAGTAACCTGTCTTAAGTTTGGTGAAAATACTGTAGAAATGCATAAGGTTTATACATACGCGCGTGCGTTCGTGTGTGTGCGTGTGTGTGTGTGGGGTGGGGGGGGGGGGGGTTGGGGGGGGGGGGGTATGTATTTGTGTGTGCGTATGTATGTGTTTGTCCGTCGGGGCATACGTATGTACTGGCTTAAATCTTCACTATTTACTTTTACTATTTTTAATAACCTCTGTCATTTTCGTTTTCAATTTTATTTACATCATTCTTAAACTCGATAGTTTTGGGCCCCCAGGGACCACATTTTTCAAGTTAGAGATTTGCTTCCTTGGCACTTTTTACATAGGTGTGTAAATTTTCATGTCAGTCCGACCACGTCTACTACCATTTAACCGTGCACATCGAATTTCAACCACCACCCATTTCACAAATATATATTAGATATAATTATGTAATAAACAACGTAAGACAGTTATTCCATTTACTAAAGGTTTCACGAAGACAGAGGAGCTCAAAAGAGACGTCTGAAATATATATATATATAGTAGTGCCCCCTTTCCACTTCCGTTTCCTTCGTTTCTCTCTCTCTCTCTCTCTCTCTTTACGCCGTTCTCACCGAGAATAGCCGTGTTCTCTTGCTCTCTGACTGTTAATAAACCCCCTGGGCTAAAACCCAACTGGCTTTTTTTAACTTCGTCCTCCCTCTCCCCTCGGTTACTTACATGTGCCTTGTTCTGTGTTTCCCCCCTTCTATCGCTATGTTGTTTTTTCTCTATTTTGTTTCTCTCTCTCTCTCTCTCTCTCTCTCTCTCTCTCTCTCTCTCTCTTCTCTCTCTCTCTCTCTCTCTCTCTCTCTTTCTTCTTTCTTTTTCTCTCTCACCGCTATCGCCTCTTTTCGTCTCATCTTTCCTCATAACTTGTTGATAATAAGTTATGGGCGCGCTACGGATAGATTGTATTGTCTATAATGCGCTGAAACATATGTAACAACTGATGAAGGGAGAATATCTATCTCTTGTTTGTGTTCCATTTTCTAATACTCGTTATCAGTAACCACGCAGCCTCATCCTTCTCAATCCATATATATATATATGTGTGTGTGTGTGTGTGTGTGTGTGTGTGTGTGTGTGTGTGTGTGTGTGTGTGTGTGTGTGTGTGCTTCTGCGCGTACACACTTGGTCACCTCGACATTTTTCCCTCATCCACCCACACACTCTTTCAACCTTTGTCCCCTACACACTATCTGACCGCTGAATATAACATCACAACCCATAGTTCGTTCTTAGAAATTTGTCCCCCCCCCCCCCATCTCGCCTACCCCGCCACACACCCTGCAACTACTGAACATTTTTTAATTTTTATTTTACTATGGCCATTCCGTACTTCGGATTTACCAACCTGGAATCAAACCGACATGGATTCTACCAATCTCGGACCCTAGCAGACATGAAAACCAACCCCTCTACATACGTACACACACACTGGCACACGTGCGCACACATGCACACGTGCAAACGCACGCATACGTGCAAAAGCACGCATATGCGCAAACGCACGAACACACGCATGCACATATTCATGCGACCACACACTACACACCAGCAACCACACATGTCTGCCCAAACACACATACAAGCATACAAACGCGCACATATATATACGAGTCACGCGCGTAAGTTATTACCCACACACGTGTAAATGCATCAAAATATGCACCCCCACCTACACACACACATCTCTACTGCCTGCTCTTCTTTTCGTATTTTTATTTTTTATTTTTCATTCTAATTTTATTTTTCAACTTTATTTTCTGTGCTATTTTCCTTTGTGATTTCCCTAATGAAGGGAAAATGCCCGATACGTTGACTATGTAACTCATTCTGACAAAACATTCAGTATGAACAAAATTTACCCCACTGAATTGCTGTTTCATAAAACAGTCTGTATACCACAACAGATAGACGACAAAACAGAAGCACAGTTGACCATAGCCAAGGATAAACTTAGATAATGGAACAAGGAGACAGAACAGAGCAGAGGTCCAACAACTTGGCCGAAAATCTGCAGAGGGCCTACTAAACCTCATGCAGCGCACAAGGAAAGGTGATGTAGTGTATTTACCTACAGAAAATTCCGGTTGAATGTCAATGGGCAGCATGCCGAACTACATCAAAGCTATGCAACCCTCACCTCGTCAACATGAACGAAACAACATTACAAACACACGAGGAAAGAGAAAGGATCCTCCAATGCTCACATGATGGTGTGGACTGACATCCTAAGACCCAATTTGACGTACAGCTGATAACTTCCAAGCCTCTAACAACGATATACCACCCCTGTATGGGCTCCGCAAGGGGCATAAAAATAGCTAGCTACCCTTCGACAAGACCACCAACAAGACTTGTATGTGGAACCAATATAGCTAACAACTACAGGCTCTTCTACTTCCTCCCTATGAGTTGTGCGCCCCATAATTAAGATGTCCCTAGATGTGTGTGACAGCACAGAGGACGTCTTCAGCAGATTCAATGATTTCATCTACACCGAAGACCTGACAAACTGCATAATGAGCATCATGGATGTAATATCCCTGTACGCATCCATTGACGTTGGTTTTACTGTGGAAATATATGTGGAAATAATCAGTGAGAGTGAAGTGGAGTTCTGTGACATTGACACGGGCGAACTCGGTTTTCTACTTTCTGTAATCTCTGTTACATGTGACAGAGATTATCTAGACAATCATGACCTTAGCAGTTTCTGCCTCGGCACACAAATAAGAGGTAGACCCCTCACCATAACTTCAATGACAAAAAAGACTCCCATAAGAAGACAGAACAGATGGACCAAAGCCATACGGACACGCGAGAACAATGATCA
Source organism: Eledone cirrhosa (assembly GCA_964016885.1). NCBI lineage: Eukaryota > Metazoa > Mollusca > Cephalopoda > Octopoda > Eledonidae > Eledone > Eledone cirrhosa. Next base: position 259,080,512 of record OZ024740.1, on the reverse strand, counting down.
GGTGAAAAAGATGATCGCACATGTGGTAGAGGGTAAAGGGCCATCGGCGTCAGCATAGTTGGTAATATTGCCAACCTATTTTCGGTATGGTGAGAAAGGAGACACAAAGAACGCCAAGAAGAGAACTCCATAGCCCTCCTCATGTATTCTCGTTTATGTTGACGACATTAATGTAGTTATAAAAACACCCCCACAAGAGAGTACCAATAAACCCGAATTAGAAGTTAACACCATAGAAAGCATCGAGCAAATAGCTAATTCATGGTTTAACACCAGAGCATCACAATAACTATCGACTACCCTTCCAAACACTGAACTCTGGTTGCATACTATAAACGAGAACACCCAAATTTCCCACTCACATTATACTAAACCTATGGTCTCCAAATACCTAATACACACAAACTCAGCGATGTCTAATAGTGCTCAGTTTAATATTCTGATCGCAGAGAGAGAGAGAGAGTGAAGAGAGAGAGAGAGAGAGAGGGAGGAGGAGAGAGAGAGAGAGAGAGAGAGAGAGAGAGAGAGAGAGAGAGAGAGAGAGAGAGAGAGAGAGAGAGAGAGAGTTACAGTAAAGAAGGAGTCATTAATCACAGGTGCTATATTCGCTTCTATATACATTTCCATATGAGGCAAAATTATTGTCTACATATGGAATTATTATTTAATTTAAGAATGTTTATTCTAGTATTCTCCTTTCGGTGACAATATTGGCGCCGTAGGGAGACGTCGAAACCAGGGCCAGCCACCACTCACGGCCATACACTGCCCTTCACCATTTCCTCTTTAAAATGTAATGTAAAATATGATTTGTAGCCAACTAAAGAGATTCTAAGTTTTTCGCACACAATCGCACATATATACATATGCATATGTAGACATCTCTCTCTCTCGCTCTCTCTTTATATATATACATAGTATACACACACACACACACATATATATATATATATATATATATAGAAAGAGAGAGAGTGAAGAGAGAGAGAGAGAGAGAGAGAGAGAGAGAGAGGAGAGAGAGAGAGAGAGAGAGAGAGAGAGAGAGAGCGATAAAGATAGATAGATATGTACCAACACCAACACCAATAACACCACCACTTTCACCAACACCAACAACAGCAATTGCAGCAGCAGCAACAACAACAACAACAACAGCAATACAACCCCCATCACATCCCCATCAACAACAACAGCAATACAACTCCCCACCAACAACAACAGTAACACAACCCCATCGTTCCCACCACCAATAACAGCAGTAACAACAACAGCAATAGCAACAGCAACAACAGCAACACAACCTCCATCACCTCTACCATCAACAGCAACATAACCCCCATCTCTCCATCAACAACAACAACAACAACAACAACAACAACAACAACATCAAACAACAACAACAACAACAACAACAGCAACCTCATTAAAAGTTGACGCTAATGTAAAACCATAGGTGAGATCAAAAGTGTGTAAATCTAATATAGACACCGTTGTTTGTTAATGGGTTAATATGGCTATAATATTTTTGTTGAAATTTCCATATTTTATTAGTCACGTTTAGCAGTGGTAAGTAACAAAACCATTTGCAACGTAACATTTTACGGTAACAACTAATGATCTAGTTTATAGTTTCTACATTGTTTTCAACAAAGCCGGCTAGATGATGGCTTCTTTATCTTGGTTTCTTTGTTACATTTATCAGATACTAGCAGTTAATACTGAATGTTGCCCGGAAAAAAATTGTGACTCAGTCGCTGGATAATTTGATGGAGAAGAATGAGGGCAAGTTTGCATAAATATATTATTTGAAACACTAATATTTATTTATCTACTTATTTAATCAATTTAAACATCCGTATAGAGCTAGTCCTTCAGAGGAGATGGGCTCCATCAGGTTTTAAAGAATCCCTTAAGAAATACCGGATGTCAATACAGCACCTCGATGATTCCCTCAGGAGTTACGGAGACCATCCTAATCATCATAGAACTATTAAGCCATGACAGACTAGGGGAAGTATCTAATAGTTGAAAAAGAAAAAAACACAAAACAACCGAACAAGATATACAGAGATAAATTAATCGTTTATATTTTTTGTAATAGAGATACATGATTCTAAAATATTTTAATAGATAATTTCTTTTTTCTTTTATTCTTTTGTTGGTTTCAGTCATTTGATTGTGACAATGCTAGAGCACCGCCTTGGTTTATTGGATCATATCGATCCCCGTGCGTATTTTTTCAAGTTTTATTTCATCGATCCTTTCTGTTAAATCACTAGGTTGCGGGACATACACACAGACACAGGTACAAATATTCACAGAGAGATTAATGTATGTTTATTATACTTAAATATATTGTTTAAAATTGTTGCGGCAAGAGAAAGTTCTTCACAATAGCATGTTTAACCAATTGACATTTATCTTTGGATTGCCAGTATCGGTACAGCGTCGAACAATATTCTTTGCAGCATATAGTTACTGTCTGAGTTCAAGTCCAGCCGAGGTTAGCTTCACCTTTCATCCTTACGAGTCGATAAAATAGTAACACACTGGAGTCGAAGTCTACCTCAGCAATTTTTGTTTTTCTTCTATCTATCTATCTATCTATCTATCTATCTATCTATCTATCTATCTATCTGTATGTGTGTGCGCACGTCAGTTTGTATATGTTTTTGGACTTCCGTCGACTCCGACGACGAGCGCTCCACTTGATTCAATCAATGGAACAGCTTGCATATGACATTAAAGTGTAGTTGGCTGAACATCCCATAGATACATGTATGTATGGTCCCGTAATTTTTGAGGTAGTCGTAGGGGCACCATATTGAAATACGGCGTGTCTAGGGCATTTTTCAAAGCTGGCAGAGCTCATCTCCTTTCCCGGTCTGAATACAGCAGAATTCTTCCAGAGAAGGATAGAAAGTGGGAGAGAGAGGAATTGAGGAAGAGATATAGGAGAAGAACCGACCCGAGTGTTTGACTGGTACTTTTTTTATCGACCTTAAATGAATGAAAGGCAAAGTAGACCTCGGCGGGATTTGGACTTTCGCCGCCTAAAGATACATGTACACATAACGTAACTCTCAGGGAGGTTCAGCGTGACACTGCGTGTGACACAACATGCCCTTCGAATTATAGATACAAATCAACTTTTAGTGATGGCTGGATTGGAGCAATGTGAAATAATGTGTCGTGCCGTCTGGAGCCGAATACCCGATCCTACGATCGTAAACCAAACACCCTAACCACTAAGCTACATATGTGTATGTATATCCATATTTTAAGCAGTATTAACGAAACTAATTTGGGACTAGCGACAGCCGTAACAACAACAATGACGTCGACGACAATAACAATCACAGCAACAACAACAACAACAACCGTAGTAACAACAATAAAGCAAAAGTAATATCTACAGCCATAATAACAACAACAACGACGACAACAACAATAACAACCACAGCAAAAAACACAACAAAAACTAGCACCACAACAACTGTCGTAACAATAATAAAGCAAAAGTAACAAAAACAGCGACCATTGCATCATTACTCTGCACCATCGTCACTAACAGGAATCACAACACCCGCCACCACCACCACCACCACCACTACCAGCTCCCCATACCATCATTTTTTGCACCTCCAGCCCCCCCCCCCCCCACTACCAGCTTTGCCTTGCACCCTACTACCACCACAACCACTACCACCACTACCAGCCACACCACCTCAACCACCACCACCATGACCACCACCACCACCACCACAACCACCACAACCCCCACCACTATAACCACCACCACCATAACCACCACCGCCACAACCACCACCACCATAACCACCACCACCACCACCGCAACCACCACAACCACCACCTTCAGTACCACCACTACCAGCCACACCACCTCAACCACAACCACCATAACCACCACCACAACCGCCACCACCTCAACCACTACTACCACCATAACCACCACCACCACCACCGCAACCACCACCACCACAACCACCACCTTCAGTACCACCACTACCAGCCACACCACCTCAACCACAACCACCATAACCACCACCATAACCACCACCACAACCGCCACCACCTCAACCACTACTACCACCATAACCACCACCACAACCGCCACCACCTCAACCACTACTACCACCATAACCACCACCACAACCGCCACCACCTCAACCACTACTACCACCATAACCACCACCACAACCGCCACCACCTCAACCACTACTACCACCATAACCACCACCACAACCGCCACCACCTCAACCACTACTACCACCATAACCACCACCACAACCGCCACCACCTCAACCACTACTACCACCATAACCACCACCACAACCGCCACCACCTCAACCACTACTACCACCATAACCACCACCACCACAACCACCACCACCACCACAACCCCCATCACTATAACCACCACCACCACAACCACCACCGCCACAACCACCACCACCATAACCACCACCATCACCACCAATACCAGCCACACCACCACCCCTACCAGCACCACCACAACCACCACCACCAGCACCACCATCACCACCACAACCACCACCACCACCACCACCACCACCACCACCACCATCACCACCACAACCACCACCACCACCACCACCACCACCACCACAACCACAACCACCACCACCACCATCACCACCACAACACCACCACCACAACCACCACCACCACCACCACCACAACCACCACAGACCACCATCACCACCACAACACCACAACCACCACCACCACCACAACCACCACCACCACCACCACAACCACCACCACCACCACCACTCCTACCAGCCACACCACCACCCCTACCAGTACCACCACCACCACCACCACCACCATCACCGCCACCACCACCACCATACCCCCACCCCTACCCGCCACACCACCACCCCTACCTGCACCACCACAACCACCACCACCACCACCACCATCACCACCACAACCACCACCACCCCTACCTGCACCACCACAACCACCACCACCACCACCACCATCACCACCACAACCACCACCACCCCTACCTGCACCACCACAACGACCACCACCACCACCACCATCACCACCACAACCACCACCACCACCACAACACCACCACCACCACCACCATCGCCACCACCATCGCCACCACAACCACTACCACCACCACCACCATAGCCACCACAACCACCATCACCACCACCACCACCATCACCACCATCACCACCAACAGCACCACTACGAGCCAGAAACCGCCACCCCCCTCCGCCACAACCCTCTCCACCACTACCCCCCCCCCCCCTCACTACCACAACCACCTCCACCACCACCACTACCACCTCCACCACTACCCCCCACCCCCCCTACCACAACCACCTCCACCACCACCACTACCACCTCCACCACTACCAACCACACCACCACAAATACCACTATAATCCTTACACCTCCACCCCAATAACAACAACAATAACTTTAATTGGGAATTTGAGTGAAAGTGAGGTTAGAGGAGGAGGGTGAGAAGAAAGGAGGGGTAGAGGTAGAAGAAAAAGGAGGAGGATAAAAAGAATAAAGAAAAAGAAGAAAAGGAAAAGTAGGTGAAGGAGGAGGTGAAGGAGGGGGAGGAGAAGAAGTAGGTCTAGTAGGATGAGAGGGAGGATGAGAAGAAAACAAGACATAGGGTGGGTGTTAGTCCTTAACGTCGTTTTTGTTAATAAATCATTTGTTTGTCACTCATTAGCATTTGGTGGCATATGTAATTAAGGCAATGCACGGCACAGCTAATTAAGCACTAATCTGCCGCTATCACTCAACCACCACCACCATCACTTCCTCAGCAACACCACTGCTGTCGTACCCCCATTCGCTGCTACCACCTCCACCACCATCATCTCCACCATCAGTACCACCACCATCACCACAAACATCACCACAACCACTACCACAACCACCACCACCATCACATACCTGATATCACTGGATTCTATTGCTTATTAAAGGCGCAGCCGGAACTCATATGGAAGCCCTTAACAGCATGGCCCTGAAAGTTAATTTTTCCTCTTTTATTTTTCATAGTAAAAAAACTTGCCGGGAAGTTGTTAACGTTAAGCTAGACTAAATTCAAAATTCATAATTCTCCCAATGATCATAAAATACGATTATTTACACACACACACACACACACACACACACACACACACACACACACACACACACACACACACACACACACACACACACACACACACACACACACACACATAAATAAATATACACAATAAAATATTGATACAATTACATTCAAGAACTCAACGTACTTTATCCGCATAAGAATGACGGAGTATTTACAGAATAATGAAATACAAAGTAGTTTAGATGTCAAAATCCCTCTATTGAAAGGCCGTTATGTATATTTCGATGACAGCAGAGGCCACGTAATTCCATGTTAAATCCTGTCATGATCTCATCAGACAGTTTCTTACACAATAAGGTTACTTTTATTAGGTAATTCAAGTTCGAAGTGGCAAGGGACCGGACAAACATGGAGTCTTTGAAGCGATCACCCGTTCCCCTATGAGCTTCAATCAGTTCCTACGACTGTGCGCAGGCGTAAAACAATACATCCCCAAAAGACCACAGCAGCCCAGTCCTACGCAAGTTCCCCCTCCCCTTCATTGAACGTTCACAGAGTTCATGCTAGCCATCTCTATTGGTACGGCAGGCTATTTCGGACGTGTGGTAGGGGAAGACTATGATTCTCGGAAAGTGGTGATGGTGATGTAATGGCAAGTGTGACAGCGGGATAGGGAGCAGGGACCCACAATCTCACGCACGTACATAAACACACACACACACGCACACACACACACACCAACATACCGCGGAGGGGATCTGAATCCTGAACCATGTCGCCGCAAAGCGAAGTTCTTAACCACATAAACATGCCTGCTCCTACAATATGTATCCGTTTGTATGTGGTATGTCTATGTGAAGTATGACTTTTTGAAACATACACACAGGCACACAGGCATACATATTTATACATATAGTGATTTTGTATGTATGGATCTAGAAATATGCGTGAGCGTGTGTACGTAAATACGTATGTGCTTATCGATATATATATATATATATATATATATATATATATATATATATATATTCTGGAGCAAGAGACTCCTAGTCTTGATCGAGTTTAATACCACCCTGACAGTTCAGCTTGGACAATATAATTGACTGTCAGCCGCCAGCAGAACAATATTTTATTAGGAGGGTTTAGATATTACTTTCTCGCAATGAACATTAATTGAACATCAGAAATTTAAAATTTTGATTGAAATAAAGAATACAAAGTAGAGAATATGTGATAATCTAAATACCCCTCAAGTAAATATTATCTAGTATCCCATGGATTAGTAACGAAATATATTTATTCCCAGACTGGAGCATTTAGCAAGCCCTGCCAACGTATGAACTTAAATTCTAAGGTCCAGATATTAATTTTACACATTTCAAATTACTATTGACCTTAAGATTGGAAAATGAAAATTAGTAGTTAACATTTTCATTGAAGTAGGTTATATATATATATATAAAGGTCTAAACCTGTCTACGGAACAGGTTTCATTTTGAAATTTAAATTTGTCCAAGCACCACGGCCATTTGCCAATATGCTTTGTTTTTATTGATTTATTATTTTAAATCGAGACAGGCAAACTGTATTATTATAATTAGTATTTTTTAATCTAGCTAACTTAGTCTTTTACAATACAAACACGGATATGTTGGTATTTGTGTTTATCAAATATATTAATTTATATTAACTTGTATATATATATATATATATATATATATATATATATATATATATATATATATATATTGTTATACTTGGGGAGGGTCATGTTGTTCTAATAATATTGCCAGAAATAATAACAAAACACAGTCACTGTTTGGTTGGTTTTCTTTTATATCTCCATAGTTAATCTATTTGGCCATCAATGTTTATCATGACTGACCAACGGTTAAAAATATAGATATATATATATAGTCGATCAAAGTTCTTTCGTTGCATATCTGTAACATCATCAGTGGTACTATTATCATGTTCCTTCCTATTGTATTGCATTGTAATGTTTACGCCATTTTTATTTTATTTATTTATTTATTTATTTATTTATTTATTTATTTATTTATTTATTTATCTTTGTCTCCGCCTTTGCGCATGCGTTTGCGTGTGTGTATAATGTTTGGTGTGTGTGTTCGCGTTTGAGTGTATGTGTTTTTGTTTTTGTGTTCTATCTTTGTTTACTAGTGAGTGTTTATATGTGTTTGTTGTTATTGTACTTGTGTGTATATTTATTTATTCATCTATTTATATTTCCCTTAAGTCAGTATTGTTTGTTTGGGTGTTGTTGTTGTTGTTATTCAATTCGTTTTTTCTGCTTAACTTCGGTTTTCTAAGCTCTATTTCACTTGCTTCTCTGATTTGCCTACCTGTTGGGTCATTTCCATGTTTAGATATTATTTTAATTTCTATGTTGTGTATATTACATGTTTCTATGTTGTCTAACTATATACACAAGCACAATGACAACAAACACAAATAAACACACACTAAACAAAGATAGAACACAAAAACCAAAACACACATACCAAACGTTATACACACACGCAAACGCATGCGCAAAGACGGAGACAAAAATAAATAAATAAATAAATAAAATAAAAATGGCGCAAACATTACAATGCAATACAATAGGAGGGAACATGATAATAGTACCACTGATGATGTTACAGATATGCAACGAAAGAACTTTGATCTACTATATATATATATATATATATATATATATATATATATAGGAACCAGTAAGACCCCGACAGCTGAGCTCAAGCCGTTTCGACGGCTAATTCTGGACTAAATTTAGTCCAGAATTAGCCGTCGAAACGGCTTTAGCTCAGCTGTCGGGGTCTTACTGGTTCCTATTACCCACTCTACTACCTCAAGTATTGAGTACTTTGGTGCGTTATGGTCCACCTGGTTCCTTACCACATTTCCTTCGTTATATATATATATATATATATATATTTATATCTGTATTTTTAACCGTTGGTCAATCAATGATAAACATTGATTGCCAAATAAATTAACTATGGAGATATAAAAGATACAGAGGCGAAAACCAACCAAACAGTGAGTCTGTTCTGTTATTATTTCTGGCAATATTATTACAACAATATGACCCTCCCCAAGTATAACAATATATATATATATATATATATATATATATATATATAACTTAAAGTACGGAACGTGCTAATTAAAACAAACATATAATTAATATCTTTCATCACATGAATTAACAATGGAGATATAGTGAGAAGAAAGAATACTTAGTGAAAGGACTATATGTAAAACCAAGGTAAATACACACACTTATCTACATATATACACATACACACACACACACATATATACACACATATATAAATACATATATATATATATATACATACATACATATATACATACCTATATGCACACAAATACACACATGCATATCGTGATTTCAAATACGTTTATAGTCCGGTGAGAGATTAAAAATATATGTAAAAATGAAGGTAAAGAGTATATAAACAAACGCATACAGACATGCATATTGCGATATGCAATACAGTCATAGTCCAGTGGAAAAAAACAGTCACGGTGAGGTGGATCGGAAGTGTTGGGCGACTGGTGACAGGCTGCCGAGCCGGATGTCGCGGAGGTGCTCGGCGAACTGGTTTGCTAATCTACACCCTGTCTGTCCGATGTAAGCAATATCACATAACGTGCAGTGGAGCGTGTAGACAAGGCTGGAGGAGGTGCAGCGGAAGGAATTCCTGGACTCGGAGGGATTGACCGTTGGGCCCACGGAAAGTGGTGATGGTGATGTAGTGGCAAATGTGACAGCGGTATGGGGAGCAGGGCCCCACACTCTCACACACAGGTATACACACGTACATAAACACACTCACACACATCAACATACCGCGGAGGGGATCTGAATCCTGAACCATGTCGCCGCAAAGCGAAGTTCTTAACCACATAAACATGCCTGCTCCTACAATATGTATCCGTTTGTATGTGGTATGTCTATGTGAAGTATGACTTTTTGAAACATACACACAGGCACACAGGCATACATATTTATACATATAGGGATTTTGTATGTATGGATCTAGAAATATGCGTGAGCGTGTGTACGTAAATACGTATGTGCTTATCGATATATATATATATATATATATATATATATATATAGAGAGAGAGAGAGAGAGGGATTGGCCTCGTGCAAAGCCTTTCCTCACTTAAAAAAAAGCTTCAAGCACAAGCATCGCTTGATATGTGACATTTTTACGATGCATGGTATTGCTGGCCATAGGAAAGTCCCTAGTCCGTGATGCTCATGCTTAAGTATCAAGCGATGGCATTACTCGAAATCGAGTTGTAGTCATCATATATATATATACACATAGGTAGTTGTATGTGTGTACGTGGGTATATCATCTGTATGTGTATATGTATGTATGTTTGTAATCATATATGTATGTATGTATATATGTATATTGGATGCCATCAGGGTTGCAGGTGTTATGTCAGAGTTTTCCTTCTCCTAGAATTCTGCCTTGACAAAGGCTAAGTGGTCATCTCTCCCGGTGATTTTGGATGGCCATTGACTCTTAAGAGCTCCTTTGCCCTTTGACAGGTTTTGTTTTCAGTCCTGCAGGATGTCCAAAGTCACCCTCCTCACCAAGAAACCTTGGTGGGGTTGCCAGTTTAGTCGCCAACGACCCGACCATCAGACAGGTTGTACTGGGATACATGTTACCAATGATGTTGACTTGTTCTTCTTTTTGGTAAATATCATCTTGGTTAAGAGAGTGGGACTGGCTTTGTGCAGTGCCTTTGCTCACTATAAAAGCTTCACGGCACAGGCATTGCTTTATATCTGGAGATCTCTCTGCACTTGTCGTCACATGGTACCATGGGCCCAGCACTATGTGTCAATAATTGTCGCAAGTGTAGTGTTTGTACCAGAGTTTTCAAGTCGCTGGCTGGACTAAAAAGTCACACTCGTTCAGCGCATCGGTAAGGGTTCTCCTACATGGATATAAAGTAGTGGCCGTACTCGAAAATGAGTTGGCAGCCACCATATATGTATATATGTATATATATCATCTGTAGGTATATATATGTCTGTCTGCCTGTCTGTCTGTAAGTATGTACGTAATATGCATGTATATATGTATATAACCGAATGCGCGTGGTTCTGTGGTTAGGGTATTCGGCTCACAGTCTTAAGGTCGTGGGTTCGATTGCCGGTGGCGTGTTGTGTCCTTGAGCAAGACACTTTATTTCACGTTGCTCCAGTCAACTCAGCTGGCAAAAATGAGTAGTACCTGTAATTCGCCAGCCTTGAAACATTCTATATCATGGTGAATTTCTCTGAGAAGTACGTAAAGGGTACTCATGTCTGTGGAATGCTCAGCCACTTGCACGTTAACTTCATGAACAGGCTGTTCCGTTGATCGGATCAACTGGAAAACTCGGCGTCGCAACCGACAGAGCGTCAGTCATGTACTGGAGAATAGAGGAGAGGTGTTTCCTCAAAAACCAGTATGACTCTAAAAACCGGTTTGTCTGTGTGTTTACATACAGAATAGCTGGCCACTCACAGTAAAGTGACCAGTGAAAAAACTTGGTACACCTACATATGTATACGTGTGTGTATTCATATACATACTAGTATTTCAGTATACATATATGGATGTACATCTTTAACTTAATTGTTTAAGCGTCAGTCATACAAAAGTGAGTTACAAACGAAACGAAATTTAATTTCGTTTCGTTATTTGTTTTTATATATATATATATATATATATATATATATATATATATATATATATATACATATATATATATAGATATGTATATATATTAATATGTATGCGTCTATGTGCATAGCTAAAGCGAAAGTGAAAGTAGAAAACTAAGGTGGAGGCGGGGCAAGAGAAGAATGTGGGTTGGAAGATATAGAAGAGATGACAAGATGACGGTAAAGTAAATAGGCCAATAGATTTAGGGGAGTATACACACATTCTTATGTACACACCCACACATGCACACACACACAACCATTCCCTCCACTCCCCCACCCCCGAAAATTCTTACGAACACACACACACAACCATACACATATACACACTCTCTCACACATGTACACACCGATACGCATACAGAGAGAAAGAGAGACAGAGAGCGCGGGAGGGGGGGGGGGAGAGAAAGAACTGTTGTTTAATCTACAGCGACCACGTGCAGAACGAACACCGGGACATTATTATGATGCTTCACCTGATAAGAACTATGGTGATTGGGGAGGGTCGAGGATGGAGCGGAGTAGAAAAAAAGGTAATTACCTTTTCTGAATATTACAACAGAGTTGTCTTGGAGAAACTTAAAAGAGCACATCTATATATACATACATCATATATATATATATATATATATATATATATATATATATATATATATATATATATATGCACACACAAATACACACTCACACACACACATTTATATATTTATGTGTATATGGATTTGTTTATATATATATGTATATATATATATATATACACATGTAATATCTTTAGATATCTCTCTCTATATATATATGGGTGTGCATGTGTGTATATATATATAGATATTTAGATGCATATATATATTTAGATGCATATATATATATTTATATGTATATATATATACATACATACATACATACATACATACATACATACATACATAAATACATACACAAACACACACACACACACACACACACACACACACACACACACACACACACACACACACACACACACACACACATATATATATATATATATATATATATATATATATATATATATATATATATATATATATATATATATATATATATATATATATATAAATATATATATATATATATATACTGGCTGAATTACCCGGTGTTGCCTGGGTTATTGCTGTTCTTATTCAGATTAGTAAACAATAAACTGGAAGATATGTTTTTTTTCTCTCATAATTATTGCAAAATATCTATATTTTATTTTAAAAAAACATCAACATTGGTAATAGGATTTAGAAAGGAAAATCTGTCAATCTTGAAACACCTTAGGGTAAACAATATTCAATGTGTAATTTTTTGTCAGTGTCCAAATGAATAAATTGTTGCTACACACTCACACACATACACTCTCATATACATATATTAAGACAGACACACACAGACATACATTCACTCAGACACAAGCATAGCTTTTCACCACATTTTTGGTCAGTTGCTACATATGTGTAGAGTTGTGTGTGTATTTAATCACGCACCTAATGAACACGAACGCACACACTCACAGACACATAATATTTATATACAAAATGTGACATCGGTGTGTTGTTTTCTATTGTTTTCATGCAAATGAAAATAAAAATGATCACACATACACTCACATACACTCATACATACACTCACACACACATACACTCAGACATACACTTACACACACATACACTTTCACATAAATATACTAAGACTGACACAAACAGACATACATTCACGCACACCTGTCTGTCATCACATATGTATCTGTATGTGTAGATGTATGTGTGTGTGTTTAATTATCTGTGTGTGAAGATAATGTGTATGCAGCTTACGTAGTAACGAATTCGGAAACACACACACACACACTCAGACACTACACACTCATATACAATATGACGTCATCGTAGTCGTGGGGGTTTACTATAGTTCACTATAGAAATGTTTTTTTAGATAAAATATTATATTGATTGAATCCAAATGAAAATAAAAATTACTTGTTGACATTCCCGGGGTCTAATACCTTGTAAAATTTGATTTGATTTGGTCCAGCCGTTTGAGAATGCATAGGAACAGACAGACCAAGAGACAGAGAGAGACAAAGAATTTTATATATAGAGAGATATATGGGAAAAACAAAAATTATTTTTGCTCTTAACACGCTGGATACCTAAATGTATTCGTGAGTGAATAATAATAATAATATAATAATTGTTTCTACTTTAGGCACAAGGCCAGCAAATTACCCAGTGCATTACTGGTACTTTATTTTATCGACCCCGTAAGGATGAAAGGCAAAGTCAACCTCGGCGGGATTTGAACTCAGATCGTAAAGGGACGTAACTATGCTGGAAAGCATGGCGTCCGACCCTCTACCGATACTGCCAATCCACCGCCCTTATATAATGTTATAATAATAATAATATAATAATATTATATTATTAATATGCTAGATGTGTTTTCCATTCAATGCCGATAAAAAAAGTACCAGTGATGTACTAGGGTTGATTCTCTGTCTATATGTATTTCTCACTTCCTTAGTCTCACTCTCTCAAGAAAAATTCTACTGTATTCAGACCTTGAGAGGTGCGCTCCGCCAGATTTTAAAAATTGCGCTAGAAACGCTGTATGTCACTATGTCACCCTTACAACATCATCCGCATTTACGGGTCCATAAATATATTGTTATCAATTAAGAGTAGCAGGGCCATTATACAACTTAGTGCACCGTAACTAATGAAGCTAGAGTGTTGCTATTATTATAAGGGTGGTGGATTGGCAGTATCGGTAGAGGGTCGGACGCCATGCTTTGACGCATTGAGTTGCGGCCGTTGCCATTCTAAGTTCAAATCCCGCTGAGGTTAACTTTGCCTTTCATCCTTACGGGGTCGATAAAATAAAGTACCAGTAATACACTGGGTAATTTGCTGGCCTTGTGCCAAAAGTACAAACAATTATTATCAGGCCGATGAGGGCGGTGGATTGGCAGTATCAGTAGTTCTTCGGACAATATGCTCTGCATCATAGAGTTACGGCCCTTTACGTTCTGAGTTCAAATCCCAACAATGTTAGCTTTGCCTTTCATTCTTTTCATTAAATAAAGTACCAGTCACGCACTGTGTCGATTTAATCGACTTTCCCCTCCCCTAAAATCGTTGGCCTTGGGCTTAAATCAGAAACAATTAATATCAAGCAGGTATGTTCTTAAGTCAAGTGAAAACAGTTTCGATGGTTTTATAATAATAATTTATTCTAATTTCAGCACAAAAAATAAAAAAAAGTATTTCGTATTTTACCGAAATTTATATGGTTGACCCAAAACCCGTGACTGTGGTGCCTCGGAATGACAGCAGAGAAATGACTAAACAGATGAAAAATATAATTGTTTCTACTTTAGGCACAAGGCCAGCAATTACCCAGGACATTACTGGTACTTTATGTTATCGACCCCGTAAGGATGAAAGGCAAAGTTAACCTCGGCGGGATTTTAACTGAGACTGTAAAGGGACGTAACTATGCTAGAAATGGAAACATCCTGTTATATTCTTGGACATTTGAGAACAGTTGACTTTAGTCTTTTACTGGTTTCGGTCATTAGTCTGCAGCAGCAGAGGTAGTAGTAGCAGTAGCAGTAGTAGCAGTAGTTGCAGTAGTAACAGTAGCAGCAATAGCAATAATAGTAGCAGCAGCAGTAGTAGTAGTAGTAGTAGTAGTAGCAGTAGCAGCAGTAGTAGTAGTAGTAGTAGTAGTAGTAGTAGCAGCAGCAGTAGTAGTAGTAGTAGTAGTAGTAGTAGCAGCAGCAGCAGCAGCAGCAGTAGTAGTAGTAGTAGTAGTAGTAGTAGTAGTAGTAGTAGCAGCAGTAGTAGTAGTAGTAGTAGTAGTAGCAGCAGCAGTAGTAGTAGCAGCAGCAGTAGTAGTAATAGTAGTAGTAGTAGTAGCTGCAGCAGTAGTAGTAGTAGTAGTAGCAGCAGCAGCAGTAGTAGTAATAGTAGTAGTAGTAGTAGCTGCAGCAGTAGTAGTAGTAGTAGTAGTAAAGAGTCATACATCAATGTAATGTTCAGATAAGTATTCTGCATGACTGTTGCCAACATCACAAAGTCTACAGTTATTATTTATGAGAGATTTAAAGAACTGGCACTATGGTGACAACATGGCTGGCTGCATGCAGTTTATATATATATATATATATATATATGTACACACACCACACACACACATATAAATATATATGTATGTATATATATATTATATATTTGTATATATATATATATATATATATATATATATGTGTGTATATATACAGATATGTATTGATGCATACAAACACAAACATATATATGTATATATTTATATATGTACACACATATACGTACTTATATATCTTTACATACACACATACATATGTTTATATCTCTTTTCATATATATATATATATAAATATATATACGCACACACAAACACACACACATATATATGTGTATATATGTGCGTGCACACACACACGCACACACACACACACACATATATATAGGACATCTTTAAGCTCTATATGAAAATGATTCTTGAAATGTGATAATTATCAGCCGGTCATAAGTTCAATCTAGTTCAGGAGTCCTGACACATTTATGATCAAATCTTTTGTTGGTCGATAAATAACGAGGAATATAATAGCTAGAACAATAGCAGGGGAAATATATATATAATTTATATACACTATATTAATACACTATTTCTGTCTCTGTGTCCTTCACTATCATATCTATTTCGTTGTCACTTTTAAACACACACACACACACACACACACACACACACACACACACACACACACACACACACACACACACACACACACACACACACACACACACACACACACACACACACATACATGTATATTTATATATGCATATATATGTATATATATATATATATAAATATATACATATACATATATGTATATACATACATATATATATATATGGGATAACAAGTTATCGTTATGGGTAATCCAGTTAGAGGTTGGGAATACTCCGTACTGTGGATAGTTTTACCGTACGGCGTTGTTTGATTCAACAAGAGGTTTCCTTACGTAGCGAGTATATAAGTTCTCGGGAGTTCTCATGTAAGTTAATCTTGGAGAAATAATAGTGAAAGAGTGAAGAATATAATGGTCAACAGTACCCTTTTTGCACTGTTGAGCATGTTATTCTTCACTCTTTCACTATATATATATATATATTTTCAAATTGAAGGATGAGTATTTAAACTTTATTTTATTCAGAGTTAAGGCTCTATTGATTTTTCCCTGGATTTCACAAATTCTATGGATAAATCTATGTCTTGATTTTTTTTTTAATTGAGTTTGAATTATTTTCCCACATCTTACGTTAATTATTTTCCATTTTGACGCTGTAGTCACTTATATATTATGGAATACTGTTGGCTTCACGCTCACAATAATTTCTATACTTTCATTTATATATATATATATTAAACTTTAATCTGTTATTTTAATAAATATTTGCTCTACGGTTCTTATATATTTGATATATATTTATCCTTATCGAGCTCTCTTTGGATTTTAGTCTTCAAATTTATTATTATTGCTATATATATATATATAAACCTGAATCAACTGAATATATATATACATATATATATATATATATATATATATATATATATATATATATATATATATATATATATATATATAAAGAAAAAGGGATGAAATCGAAAATGCAACTGAAGTCTTATTTTTTTTAAAAAATAAGACTTCAGTTGCATTTTCGATTTCATCCCTTTTTCTTTATACTTCCACTCGTGTAGGACACCTCGGTTATTTTTCATTTTGTAAAAAAAACCTCACTTTCTAATATATATATATATATATATATATAAACCTGAATCAACTGAATATGGCCTTAGATCTTTTATATACACACACACACACACACACACATATATATATATATATAAGTTTTAATATAGATGAGATTCTACAGGACTAGAACTGTTTCATTCTTTAGAAATCATCAGGAATCTGGCTTTTTTTTTTCTTTTTCTTTTGCACCATTCTCTTCCTTCTCACCCACCTCAGGGCACTCATCCCCTATCACCCCCTTGTTCCTCCTCACCCACCATGCTCAACCTAAAATCCTTGCTCCGCCTCCTCCACACTCGCCTTAAACACTTTCTCACCTCACTCCTTCTCCCTTGCTATCATCAACTCACCCTGAAACTCTCATACCTCCTCTTCGCCAAAACTCGGCATTCCAGCCTTGTCCAATTCCTCAGCCATTGCCTTCCTCTCCATCTATTTCCCCACTTTTCACCCTCCACCAAATACATCCTCACCTGTCCCTCCCGTCTTCTCATGCGTACAACACTCCACTCCTCTCTCTCCGCAATCTGCAACCTCGACCGCGACCTATCCTAAACCTTTCCTCTCCTCCGCTTCATCTGTCACCCCTCTCCTCACCCACTCCATCCTTGTCTTCATCTAAAACCTCAACCACGAACTTTTCTCTTTCCTCACCTGCACCAAACTTCACAAAATAAATTCCCTCCTTTCTCCCACTTCCATCAACCACACTGACATTCCCTCCCCTACCCCAGCACCCCGACAACACACACCCGTTCCCCCACCTTTCCTTCCACCATCACCACCACCACCACCACCACCCATCAGTCGCCCATCCAAATCCACCCCTATCCAAATCCACCCACCGAATCACCCACCACTTGTTATAACCCCCGACTCCACTCTCTCCGAACCTGAACGTTCTCTCTTCTGTAGAGGCCCACACCACTTATAGCAACGAGTTCCGCACACGAGCAGATATTGAACGGTTCCTACTCCGCACTAAACTACATGCGCAATTTCTGGGCCGGCGACCATCTCACTGGACGGTTTAGCACCCTGAACGCCTTCGTTGATGCCCGCCATAGCGCCATGAACCGGTTCAAATTCCGCCAACGTTGCAAACGGAGTAAACTCACTCGGGTCGAACTTGCTGCTCTCCGATCCCTCCGTAACCACGATAATATATTCATACATATATATATATATATATATATATATATATATATATATATATATATATATATATATATATATATATTGGTAAACGGAAAAGAAAATGCTGACAAATTGTTCACAGTGAAAAATAGTTTAATTAGGAATAAGTGAGAATTAGTAATAGTATTGGTTAGTATTCAGTTTTGGTTTTAAGTTTTACCGGTTGCGCATTTCTAATGCTTTTCAAAAATAATTTCGAGATAGAGCGTCCGTGATGTTTGCTCTGATCTGATTAGTTTTGGGAATTCTACCTGTTTTATGTTAAAAAAGTGGCTCCAGCGGTATTAAAATAAGTTTTGCGCCAATTCGTTTGCAAAAATTCTTGTGGTCAAAACAATTTTGATTGGTCGGTAGAGGTCATGTGAATGTTAAAAATTGATTTTGTGCCAAATGTAGGTTTGTGTCGGCTGATTGAGAAGTCACTGAGAAATAAGTCTTTCAAATATATATATATATATATAACGAAGGAAATGTGGTAAGGAACCAGGTGGACCATAACGCACCAAAGTACTCAATACTTAGGGTAATAGAGTGGGTAATAAAACAATAATATAAGTGGTAATAAAACAATAATATATATAATATATAAATAAACAATAATATATGTATATAATTATATATAGATATATGGTATATGGTATAGATCCAAAACGCCTGAGGAGTCGTGGGGGCTCCATGTTGACATACGGCGTTTCTAGGGCATTCCTCTCTCTAAACCTGGCAAACCCATCTCCTCTCCGGCCTGAATACAGTAGATTTCTTCCTGAGAAGGATAGTGAGAGTGAGAGAAAGGAAGTGAGAAAAAGATATAGAGGAAGAATCGACTCCAGTACTTGACTGGTACTTTTTTTTATCTACCATGAATGGATGAAATTCAAAGTTGACCTCGGCTGGATTAGAACTCAGAGAGTAGAGATTGTGTATATACACACATATTTATCTGTAGATACACACATATTTATTTGTAGATACCTGCACACACACACACATAAACAGGTATATATGACTACACCCTACTACACCCTTGAAAAAGCTTGCTGAACACAAGCCGAAACCACTTGGCGTCGTGGTCGAGATTTTACATCTCTCTCTCTCTCTCTCTCTCTCTCTCTCTCTCTCTCTCTCTCTCTCTCTCTCTCTCTCACTATGATGTATGTATGTGTGTATGTATGTATGTATACGCACACACATGAATATACAGGCGTTTAAACACCCATATGTGTTTCGATATAAAGTTACATATGTATTAACACAAAGACCCCCAACTGTCTTTACACGTGTGAAGATTTTTATATATGTATATATATGATTACTTGAAAACTTGAAAAACAACCAAGCAAACGCATCAAACAGCAGCAGCAGCAGCAGCAAAAACAACAACAACAACAACAACAACAACAACAACTGTAACACCAACAACAAGTGTAATAATAACTGTTTCTTCATTTGACACAAGGCCAGCAATTTGAAGCGAAGAGGAATGTCGATAAAATCGACCCCAGTGCGTGATTGGTACTTTATTTTATCGACCCCGTAAGGATGAAAGGCAAAGTTAACCTCATCAGGATTTAATCTCAGAGCCTAAGGGGCCGTAACTCTATGCCACAAAGCATATTGTCCAATGCTCTACCGATACTGCCAATACATTACTTCTATAAAGACGGGAACGAGGTGGTTTGTAATGAGAATATTTTATACTGGATTTCATAGAAATAATTTGAAAACTTGAACGCAAGAATAGCTGTTAAAAGAGGCAAATGTCGCCAATGGCAGCATGTAAGTCGGCTGAAAATACCTCAAATGACAGAAATCAGTGGCCAGTGATCAGTAAAGAGAAGGTAAAGTGGTGAAGTGGGTTACATGTAGATGAAACAAAGAAAACATTGAGAAGTACTAGTGGTTTTGGTGGTGGTGGTGCTAGTTGTAGTACATTACCATCATCACCACCACCATCCTCCTCCTCCTCCTCCTCCTCCTCATCATCATCATCATTACCAATACCACGCTCACCCACACCACCATCACCGCCACCACCACTGCTATCATATTTCTGTCATTCTTTATGCTTAGACATTTCAGCCAGACATATTCTACCTCTCACCTCCCTCATTACTACTACTACTACTACTACTACTACTACTACTACTACTACTACTACTACCAGCACCAGCACTACTACCACCACCATACCATCACCACCATCACTACAACCACTACCACTACAATCAGTACAACCATCACCACAACCCCCTACTTCTATCTACATATCCCTCCCCCCCAACCATTACCCTCACGGCTCTACTAATTACTCGATGATAGACAAGTTGAATCGTTACAAGATTATCTCCCTTTACCAATTTACACAAGATGGAATCCTGTCTTTGATGACTGCTTTTAAGCCCGTCAATTAAACACGTCCATCATCGGTCAGTTATGGTTTCATGGAGAGACAGGTCATCTGTCCAGACTAATGCTGCAAGTGAGAGGAGGTGGGGTTGACATAGAACACACATGTAGGAGAGGGACAGATTAACTTAATCCTTCACGTATGAAACGGGGATTAGTTAAGTGGTGGAGAGATCATGATGGTCCTATTGTTTTGGGTTGTGGGGGAGAAATAGCTCTTTTCGTTCATGAAATAGATAAGGGTTCTTTTATTCTTTTACTAGTTTTCGTTATTCGGTTGCAACCATACTGGAGCACAGTCTTAACCCTTTATTTACCATATTTCCAAGAAGAGTCATTGCTTATAAAATTCTAAAATCTTTGGAAATTATCAAGAATTTGGAGAGATTTAGTAATATAACCGTGACATATTTAAGTTTCGGTTTGGAATATAGTTTAAGAACGGTTCTTACATAAAGTTGGTATACACACTTATAGGTATATATGTATATACACTTTTAAATAGGCAGCTTAGTATCATAGAACCAGGACCTATTTCGGGAGGCTTGCTATCAAAATTATTGAAGGAATTTAGTTAAAATTAGATAAGAGCTGTTGTCGAATGTTGTAATATTTGCTGTGAAGGCGCGTATCTGAGCAGTCAGGGTGTTGAATTCACGATCATAAAGTCGTGGGTTCGTCATTCAGACCTGGTTATGTGTTCTGTTTTTGAGCAAGTCACTTGGTTTTTGCAGTTTAAATCCACTCCAAATTCTAGAAAATCAGGACTATCAGCAACGGCAACATGGAGTTAGCCAATAAAACCGAGGAATTTAGTAAAACTGAAGGGACTACTCTCAGCTTGTGTCTGTAGGTCGAGCAACGATGCTGGGAGAGGACACTCGCTTTTGGTAGTCAAGGCGATTTTGGATTTGTGAACTTTACTTGACCTATGAAAGTATGAAATAACGGATGTATATTGATAACTTTAACTTATGTGTTCTAGTATTGCCAAATAGTTAAGATTACTTTGCAACCGAAAGGTTTCGGTATTGATCTCATTGCATAGAATTTTGGGAAAATGCCATTTAAGCATAATAGCCGTGAGTCGACTCAAGCCTTGTGAGAGACATTGTGTAGACAAAAACTATTTGTAAGTCTGTCGGTTGTTAAATACATGAGCTATGTGAAATAGTCAGCACAACATCGGCCCTTTGAGTTACAGATACAGATCATCTGACGGGATCTCATACAGTTTACTACAATGGCTGAGTTACAGATAATCTGACGGGATCTCATACAGTTTACTACAATGGCGTACGTCGATCAATGCCATAGTAAATGATGCCAAGCAGAGGATTCGAACCTGGGAATTAATCTTTGCGAAGTAAACTTTTTAATCATACATATGTGTGTGTGTATGTACATGTTTGTATATGTGCATGTGTGCAGTGCATATATGTGTGCGTGTGTGTACGTACATATGAGCAGGGAAATGTATGTGTATATATGTGTGTGTGTTTGTGTCTGTATATGTGTGTTTGTGTCTGTATGTGCGTGTTTGCGATTGTATATGTGTGTGTATATATGAATATTTGTGTATGTGCATGTGAACAGTGAATGTATGTGTATATATATATATGTATGTGTGTGTTTGTATTTGTGTGTGTGCATTTACATGTGTTTGTGTATGTGTGCAAAGATTTTGTATGTGTGTTTGTGCCTGTACGTGTGTGTGTATGTACATATGTGATATGTGTGTATGTACATGCGTTTGTGTATATGTATGTACGTATATAGTGTGTGTGTGTTTGGGTGTATGTACGAGTGTTTGTGTGTATGTATATGTGTAAGGACTATGTGAGAAAAACCAAACCAGTACGTCTGTAAATGAGACGGAGGGGGTTGGAGATTGAAAGATGAAATGAAGAGAAAACAAACGGTAGAGTAAAACTGTTCGACATAAAGCATGGTGAGGTGGTGTGGAGTGGAGGGTTTGGAGTGGAGTATAGGATGTGGAGTGAGGTGAGGATGGAGTGTTGGGTGTGGAGTGGAGTGTAGGGTGTGGAGTGTAGGGTGTGGAGTGGAGTGTAGGGTGTGGAGTGTAGGGTGTGGAGTGGAGTGTAGAGTGTATGGTGGTGGAAAACGTACTCGCGCGTGCAGTCACAAACACGCATGTTCTTGGATTGCAAAAGCGTATCCTTCAAAGTGGGAGCCAATATAGCGGTTGCTAGTCCAAGATAGACTACTTTCCTTATCTATATTACTCTCACTCTGGAGCTTCCTGGCAACATATCCATGCATGATTTTTTGCTGATAGGCATGCAGTTTTTCATCCATGGATTTACTGCGATACTGCTGAGCGACATCCCTGGGTGTGAGTTTTTGATTATCACACAGGGAATATCTCTCAAAGAGTTCCTTCCCAACTCTCATGATCTTATCTGTTTCATGCAGATAGACTTGCTCGAGAAGCGGGCTCCTACGCTTCGAGGTTCGTAGATGTTGTCGGAGAGATATGATGCGACATTCAAATGTTGTCTGGACTGATGTTAGGCCTCTGCCTCCCTGCTTACGTTTCAAGTAAAGGCGGTCTATGTCACTGTTGATGTGGAAGTTTCCGGTGTTGTTCAGTATTTTTCGAGTTCCAAAATCAACTGCTCGGATTTCGTCTATCGTCCAATTGAGTATTCCAAACGTTGGTGTTAGGACAGGCACAGCAAACACATTGTGAGCCACTGTTTTGTTTTGCGCAGAGAGTTCCGATGACCAGATCTTTCTTAATCGGGTGTAGTATTCCCTGGTTACGCGTTCTTTATTATAGATACCATTATAGGATATGGTCTCATCTATCCCCAGGTATCTGTAGCAGTCCTCATCAGATATCGGTGAAACAGTTAGACCATTGATGACAATGTTGCTAGATTGGGTTGTTGTTTTTGCCCGCTTTACAGTCATGTATGAGCATTTATCTTGGCCAAACTCCATTCCTATATCCTTTGAGAACGTTGTAACCAGGTCAAGATTTTTCTTCATCCCATCCATGTTCTTGGCATAGAGTTTCAGATCGCCCACAAAGAAGTTATGTGTTAGGTTCGTATTTCTGTCCTCCTGTGAGCCAATGATGTATCCCTCACATTTCTTGAGCAGAAAGGACAAGCGGTTTAATGACAAGATGAACAATATCACAGAGAGACTGTCCCCCTGAAATATACCCCTGCAATATTTATTTTATCAGTGAAAATAGAGTCCTCCCTCTCTGTCTTTAACCTTAGGATAGTAGCCCAAGAAGAAGACAACTTCTCTATGGCTCTGACAATAATGTCTGAGACTTTAGCTAGTTGGAGGGCCTCTATCATCCAAGAATGGGGAACAGAATAGAAAGCTTTCTTGTAGTCCAGCCAGATTGTAGTCATATTCCTCCTAAGTTGTCTCACCTCCGACATCGCAGTTTTGTTGATTAGGAGTTGTTCAGCACATCCCCAAACCCTTTTCTTTCCAGCTGCTTGTTCATCTGTGATGATGTTATTATTTTAACAGTGATCTTGGAGGAATAGGTTCAGGCAGGCTGTAAACATCTTATACATCAGGTTCTGGCATGCAATGGGTCGGTAGTTTTTTGCCAAGTGGGTGTCTTTGTTCTTGGGGACCAGTAACGTTTGTGCTAATGTCAACCATTCTGGTATAAGTGTATCTCCCTTAAGAACTTGTTGGTAGAGGTCAGTAAGATACCTCCGATAGAATATTAGTTTTTTGTACCAGTAGCCGACAATCATGTCTCTTTCCGGTGTTTTCTTATCTTGGAGTTTTCCTATCACAGTCTCAAGGGTACCCTCACTTATTTCGTATGTTTTTGTTGTAGTGTAGGAGCAATAGTTCTTTCGGATTTCTCTTAGCCACACTGCATCTTGGTTGAAATTCTTCTTTTCACCCCATATTTTGCTCCAAAAGGAATCTGTCTTTCTAGGATGGGGCCTCAGTGACACTTATTATTTTGTTCTTCATATCTCTATAGACTGATGTTTGGTTCCGTTTGAATCTTTTATTAAGCACTTTTCTCTCATCTACCTTCTTCAGGTATCGGCGTTTTTCGCTAACAGCTCTCAATTCTTGTTTGAGGGTGATCAGCTTTTATTGAAGAGTTCTGGTTCTACTGTTACCAAACATCGTCTCTAATTTATATTTCACTCTTTGTTGGTGAGGAATGAGGTTTTTTTGTGTTTGTTTGCATGTAAGGAGCATTGTCACATATCCTATGGTTTTTCGTAGGTCAGCAATCTTTCTTTCTATTTTAGTTATATATGATGGTATTTTTGGTGGTGTTCTGTTCTTGTTAATACCTCTGCTATCACCAATATAATGCTTCACTGTCGCTGCTAAGGCATATAAACAGGCGTTGATTTGCCAAAATGTCGGGGTTTTTATCCGTCGTAAATATTCATCGGCTATTTCGTCAATAACACGTAATATTTCATTATTTGGTTTTTTATTAAACATTGTCGTTGTAATACGTTCAGCAAGAGAGATATTTATACATGAATTAATTTCTCTCTGGAAGATTTCGTTGGGGAAATTTTCAATTGTTTATACTTTTGATTATTATCATTATCGATAGTTTTTTCCACAACAGTCGAGGTAGACTCGGATGGTACACGTGGTGTCACATTTCTTCGATTATTATCATTATCAATAGTGTTTTCCCCAGCATTCGAGGTAGACTTAGATGGTACAGGTGGTGTCAAGTTTCTTACAGGCATAGTTGTTTCAAGGCGCTGTTCGACCTGGCTGCTCGGAAGTCTAGTAGCATGGCGACCTGTAGCACGTGTTGTTGATCCCATATTTGTTGTAGGGGACTTACAATTAATACTATTTATCTTATTTTTACGTTCAACAAACGTCGCTTGTTGGCGTAATTGTTTCGTTGTGAAATAATTTAGCTCTGGGTACATTTCGTCCCAGTGTAGCTTCATTCTGTTCATATAGCCAATGGAGAGATTGTTTTTTGCCATTTGATTACAATTAAATAAATCATTATTAAGTTCGCAACTCCAAGAGAAATGCGATTTATAATTTCGGTTTCTTCTGTAGCTACAACTGAATAAAGTTTGTTTACCTTTCTTGTTGTTTGTCTTCGATACTTCCTTAATTTTGTTGTTGATCTTGTGTTCAGCCATGCTGTTTGTAGCAAATCCTTGTAAAATGAATTATGTATTTAGTCGGATATCTCTACGAATTCGAATAAAAGGTGTCTTCAGAAGATATAGTTAGAAGAATAACCAGTTATTCAACCTGGCTGTAGGTGTGGCATTACTGTCGGAGATAGTATTCATCTTAAATTTAATAAATAGTCTCCCACGCAAAAATATGTGACTGATCGCGTTGACTTATGTATGTAAGTATGTATGTACGTACGTATGTATGTTCTGGTTTTATAATTTCACACATTTTTGCCAATAGAGAGAAACTCTCATTGGAATTTAGACAACAGCAACTAGGGTAGATATGTATGTATGCATGTCTACATGCATGCATGTGTGTGCAGGTATGGATGTTATTGTATGTGGGGATGTGGATGTTTTGAGTTGTATGTATGCATGCGCATATGCTTTACATCTGTACAAGTGTAAATGCAGTTATTAGATGCATAAGTTTTGGAATGTTTTACATATTTTTACTGTTCCATCAATGGATTGTACTTGTAATTTCCTAACTAGTTGTGTTCTTTCTGTTCCTGTGAAGCCCAGCTTCTCAAGATTTGTATTGAGGCAGTTACTAACATATCCCAGTGCCCCAATAATCACAGGTATAAATCTGAAGGTGTAATCAGAGTGGAGTATCTGCAGATTTCTCATCAGTTCTGCATAAATATTCTCCTTTTCACTAATCTTTGATATTATATTAGCATCTGCTGGGAAGATAATTTCCACTACTGTGCATGCTTTCTTCTCCCTGTCCTATATCATAATATCTGGTCTGTTATGCCTGCATTTTATTGGGGTTTTTACTGGAACATTCCACCAGTACTCTTTCATATTATGTACATGGATGTCTTCCACATTGCTGTAGCTTTTAATGTATGTATGTTTGTATGTTTGTATGTATGTATGTATGTATGTATGTATGTATGTATGTACGTATGTACTATGTATATTTATATATATGTATATATTTATATGAATTAGTGGTTATGTTCGCGATCGTGATGGTCTGAGTTAAACTATGGGGTCAGTGACACGTTATATCCTTGAGCAAGATACTTTATTTCATGTTACTCCAGTCTACTCAGGTGGAAAAAATTATTTGTACCAGTAACTTAATGTGCAGCTTTGTCACACACTGTGCTAGGCTGGATACCTCTGAGAACAATGTCAAGCGTACACGTGTCTGTGGAGTGCTCAGCCACATTAACGTTACTTCCACAAGCACATTATTCTGTTATTCGAACAACTGAAAGCCTTTTCTTCGCAAACGGCTGAGACCCAGTAACATTATTCATTCATCTTATATATATATATATATATATATATATATATATATATGTATATATATATATATATATATATATATACATATATATATATATATATATATATATATATATATATATATATATATATATATATATATATATATATATATATATATATATATATATATATATATATATATATATATATATATATACTTTCTAAATTATAGACATATATTTTGTAGTCAAATCATGTAATTCTAGAATCGATCCCACATGTATGGAAATATAGTTACACACATTTCACATCAAAATATCTATCTAGACATATCCCCTTTTCCACCGTTCAAGGCACCATAAAACCATAGCCCCATACCACCACCACAACCAACAACATCATCATCAGC
>OZ024740.1:259014737-259047237 GCA_964016885.1 Eledone cirrhosa | reverse complement strand
ATTTAAATTAAAATCTTCCAACATAATATTATATAAGAAACTTACATTAAGTTACTATCTTCGTAAACAAATAATTAATAATTTTAGTAAATCTCTCAAAGTTCTCCATTAATTAATTGAGATACAGTTTAGTTCGATCACACAAATACGATCAGGAAATGATTAAGAGCGGATAATGATATAAGACCTTTCAGTTACCGCATCCATGTGATACTTTATTTATCGATCTCGAAAGGACCAATTCGCTTGACATATGATAACTATTATAGTGTTCTTATATTCTAACGAAATATTAATCATAAATTTACCTACTGAAATAGTTCTGAGCCAGCAAGTTTAAATGTTTCATCTAAAATATTGAAATAGTTACACCAAAGTCGTTCAGCTAGAATTGGATAATTAGGAATAGTACTTCTTGGGGAATTATTGAAATTTCTTCCAAACTGACTTCTTTTGGCATCAGTTTTATAACGATCTTATTTCTGATTAAGATTTCGTAACAAATTATGATTTGGAGTCAGCCATTAGCCTAGAATTTGAAACGAACTAATATGAAATCGTTGATAGAAGCCAACATTCCGAGACAAATAACTTCCGGCAGAAGATAATCTATAAATCTTTCAGATAATCTGATTAAGATCTTTAACATTTGAACATTGGAGTTTTCATATTGGCATCTTAAACTCCATTTCATATGTTCAGATATTTTAGTAGTGAGGAGAATATCTATGCTGCACTCTGTGTGTGTGTATATATATTTACCAATACACACACATATGTAGATAGATAGATAGTACAAAGAGGTAAAACACATATAAAAAATCAGACACACGGAGAAAACAAGCAAAACAATGCTCTCCTACTCAGCCACCCCACTATAGTTGACGTAACAACCCGGTTTCGATGCATATAATAGTATCGCTCATATAGCTCTACATATCACTTATAAACCTCTGCCTAGTAGTGAATAAACACCACCAGAAACAAATATACAAAATAGAAATGTCTTTGGACGAAATGGGTCAACAATACAGTTCCAAGCAATTATCTACTATTGCAGCAAAATGTTGTTTCTAAAACCACATACAACGATATGGTGGATAAATAACATTTGCTCATGATGCCAAGCAAACCTGGGACCTCATGTTTGAGAAGTGAATTCCTTAACCATTCACCATGCTGGGTAGAATAATAAAATGGAATCTAGAAGTAGAACTATAAGCTATTTGTTTCTTTCCGTCGGATGAAGCATGTGTTTAGTATAGACACTTTTTAATTCCTTCCCTTTCCTTAATAATTCTTACAAATGAAAGTTTATATGGAAACTTGCCCAAGATTACAACTATAATTGCTGAAAGACGGTTACTATTTGCAGAACATTGCTGGAGAAGTAAGCAGGAAGTTATACACAAGTTACTATTGCGGGAAGCAACTCACGTGAGACACAGTAGACCTTCACGAACCTTCATCAATAAACTCTCAGACGATACAAACCTAAGTAAGGAGCAGTTGCAAGGAGCAGTGGAAAATCGTGAATTAAGGAGAGAATTTGTTAGGAATGTTCAACTGTGGTCACAATGATGATGATGATGATTTTCTGCCTATCTATTGTAAGAATCAACTCACTGGAGACGCAGTAGAGGAAGACATTTTGAACCTTCATCAATCAACTCTCAGACGATACAAACTTCAGTAGGGAGTAGTTGCCAGGAGCAAAGGTAAATCGTGAATTGTGGAGAGACTTTGTCTGTTGTTCGACTTTGTCAGGAATGTTCGACTGAGTTCGATTGTGGTCGCAATGATGATAATAAGCAGAACAGTAAAAATATGCAAGACCTTTCTAAAGTTCAAACTTTAGATTCTTCGCTGTTGTCATTATCCAGATTATAACGAGGATGTTTTATCACATTCTCAGAAAAAGTTTCTATTAAATGAGATTTCAAATTATTTAAAAAAAAAAAGAAGATATTTGCTCACACATGCACAAAATCATACTACAAATACACACGGATACATATACATCTGAATGTATATGTACACACACACACACACACACACACACACACACACACACACACACACACACACACACACACACACACACACACACACACACACACACCACACACACACACACACACACACAGACACGCACAGACACATATTTTGCAGAGAGAGATTTTCGAAGATGTAGATAAACATTTGATGATAATGTTGACGGAAAAAAAAGTGAATATCATGTTGAGTGTGATTTTAAAATAGAAGATTGCTAAAATTAATTTATTCATATATATATATATATTAATTTATTCATATATATATATATATATATATATATATATATATATATATATATATTAATTTATTCATATATATATATATATATATGAATAAATTAATTTTAGCAATCTACTGTTTTAAAATCACACTCATCCGGGGCCTAGCAATTAGATAGTTAATTCTATTAGACAATTCTTTTGACTAATTAATTGCTTAAGTTTATTTAAAAACAACCCGGACGAGAGCTTACTTCGATTTGAGCAGTTTTTTTGCAACTCTTGCAATACTTTTACACATTTTGGGTAGTAGAGTGGGTAATAGGAAAATGTATGACCCCGACGGCAGAGCTCAAGCCGTTTCGACGGCTATTTCTGGACTAAATTAGTCCAGAAATCCGTCGAAACGGCTTGAGCTCTGCCGTCTGGGTCATACATTTTCCTGTATATATATATATATATATATATATATATATATATATATATAGGAACCAGTAAGACCCCGACAGCTGAGCTCAAGCCGTTTCGACGGCTAATTCTGGACTAAATGAAAATTTATCCTGGTATTTAAATAGCCGATCTTCTCAAGGGGTAATTCCATATATGGTCAAAGTGATTGTCAAAAATCAGTAGTAATTCTGTGGTTGCAAATTAGTAGGGGAGATGGTGGCTAAACCTGCCAGTAGGAGAAAGAGGGGAGGGGCTGGAGTAGACCCAATCAATCGTTGGTAGTGCCAGCTACAGCTGGGCATGAGGTCAAAGAAGATACAGGGGAGGGGGAGGGGGAGGAAGTCGGAACGGTAGGTAGAACAATGGGGGGTAGAAATAGGAAAGAAAAAAAAAAAAAAAAAAAATACTGAGAGTGAAGAAAGGCAAATAAGTGTAAAGAAAAGTAAAGTAAATTAAATTCTACGACCTAGGTGTCAGGCTATTGTTAGGCGAGAATAAAATAAAGAAAGAAAGAAAGAAAAATAAATAAATGAATAAATAAGGAAATAAGTAAGAGAACTAGGTGGGACGGATAAGGCAAGGACCCTTTTAAGAGGTATAAGTACGTAAATGATACGGTGACGGGTCAACAAAAGGGGCCAAAATACTAAAGAGACTACCACGAAATAAACAATAAAGGTTTCCATCCCGGGCCAGCAACGACCCAGTGCAGCAAAGTGAACTTGTACGAGATAATAATTCTGAGTCCCGAGAAAAATATATACTAATGCTAACTCTAAAAGATCTAAAACAAGCTACATGAAAGTTCGTACGAAATAAAGGTAGAATACGGAGAAATAAATTCAGAATCCACCCCGCCCAGAAGAAGAGCGAAGCAAGAAATACTGAAACGAAAAAATAAGGCATGTGCCACTAAGAAATATAGAGGGCACAGAGAATAGTGGGAGCGGTAGGAAAAAGGGGGAAAGTATCCGGGGTCTAAGCCAGCTGCTATAAAGGGCGGAGTCCGCCAAATCTATCAAAGACTAGGGGAGGGGGGTGGGGGTACTAAGGCTACATGGGGCCAAAGGGCAGCCTCGGGTGGGCGAGAAAAGACGCCGACAAAGGAGAAGAGCTGGGGTAGAAGGACAAAGGGGAGAGGGGGGAAGGAAATAAAGGAAGCGATAAAAGAATACAAAGAAGATCTTACGTCTTCCTTGGCAAGCAGGGGTTACCTATTGCAAAATCGGCAACTGTGGTGTTATAGCCCTAGTCTACCCCCCCGGGTCATTATGGGGTTTGAGGGCGAGGTAAGTCCTACGCAATCTATGTTTACATGCAGTAACCAGTTCATCTTTCTTGTTTAGGAGTTGGTCCGTCGAAAACAGCATTTGTAAAGTTTCCTCCGAGCATAAATTGCACGGACGGCGTCCTCCCGTGTAAGAATTGGCTCTGGACAGTAATCTCCAAGTGAGATCATAGGTGATGTTGTTGTCCTTGAGGTCCCATATGTGGCCCGAAAGTGTAGTGGCGTGAGATCTTCTTTGTATTCTTTTATCGCTTCCTTTATTTCCTTCCCCCCTCTCCCCTTTGTCCTTCTACCCCAGCTCTTCTCCTTTGTCGGCGTCTTTTCTCGCCCACCCGAGGCTGCCCTTTGGCCCCATGTAGCCTTAGTACCCCCACCCCCCTCCCCTAGTCTTTGATAGATTTGGCGGACTCCGCCCTTTATAGCAGCTGGCTTAGACCCCGGATACTTTCCCCCTTTTTCCTACCGCTCCCACTATTCTCTGTGCCCTCTATATTTCTTAGTGGCACATGCCTTATTTTTTCGTTTCAGTATTTCTTGCTTCGCTCTTCTTCTGGGCGGGGTGGATTCTGAATTTATTTCTCCGTATTCTACCTTTATTTCGTACGAACTTTCATGTAGCTTGTTTTAGATCTTTTAGAGTTAGCATTAGTATATATTTTTCTCGGGACTCAGAATTATTATCTCGTACAAGTTCACTTTGCTGCACTGGGTCGTTGCTGGCCCGGGATGGAAACCTTTATTGTTTATTTCGTGGTAGTCTCTTTAGTATTTTGGCCCCTTTTGTTGACCCGTCACCGTATCATTTACGTACTTATACCTCTTAAAAGGGTCCTTGCCTTATCCGTCCCACCTAGTTCTCTTACTTATTTCCTTATTTATTCATTTATTTATTTTTCTTTCTTTCTTTCTTTATTTTATTCTCGCCTAACAATAGCCTGACACCTAGGTCGTAGAATTTAATTTACTTTACTTTTCTTTACACTTATTTGCCTTTCTTCACTCTCAGTATTTTTTTTTTTTTTTTTTTTCTTTCCTATTTCTACCCCCCATTGTTCTACCTACCGTTCCGACTTCCTCCCCCTCCCCCTCCCCTGTATCTTCTTTGACCTCATGCCCAGCTGTAGCTGGCACTACCAACGATTGATTGGGTCTACTCCAGCCCCTCCCCTCTTTCTCCTACTGGCAGGTTTAGCCACCATCTCCCCTACTAATTTGCAACCACAGAATTACTACTGATTTTTGACAATCACTTTGACCATATATGGAATTACCCCTTGAGAAGATCGGCTATTTAAATACCAGGATAAATTTTCATTTAGTCCAGAATTAGCCGTCGAAACGGCTTGAGCTCAGCTGTCGGGGTCTTACTGGTTCCTATTACCCACTCTACTACCTCAAGTATTGAGTACTTTGGTGCGTTATGGTCCACCTGGTTCCTTACCACATTTCCTTCGTTATATATATATATATATATATATATATATCCATCTCTCTCTCTATATATATATCGCTATCTCTCTTTTCCTCTCGGTATATATATATATATATATATATATATATATATACCTAGACAGACATATACGATTATATACTTACACGTATATATATACACACACACATATATATATATACATACACACATATATATATATATGCACGTATATATATATATATATATATATATATATATATATATATATATATATATATATATATATATATATATATATATATATTATGGTTAAGTATTGAGCCTTGTTACTCTGGAGTTTCAATTGCGCACCTTAGAGTAACAAGACTCACAACTTAGCAATAATAAATGAATATTTACTGTACTTCGATATTGAGTACTCATTCAATAATACATGGATATATATATATATATATATATATATATATATATATATATATATATATATATATATATATATATATATACACATGCATATATATATATATGTGTGTGTATGTATATATATATGTGTGTATATATATATACGTGTAAGTATATAATCGTATATATATATATACCGAGAGGGAGAGAGAGATAGCGATATATATATATATAGATAGAGAGATGGAGAGGGAGATAGTCAGTGAAAGAGAGAGAGAGAGAACGTGAGAGATAGATAGATAGAGGTAGAGTGTGAGAGAGAGAGAAAGTGAGAGATAGGGAGAGAGATTGAGAGAATGAGAGAAATATAGATAGAGGGAGACGTGCCAAAGCCTCCAAGTATGTAGACAAAAGTTCGAAGTGTGCCAAGGATACCGTAGATGAATAGACAAAAGTAATATATTCCCACGAGTGAAGGCATTTCTCCTGTTAACCATGCCAAAAGGTGATGGAGTCACTTTTAGACACTTAACACGTCATATATTATGTATTACGTCTTGGCCTTTTCACATCATTGTTAATAGTTAACTCTATTATACACGCTTCTATACTATTATAACTCTCTTATGTCTGACTGTCTGGTGGGCAAATTCTTTTTTTAAACTGCTAAGGACACAATTCTTTATACACACGCATACTTACTCACACACATACACGCACGCACACATATATGTATGCATATATATATATATATGCATACATACATATCCTCACGTATGTATATATGTATGCATGCATGTATACACATATACACAAACGCGTATACGCCCGCACACTCACACACACACACATATATATATACAATATATATATATATATATATATATATATATATATATATATATATATATATATATATATATATATATACATAAATGTATATATAATGAGTATACTTATATCTATGCCAATATAAACATTTTGTATGTTAGTGCCACTGTGTGAATGTGTACGTTTAGAATTAAAGGACAAAACGTGTTGTATTGTGTTTATAGAATGTTTATATAGAGACTTTGAGCATAATTATATTTATATTACATAATATCCATTGAGGAGATGATCAGAAAGTTTTTAATTTGATGCTTTAGACCAGAAGTAAACGGGAAGATGTTATAACGTTGATGTTTTAATGGCATCTAGTGTGACAAATGTTTGGTTGACAGTTTTGGTTACGTCTTAACACTTTTGATACCAACCTGACTAAAACCAACTTTGGTTTTATGAAACAATCATGTTTCCTCTTTAAGTTAAAATCTAACATAGTTGTATATCACAAATACATGTTACGTTACTATCTTAGTAATGATATATTTAAAACTAGTTGGTGTAGTACAGAACAAAGGAGCGAAACAAAATAACTACAAACGTAGTTATTGAGAAGGTCACATTATGTGTGACGAAAGAGCTTTGATAACAATGAACAACTAAACAACCATCCGGTTATTAAACTAACCGTCTTGGAGTTTATTATAAATTGAAGCGAAATCCAACAGGTGCGCGTGTTTTTATTGACAGCATAACCCTCCCAAAGTATAACAATATCTGATTCAACACACGTTTTCAGATAAAAATCCTGCCCAACAAATACAAAAACGAAGATATATTTTATGAATTTAAAGAAATACCTCGATACTCTTTGGTAATTAATTAAAATATAGTATATTACATTTGTTTTCATTCTTTGAATTGGGAGTTAATTCTGCGATGGTTGGGCGTCTTGGCCAGCGGGGTGTCATGTACTCTCAGTCGCTTCACGCCCCCAAAACCGGGTTAAGCTCCTGTCTGATGAGCCTCCAGGATCGAGACAGACTTTTAGTTTACTAGCACCACTTATTCCTTGGATGCTTTTAGCTGAGCCAACTATAATATAAACATTCGAACCAGGCGCTCGGTCTGAAGTTATCAATATTTTACTTTTCCCCTCTGTTTTGTTTTGTTTTTCTTGAAAAGTGGTCCAACAAGCTCATCTTCGCCCCGCTACCAAATATCGACATGTAATTAAAGTCAATCTAGCTCTGGCTGTTCTCATATTTAAAGATTTATAGGAATAAAATATCTAATATGTCCTTCGTTTTAAAAAGACAATAGGTTTAATTTGACGAACGTTTAACTGCTATTTCTAACAAACTGCGTGACTATGTAGAGATTCTTTAGTTAGCTTGTTACTCAAATATTTATTATATTTTATAGCACATTTTCACGTAAATTACAAGATTTTAGATTAGCTGTTATTTCTAGCAAACTGCGTGACTAAGTAGAGATTATTTCGTTAGCTTGTTACTCAAATATTTGTTTTTATTTTGCAAATCTTCAATATTTCAATATAAACTACAATATTTTAGTTTAGTTGCTATTTCTAGCAAACTGCGTGACCACGTAGAGATTCTTACGTTAGCTTGTTATTCAAATATTTGTTTATATTTTATTACAAATTTTCAGGTAAACTACAAGATTTTAGTTTTACACCTACGAGGAAGACAGCTAACACTCTAGCGATTGTGAAGATCTTATCAGATATACAACACTTAGAGAAGCAGCTGTTTCTATATCTTTAGTTCCTCTTCTCCGATTATAGATTTTACTGTAACATACAAACATGACAAGCAGAAGAGTTGCTACACCAAACTTTATTTACCATATAATATATATTTGTATATAAAATAAGGAAAAACAACTTCTAAACAATGAAAAAGCTTCATTCTGATTGGTACAATTTATTTCTCCTTTCTGATTGGTCCATTCTCTTCTCTTTTCTTTTAGCAAACTAGATGCATTCTTCTATACGGTCATGCTACGGCAACGACTTGAAAAACAATACCTTCTAAATTATCGAAAAGTTTTATTCTGATTGGTACATTTGATTTCTTTTCTCTGATTGGCCCATTCTTTTCTCATTTTTTATTTATTTATTTATTTATTTATTTTTTTTTTAGAAAACTATATATATTCTTCCACTGGTTGTTTCAGTCATGAAACTGCGGTCATGCTCAGGCACCACCATAATTTAGTAGATAATATTAACATCACTACTTAATTTTTCAAGTCTTGTACTTAATTTAGAGAGCTCATTTTTGTCGCTAAGTTAATGAAAATAGAGACACACGCAGGCATAAATGTAAACACACACACACGCATACACAAATACACACACACACACACACACGAATATATATATATATATATATATATATATATATATACTTTCTTGGTTGGGGTATATATATATACATATATATATACCCCAACCAAGAAAGTATGGCTATAGGAAGTGAAGTGGACTGAGCCGACCAGCAGGAATAGCTAAAAGAGTAATATATAGTTATGTAATAAACAACATCAGATAATTATTTCATTTACCAGTGGTTTCTTGAAGACAGATATTTATGTCTGTCTTCATTGATCAGAAGAAATAATATGAAATATTTATTTAATCAGAAGAAATAATATGAAATATATATTTAATACATAACTACAAAGCTCTGTAGCCTACATAGAGCACTCTCTTTTCCTTTTCCTTTCCTACGGAAATACTTCATTTATAAATATATATATATATGTATATATATATATATATATATATATATATGCATACACAGACAAATACACACACACACACACACACACACACACACACACAGACACAGACACACACACACATATATATATATATCAAAATAAAGATCCGAAGGCATGGTATAAATTTCCAATCATTTTAATCACGACACATGTTTCAATAAGAGATAGATCGATCGTGTAGCCATGATCGATTATCACTGATCTCGTCAGGTGAAAATGAATTGTCTTCAAATCCTTGATATGAGGGAGAAAATTAACGATGTTCACTCACAGAGTTTAGTCCTTCATATGAAGATCAAGCAGTCAAAACACGGCGACTTTTATCGTCTTCAGTTAGGGTCATAAAACTATCAAGTCTCTATCTCCCAATAGCTGTAAAAGACGCTGGACATCAATCAAATCTGTAGAATTACAGGCGGTCACAGTTAATGTGAGTGGGTACACACACAATCACACACACTGACGCGAGGTTAAAGAAAAGATATATACATATACCAACATAGCATCGAATCTGTAGAACTATAGACGGTCACAGTTAGTGTGAGTGAGTACACACACACTCACACACACCGACGCGAGGTCAGAGAAAAAAATATAAATATACCAACATAGTATTCACCGAAAGTTAGTTTACAAAACAACAAATGTTATATTGGTCAAATCTCAATTTGACGATGTAAATTGGAAAAATTGGGTCAACCGCAACCCTATACGCACGCAAGTAAGTTCAGTTCAATGTTCGGCTATACGTGTATAGATTGAATTGTAACATCCGTATCTCCAAATAGTGTATGTTTTGCTATATACACATCCGTATCGTCCCAAAATGTGTATGTTTGGTATATACACATCCATGTGAAGAGCAAGTAGTCAGCTCATATCTAACTCAGTAAGTGCCGTTGTCCCATTGAGAATCTGAGTCCCCAAATCTGTGCGTGCAAGCAACCGCTATGTAGGCCACCAAGGGGCTCTGTGTAGGGTTGGGTATTTGGGTTAAGGTGTCAAGTATGTGCGATGTCCCGCCATATGGGCCCTTGGGCTTTTAAGATAGGTGTTTGAGTGGTGGAGATGTGTTATCCAACACAATAAGCAAAATAAAATAACAAAGAATAGCAAAAACCAGAGGATGTGTGTAGGCCCTTTAATGGTGGGTATGTATTATTGTCCAATCTGTAACCGTGAGCATGTAATCCATATGTTGAAAATGTTGTAGGTTAAGATAAATCTCAGAAAACAATAAAACATTAAAAGGAAAACAGAGTCATTATATAAGTTAAAACAATGAAATAAAAAATCAAGTCATTAGAGATATACTTCATTGCTTTACGATCGTTTCTAGATGGTAATAATACATTGTATCTATACTCAGTTATTGATCTATGTAAGTTTACAAACTTTCAGATAGAGAGAATATTTACTTACATGCATATCACCAGCTGTTTCTCTAATGACTTGATTTTTTATTTCATTGTTTTAACTTATATAATGACTCTGTTTTCCTTTTAATGTTTTATTGTTTTCTGAGATTGATCTTAACCTACAACATTTTCAACATATGGATTACATTGAGTTCTTCATACAGAATAGACCCCACAACTTACAGTGGATACCTCTGTGTGTATATATATATATATATATATATATATATATATATATATATATATATATATATATATATATATATATATATATACACCAGTCAACTGTGCGAACTCTACTTATTTGATTAAGCTTCAAAAAACTTTTAAACACTCAGTTTTAATTTCCAATTTCTAAAATTAATCCTAACTCTGGCTTCTAAAATTTTTTAAACCAAAATTTTCTCTACTAGATATGGTCATGAGTCCCCCTCCCCCATATGTTGTATACTGTCCGTGAGTGCATAGAACTTAGCTTGACCCAGGCAGCTTCACTCAGAGACGACGAAGCAGTGTAGCGGCACACTGCTTCGTTCGTCTCTCGGTCAAAATCATAAATGCACAATTTTTTCTTCTCTGATTTTTCTTTGTGTGCGTAAGTAAATAAAATAAAAATGGCGTAGGCATTACAATACAATGGGAGGAAACATGATAGTACCACTGATGATGTCACAGATGTGTGACGAAAGAACTTTGTTAGACTATATATATATTTATATATATATATATATTTATATCTGTATTTTTAACCGTTAATGATAAACATTGATTGCCAGATAAATTAACTATGGAGATATAAAAGATACAGAAGATATACCAACCCAAACCAAACAGTGAGTGTGTTCTGTTATTATTTCCGGCAATATTATAACAATATGACCCTCCCCAAGTATTAGAATATATATATATATATATATATATATATATATATATATATATATATATATATATATATATACACATATGGAATTGAGAAAAATCAGCAATAGAACAGCCGTTAAAACAACCAAATGCTGTCAAAGACAGTGATAGGCAAACATGTCTCGGAGAACAGAGCGACAATCCACAAGGTGGGAGAGAGGCAGATAAAATATAGAAAAGATTGAAAGAGGGGAAGGACAGGAAAAGTGTGTTGACGAACAGAATTACAGGAAGAGTTAATAACGAAAGACGATGTACAAAACAAGTTTACACACACTCATCTTCATCAGCTCTCAAACAAACAAAATGGTTTCGCACGATTTAATTGAGAATACCATTTTAAAATGCTGGATCGTGCAACCGAAAAATAAATCTTTATTTCTTCTCCCGGTCACTTCTGTGCGCCGACACAC
Organism: Eledone cirrhosa; assembly: GCA_964016885.1. Classification (NCBI taxonomy): domain Eukaryota; kingdom Metazoa; phylum Mollusca; class Cephalopoda; order Octopoda; family Eledonidae; genus Eledone; species Eledone cirrhosa. The sequence continues at coordinate 259,035,001 of OZ024740.1, read as the reverse complement.
TTCTAATTATCTTCCTCCTCTTTCAATGTTTCCTATATTTCACCTGACTGTCCTCCACCTTGTGGATTATTTCTCTGTTGAGCACTGGCCGCTGGTCTCTCTCCTCTGAGGCATTTTTGCCCATCACTGTCTTTGATAGCATTTGTGTGTTTTAACGGCTGTTCTAGCGATCAGGTTTCTCATGTTTATGTGTATTCAAAAACCATTTCGGTTCGTTTCGATCAGAGACAATATTGTTTTTTCCATTTAACTTTATCATAGCTATAATTAGTTTTCTATTTAGGATAGATATCCCACTTTGAGGTCCTTTATTACTATTCTTTTCTTTGTTTTCTGTCGTCCTTCTATCTCTGCTGTTTCTTTTACCACACACGTTATAGCAGCAGAAAGATTTATTTTTCCAATGTACGATTCAGCATTTTAAAATGGTACTCTCAATTAAATCGTGCTAAACCATTTTGCTTGTTTGAGAGCTGATGGGGGTGAAGATAAGTGTGTGTGTAAACTTGACTTGTACATCACCTTTCTTTATTTCCTCTTCCGGTGACTTCTGTGCGCCAACACACTTCTCCTTGTCCCCCTCCTATTTCAATGTTTTCTATATTTCATCTGCCTGTCCCACACCTTGTAGATTGTCTCTCTGTTGACCACTGGCAGCTGATCTCTATCCTCTGAGGCATTCTTTGACAGCATTTGTCTGTTTTAACGGCTCTTCTAGCGATGTGTTTTCTAATTTTTATATGTATTCAAATATACTCTCGTCTTATCTCGATCAGAGACAACATTGTTTTCAAACACACACATACACCTTCCATATATATATATAGATAAGACGAGAGTATATTTGAATACATATAAAAATTAAAAAACACATCATGTTCAATTAACATTTAATATTCTACCATACTATTTCATTATAATATAATTATAATTTTAAAGGATTGTAAATAAAACGAGTTAATCAGACAAAGTTGGAATTCCTTTTATTAATATAATCTTTTATAAACAATCATACACACCCGTGTATATTTATTTACATATATATATCTATATCTATCTCTCTCTATATATATACACACACAGACTTCAATGAAAAACAAGTGAAGGCTGGAATATAATAAAATAAAATAATAAAAGAAGTTATTGGAATCGGGCCTTCACATAGTTTTCATTGAAGTACTTAACTCCTGTACCACCCACGAGATACCATATCTATGATGGAAGATAACATAATGTTGAGTGCTTTTCTTGATTATTTCACCACGGTTTGCTAATCGGAACGACTAGCTCACTAATCCAGCTACCTGTTATCTAACCATACAACGTAAAGAATATATATATATATAATATTGGGACTTGAAATATTTGGACATGTGTTTGGTAAATATTTATGTTATTTGGTAGATTCTGAAGAAATCAAAACAGAAGAAATGAATATCCCTGTTGTGTTGATCAAATTAATTAAATAGTCAATTAAATAATTTTAATTGTTTCTACTTTTGGCACAGGGCCATCAATTACACAGTACATTACTGGTACTTTATTTTATCGACCCCGTAAGGATGAAAGGCAAAGTTAACCTCGGCGGGATTTGAACTCAGACCGCAAAGGGACGTAACTATGCTGGAAAGCATGGCATCCGACTCTCTACCGATACTGCCAATCCACCGCCCTATTAAATAATTAAATAATTTTAATGTTATTTAATGGTGGTTTCTTTTATTCTTATATATATATAAATAAATAAATATATATATATATATATATATATATATATATATATATATATATATATATATATATATATATATATATATATATATATATATATATATATATATATATATATATATATATATATATATATATATATATATATATATATATATATATATATATATATATATATATATATATATATATATATATATATATATATATATATATATATGTATATATATATATATATATGTATATATATGTATATGTGTATATATATATATATATATATATATAAAACGATCGTCAATCAATTAAATAATTTTAATGTTATTTAATGGTGGTTTCTTTTATTCTTATCCCAATAACTTTTTTTAGTTATTGCTCGCACCAACCTGAGGTATATGATTTTTAATGCGATGAAATACCAATGATGGTTGGAAAATCACTGACGAAGGACTATTTTTATCATATGTAACCCATGTGCAACCACGCAGTATTCTTCTTTCTTCTTATGTTTTTATATATATATTTACCTCGGCTGCGTTTGTCTGTTTCTCTCTTACTGCCTCCTCGTTCTCTCTGTTTCTCTCACCTTCTTTCGCCCCCTCTGTCAGTTACACTTTCTCTCGACTGACCGCTTCCTCGCACTTCCACTCACTCACTCTCTGTTTTTCGCCTTCACATTTCCTCCCGTTTGGCTTACAGTGGGTCTCTTCTTGCTTACATCTGACTCACGTCGGACGGTCTGTACCTTTCGCTCATGAAATCCACCCAGCTTATGCTGACCGGACAACAATGTTGCTTGTTTTTTTCCTATCTTTGGTTTGCTTTTATCCTTCTATGTTGTTTACTTGTCCCCCGCGCTTTACGTGATTTACTTGTCCCAATAACTTTTTTTAGTTATTGCTCGCACCAACCTGAGGTATATGATTTTTAATGCGATGAAATACCAATGATAGTTGGAAAATCACTGACGAAGGACTATTTTTATCATATGTAACCCATGTGCAACCACGCAGCATTCTTCTTTCTTCTCATGTTTATATATATATATATATATATATATATATATATATATATATATATATATATATATATATATATATATATATACAGTTCAAGAGTAACCAATCTTAAAGAGAGAGACGGAGATAGTAGAGGAGATATGAGAGGAGAGATCGGTGAGTTAGTTAGAAGCCAATCTTTTAATAATGTCTTCCTTGTGAAATTTGTGGTCTTGTTTTGCTTAACTAATGAATATATATATATATATATATATATATATATATATATATATATATATATATATATATATATATATATATATATATATATATATATGTAGGACCCCGACGGCTGAGCTCAAGCCGTTTCGACGGCTAACTCTGGACTAAATGAAAATTTTTATCCTGGTATATGAATAGCCGAGCTTCTCAGGGGGTAATTCCATATATGGTAAAAGTGATTGTCACAAGGATTGGTCAAAAGTTTGTTGTTGAGACACATAATTCTATCATGGCAATTTGTGGAAGGAAGGGGTAGCTGAACCTGCCAGTAGAAGAAAGAGGGAGAGGGGGTGGAGGAAACCCAGTCGTGCGTTGATAGTGCCAACTACAGCAAGGAAGGAGGTCAAGGAAGTATACTAGGGAGGATGAGGGGGAGGATGTCGAAACAATAAGAAAAACAATATAGGGTAAATATATAGAAAAATACCGAGAATGTTAAAAAAACAATTAAATATAAAAAAAACAATTTCTGGTTACTATAACCTAAGGACAGCTATCAAGTCTCTCACTCGTGCTGCTAGACTAAAGAAAGGTTTACTAGGTGGGACGGAATTATAATGAGACCCTTTTAAGAGGTATTAGTAATCAACCGAGTATATCTTACGGTGACGGGTCAACAAGTGGGGGGCCAAAATACTAAAGAAACTACCACGAAATAATAATTCAGAGTCCCGAGACTAATAGGAAATAATGGTTTCTACCCTAGGCACAAGGCCAGCAACCACCCAGTGCAAAAAATAAACTAATACGAAATAATAATTCAGAATCCCGAAAACGAATACTAATACTATCTCTAAGGGTGCCGCTACGATACAAAAATTCTAGTGCAAACTACATAAATGCTCGTACGAAGTATATGAAAAATTTGTTACGGAAAATTAATTCAGACCCCCCCCCCCCGCCCCCCAAAAAATAAATACTGATATACGAGAAATTAAAGCAAAGATACCACTAAGAAATGTAGAAAGCACGGAAAAGGGGCAGTCATCGGATAAGAAGGCAAGTATCCGGGGTCTATCACATCTGCTATAAAAAGCGGAGTCAGCCAATTCTATCATAGAATAGGGTATGGGGGTGGGGGTACTGAGGCTACAAAGGACCGAGGGGCTGCCTCGGGTGGGCGAGAAAGTGAAAAGGACGACGACAAAGAAAGAGGACTGGGGTGGAAGGATTAGGGAGGGATGGGGGGGGGGGAGAAGGAAATATAGAGGAAGCGATAATAAGATATAAAAGAAGATCTTACGTCTATCTTTGCAAGCAGGGGTTACCCATTACAAAGTCGGCAAGTGGGGTGTTATAGTCCTTGTCTACCCCCCCGGGTCATTAAGGGTTTTGAGGGCGAGGTAAGTCCTACGCAATCTGTGTTTGCATGCAGTTACCAGTTCATCTTTCTTGTTTAGGAGTTGGTCCGTCGAAAACAGCATTTGTAAAGTTTCCTCCGAGCATAATTTGCATGGACGGCGTCCTCCCGTGTAAGAGTTGGCTCTGGACAGTAAGCTCCAAGTGAGATAATAGGTAATATTGTTATCCTTGAGGTCCCAGATGTGGCCCGAAAGTGTAGTGGCGTGACGCCGGGCCGGGTTTCGGAAGGTATGTCTGTGTTGGTATAGCCGGGTCTTGAATCACATGCCGTTAATCCTATATAGGCTTTGTTGGAGGTGTCCGTCCTCACGTTGCACTGGTAGATCACATTACGATCTCTGCATCTGTTGTCGAGGGGGAAAATGGATCCATCAGGACAGTTGCACCTCCTGGTCGGCTCTCCATTGCTATTTAGGTTATTTCTTCCATAGGGTTGAGTTTTTTGTTGTTAGAGGAGACGATGTTTTGTGCAAAGTTTGGTGTGGTGCTGCAGGAGAGTTTGATGGTATTTTTGTTAATTATGTTGTGGTAGCGGTGTTGTAGTGGGAAGTGTTTTTCAATGAGCCTAAAGAAGATTTTCCCGATAGGAGTTTTCACCTTGGAAACTACTCCGCTTGAGGGCCTGGTGGTAATAAGTCGCATGTTCCTCGAATATCTGCTCATTAGCGGGCAAACGAGATATGCGGAGGGAGATGTTTTTAACCAGGTTATTGGTGATGTTCCTAGGATGGTTTGACCGGCGGTGGATGTAGTGCAGGTTGTCGTTGGGTTTCCTGTATGGGTAGTACAGATCATTATCGAGGTCAAAGGTAACGTCCAGGAAGTTTACTTGGGTCAGGGACGTTTGTAGGGTTATTTTAAATCCCCAGTCGCGGAAGAAGCTGATTAATTGTTTACGGATCCGGTCTGTACTACTGGGGTTGTACCCTTTAAGGGTAAGGAGCCCATCATCACGGTACAATCCACCGCCGAATGCAGGAAACATATCGGTGAGTTTAGCTAGTAGGAATAATCCTATAAGATCTGTGACCTCAGCCGAATCCGTCGTGCCCATGCTGACGTCGAAGGGTGAGTCGGGAGCTCCCTTTATCCATTTGGAGTTGTCGAAGGGTAGGACTGTCTTCCTGGCGTGGAGGATGATGTTTCTTTCCTGGTCGGTGATGGGCGCAAGTGTTTCGGCGAAGTCCAAGGCAGCCGTAAGTAGCGGTAAGGTAATTTTGACCAATCCTTGTGACAATCACTTTTACCATATATGGAATTACTCCCTGAGAAGCTCGGCTATTCATATACCAGGATAAACATTTTCATTTAGTCCATAATTAGCCGTCGAAACGGCTTGAGCTCAGCCGTCGGGGTCCTACTCGTTCCTATTACCCACTCTACTACCCTAAGTATTGAGTACTTTGGTGCGTTATGGTCCACCTGGTTCCTTAGCACATTTCCTTCGTTATATATATATATATATATATATATATATATAGGAACCAGTAAGACCCCGACAGCTGAGCTCAAGCCGTTTCGACGGCTATATATATATATATATAATTACATAATAAATGACACAATATAATTATTCCATTACCGATATCATTTTGTTAGCACTCTGAAAGAAGTTACCTCGTATCTACATTCAAACTATATTTTATTCAGTGAGTAATTGTACGCTACCGTGATTATAGAAAAGGTATTGCCTAGAATATATATATATATATATAGGCAAAAAAAGGTATTGCCTAGAATATATATATATATATATAGGCAAAAAAAAAAATGGCGTAGACATACAACACAACAGGAGGAACAATGAATATAACACCACTGACGATGTTGCAGATGTGCAACGAAAGATTTATGTAAATTATGTAAACTATATATATATGTGTTTGTCTATATTGTATCTGTATTATTTTTGACCTCCGGTCAGTCAATGGCAACATTGAGGACCGAGTAAGTTAGATAGCAGATATATATATATAAAAGACAGCGAGAAGCGAAAACCAACCAAACAGTGAGTGTGTTCTGTTATTAATTCTGGCAATATTACGCAAATATGACCCTCCCCAAATATAACAATATATATATATATATATATATATATATATATATATATATATATATATAAAGAGATTCTGCAGCTTCCGTCTACCAAATCCCACTCTTACAAGACATTGCTCCAGTTGAAATTATAGTAGAAGACACTTCCCCAGTTCGCCGCACAGCAGGACTGAGGAGCGAACCACATGATTGTGAGGTGAATTCTTAACCACAGAACCAGGCCTTAGTAATTGTTGAATATTTATTGAACTAACAGTAATATAAAACCCATTTCACATCAATTAAAACATCAAAAAGAACAACAATATATATATATATATATATATACAGTATATATGTGTGTGTGTATAATTACATAATAAATAACGCAATATAATTATTCCATTACCAACTATAACAACCTAAACAACACCAAAAACAACAATAATAATAACATCAACAGTAACAGCAATAACAGCAATAACAACGACAACAACAACAAAATAACAACCAATGACTGCAACAGCAGTAACAACAACAACAATGACAACAATAAAAACAACAACAACACCAATAACAAAAGAACAACCAATGGCAGCAACAGCAGTAACAACAACAGCAACAATGATAACAATAAAAACAACAACAACAACACCAATAACAAAAGAACAACCAATGACACAACAGCAGTAACAACAAAAACAACAATGACAGCAATAAAAACAACAACACCAACAACAACAACAGCAAAAGAACAACCAATGACAGCAATATCAGTAACAACGAGGATATTTTTCAGATCAACGCCGAAAATGCTTATACATTGGTCATAAAATGACTGCTTCCAAGATATGCACAGCCATACCCACTCTTAACATTCAATCTATGATTAAAACAAAAATATCAAGACATCAAAATAGATACATAAGAAAAACCAAAAAGAAAAAAAAACTAGACCAATGCCTACAACTTGTAGGTGGTCGTACAGTAGCCATTTTGAATCCTATAAATCGTTCTTTCTGTTTATATGCACTAACTTTTAACGTCAATTGAGTTTATCAAAATATGGCGTCTCTCGAGTTCCATTTAACTTGCATCGGAACAGGACTGCAATAGTTGTTTTTCTTTCACAGGCTATTTTTTCCTTCTTCTCTCACATTCAACAACAACAAAGACTACTACAACAACAACAAAGGCAACAATGGCAACCATAGAAAAAGCAGTAGCAACAACAACACCAACAACAATAATAATTACAACAAGGACAACAATGGCAACCGCAACAGCAACAGGAGCAGCAGCAGCAGCAGCAGCAGCAGCAGCAGCAGCAGCAATAACAGCAGCAGCAACAGCAGCAGTAACAACAACAACAACAGCAACAGAATTGTAGAATGTCATTTATAATTAAACTTGTAAAAATAAAGGTAACGGTGTTGTATAATATCAACAGTAGCGTTCTTTGAAAAAATAAAGACACATCTAGTTCGTCTCTTAACACAGCTCCATTAGCTCCAACGTCTGAGATTCACCATCGTTAAAAATATCTATAAATATGAAAGGGTACATAAAGAGAGATGCAGGAAACGTGTGCAACGAAGAGGGGGCGAATTAAACAGAGGGTACAAAGTATAGAGGTGCCTATAAAGTGAGAGTATGTGACGGCGCACGCAAAGTCAGTACGAGGAATATTGCTTTTTATATTTCTTTTCCTCATATGTTCACACGAATTGTTTGACGACCAACCCCATCCCAACATCATCATTGTTGTTGTTGTTGTTGGTGTTGTTGTTGTTGTTCTTCTTCTTTTTCTTCTTCTATATCTATATACACACACACACGCGCATACACACACACACACACACACACACACACACACACATATATATATATAAATATTACATGATGTTTCTTAATGACAACTTAATAGAGCGTCTGCTGCCAGTAATGCCGTCCTGGAGTCAGGAATTGGCGACATAACCAGGAAGATGGCTCATAATGGAATGACTTCTTGTCGCCAGTTGCATCTGTCTTACCATTCAGCCATCATACATTCACAACAAGGCCCACTGTTTTGCTAGGATATATCACTCAATATATTATACACTCTAGTTATGTATGTCTCCTTAAAATAAATAAATGTCCCATTGAATATGACAGTGATGCCGACACACACATGATTATATATACATGGCTTATTATTGCACACAGACACACAGACACACAGACACACACACACACACACACACACACACACACACACACACACACACACACACACACACACACACACACACACACACACACACACACACACACACAGCTGTGCGCGTACACATATCTTATTACACTTCTTTATATATATATATATATATATATATATGTATATGTAAATATACATACATGAATGTATGTACGAGTATATACGCATGTATCTCTCTCTCTCCACACACACACACACGCACGCGCACACACATACACACACACATATATATATAATATATATATATAGAGAGAGAGAGTCTGCGATGCTGAGACCGAGGAGACCACTGCAATCAAGCTTAACGGGAGGACCACGTTACATGCATGATGCAATGGCCTATGTCAGACAATTTTGTCGGTCGTTTCTCTTCATAACATTTATATGCAACTCAAACTGGACAGAAATATAAAATGACTTATTTTAAAATAAAAAACCGAAGGATCGACATGACCTCACTACTCGGGTTTTCCAGAAAAGCAAAAAAAACAACAAAAAAACCCCGCCAACACCTGCGTCTCCTAAAAGAAAGAATATTCCTTGGTGAGCTTAGTGCCTGGATGACCACTATTGAGCTGATCATAGACAATTGATGGGTAGTCCCATACAACAAATTGTTGTGTAAACTTCTAAAACCTCATATCAATGTTGAGTATAACAGTTCTGTCAAATCAATACTATATGTCACAAAACACAAGGGCAGTGACATGGCTACCTTTGTTACTGACACGGAACTCAATGATGGTGGGCTAGATGAAGTCAAATGGTATCAGACAGGTCGATACATCTCCAGCTATGAAGTTATTTGGTGCATCATTAGATTTGATATCCCTCAACGCCACCCAGCAATGATCAACCTCGCAGTCCGTCTGGAAAATGGACAAAGTGTACTTCATGAAACCACTGCTCATCAGTTGGCACAAAAACCACCTGACACCACTCTAACTGCTTTTTTAAAATTGCCAAAATGATGCATATGCTGACATCCTACACCGACCAATTGCAAGACCTTGAATTTAGTGGAAGGTCCTGAAGTCAACGCAAGTGATACAATAGGACGTGTTTACAATGACCACCCCAACAACAGAGAGTGTGTATTTACGGCTACTTCCGCATATTGTTCGAAGGCCAACGTCATTTGAGGACCTCAGGTGCTTCAGAGGAAGGGTGTACGCTACATGTAAACAGCATAGACTCCTGCATGACAAAGGACATTGGAAGAAGAGCCTAGAAAAAACAGCAGTCATTCGAATAACCAGTCAAATAAGACAGTTGCTTGCTATTATATTATATTGTATTTTATGAAAGTTACAATATATTTTGGCATATATTACAATATATTTGACCAATGAAATATGATTGCTGTTTTATTATATTATATTGTATTTTATGAAAGTTACAATATATTTTGGCATATATTACAATATATTTGACCAATGAAATATGATTGCTGTTTTTTCACCTAAAGTAGGAATAGCAGAAATATTCAGTGTCTCTTGTTTGAAGCAAATCATATTGATAAAGATATTATTAGTTCTGTCCAGTGGTGTTGTTTTGAGTACTGCACCCTTTTACAGCCAGCATATATAATGCTTCACCCATAGATGAATCATTAGGTATGTTGTCAGTGAAAAGGGCATGACCAAACGAATACATCAGGATTTTTTTTATATTTATCTTTTTTTTTTTTTTTGTACAATCAGAACCTCTGAAATTCAAAACAACACCTGAAAACTATGAATAAAATATATAAGTTAGATTTGGTTCATGAATGAACTATTATGAAGCATTTACTTATTCATTTCTATAATTCAGGAAAGTGTATTTAGATTTTTACACTGTAGCTTTCATCCACCTTTGCCTCTATCGCAGTAGGATCATGTTTGAGGGAGATTTGTTTTCTATCTCTATTAGATATATCAATAGTTATAGGGGCTCCCGTGATATACATACATTCATACATACAAACATACATGTATCTGTATATATATATATATATATATATATATATATATATATATATGTGTGTGTGTGTGTGTGTGTGTGTGTGTGTGTGTGTGTGTGTCTGTGTCTGTGTCTGTGTCTGTGTTTGTGTGTGTGTAAGACAATTGGCTGTCATTTGAAGGTGATTTTGCTAATATTTCTAGTAGATCGAGATATAACATAGAACCTTTTCTTTTTGCTTCATAAATATATACATACATGAGACAGTAGGGTGGGATTTGAATGAAATTTGGCTGCTATTTCTAACAGGTCTAGCCAACTACCACACAAAGATCTCACTTATACCACTTTATATAGCAGAGGTACTCAGGAATGCCTACATATTCTTCCAAAGCAACACTATGCAGTAAGGTTGCGACTTCAGTATTCCTTACAAACTATATGACTAAGGAATTGGGATCTGTGTGTATTGTCATTGAATGAGGAATTATGATATTGCTCATTCCAAAGCCTCTGGATAAACAACATTCTTGGTTTTGCCCTGTGGTACAAAAATGAAGAGACAATTAGGGTTTCCAACCCTTGTAGTATCAAAATAAAGCTAACCATGTGAAAAAATAGGATCTGTCTGGTTCAACCCAACGACTTTCAATGATTGCCCTTGAGATTTATTGATGGTCATGGCAAAACTGAGTCTGATAGGAAATTGAAGCTTTTGAAATTCAAATGGCAAATCAGTTTGTTTCAGAGGTATTCTGGGAATGAAACAATTGTCACCAGCAAATTTTCCTGACAAGATTGCGACTTCTAGGACTTAGGGCATCATATTTTTCATGATGAATCTTGTGCCATTGGAAAGTTTTGGAGGATCCAGATTACGAAGTAGCATAAACCCATACTCCAAACTTCAGTATCAGGTTGTGTGGAAGAATTCCTGCTAGTTCCAGACTGTTTAAAACTTTAGTTGAATAGTTTACAACCTGGTCTTGGAAAGTGATTGTGTCAACTAATTCGTAGCATCTTTTCTTTATAGCCAGGATTTGTCTGAAATTACCTGCAAGAACCATTGTCACTCCTCCCATTATGCAAGTATTTTCTCTCAGATCCCTTATTGTACGAGCCAAAGCTTCAATTGCTCGTTTACAGGTCATGGTGGCTTCATCCCAAATTATCGTCTTGCATGTTTGCAGAAGTTTGCCCTTGGGTGAGTCTTTGATGTTGCAAAAAGTTTGTTCATTCCGTGTGAGGTCTATGGACAACTTAAACATGGAGTGTGCAGTTCTTTCTCTATCCAGAAGTTTTGCTGCAATGCCACTTGATGCCATAGCAAGGGCAAAATAGTGCTTTTGGCGAACTTTTGCAAGCAGGAGGTTTATGAGGAATGTCTTACCTGTGCCAGCAGGAGCATCGACGAAGAAAAGTCCTCCCCTTGTCATTTTGAATGTTTTCCATGATGTTGTGGTAGGCGTATTTCTGGTCATCCACCAATCGAGGTTCATTTTCATCCACAAACTTACGCAATGTTTGAATATCATAGTTTGTCTCTTGAAAACCTGCTTGTGCTACCTCCATTTCTTCATCTGGCTCTGGCATCCCGCAGTTAGCTAATGTGTTCATCATTGCCTGAACTCGATGGGGCGTGTTGCAGAGAACTTGATTGTAAATCCTGGGGGTATATACCATATACATATTGTTTCCATGTGTTAGAGCTAAGTGTAGATAGTCGTCCGACATATTGTTTTTGTACACCTGCCAGCATCACCGGGTACCTCTGCTCTGCTATTATATATATATATATACGCACACACACACACACGCGCACACGCGCACACACACACACACACACAAAAACACACACACACACACACACACACACACACACACACACACACACACACACACACACACGCACACACACACACACACACACACACACACACATACATATATATATATAAAGGAAAAGAGTCAGGACCCCGACGGCTGAGCTCCGGCTGTTTCGACAGCTAGATCTGAACGTTCAGATCTAGCTGTCGAAACAGCCGGAGCTCAGCCGTCGGGGTCCTGACTCTTTTCCTCTTATCCACTCTACTACCCTAAGTATTGAGTTCTCTGGTGCGTTATGGTCCACCTGGTTCCTTGCCACACTTCCCTTCGTTATATATATATATATATATATATATATATATATATATATATATATATATATATATATATATATATATAATATATATATATATATATATATGTATATATATATATATATATATATACATATGTATATATATATATGTATATGTATATATATTTATATATGTATATGTATATATATATATATATATATATATATATATAACGAAGGGAACATTTTTTTTTCTTTTTAAATTTATAAATTTCCGGTTGGTTGGCTAGTTCCACAACCGGACACTTGTTCATATATTGTCAAAGTTCTTTCGTCACACATTCTGTGACCTCTTCAGTGACTGGGGATTCTTTTCTTTGTTTTGTGCCTCTCCTTTGTTCTGTCCAACGCCATCTTGTTTTTGTGTGTGTTGTGTGCTTAGTTTGCGCATGTGTTACTTCCATGTGTGTGTGTGCGTGTGTGTGTGTGTGTGTGTTTATTTGTTTATTTGTTTATTTGTTTGTTTGTTTGTTTATTTACATGTTACTGGTTTGTTGTTTGTTCTATGTGTATTTTCATTTTGTCCTTAATTGGAAGTTGTGATGTTGCTATTCCATTCATGTTTACTATTTAATTTTGGTTGGAGTTCATTTATGTTTATTGCCTCTGTGATTTGTCTAAACATTGCGTCTCTTCTGTGTGTAGATTTTATTTTTATTTCTATGTTCTCTCACATTCCGATTGCATTCGTTAGCTTAGCTGCAGCCAGAGCTTCGATTATGCTGTACTTCCATTTGTATATAGATATATATATATACCAATCCCAATCACCACCCTCTTCTACTACCAGAAAATGTATAAATACCGCAATATTACATTGACAGTCGGCTTCCTGATGATTTCTCCCGAATGAAACAGTTCTAGTCCTGTAGAAGCCATTATTAAATATATATTGTTATACTTGAGGAGGGTCATATTGTTGTAATAATATTGCCAGAAATAATAACAGAACAGACTCACTGTTTGGTTGGTTTTCGCTTCTGTATCTTTTATATGTCCATAGTTAATTTATTTGGCAATCAATGTTTATCACTGGTTGACCAACGGTTAAAAATACAGATATAAATATATATATATATAGTCTATCAAAGTTCTTTCGTTGCACATCTGCAACATCATCAGTGGTACTATTATGTTCCCTCCTATTGTATTGTATTGTAATGTCTACGCCATTTTAATTTTTATTTATTTATTTCTTCTTGCCTCCGTCTCTGCGCATGCGTTTGCGTGTGTGTATAAGGTTTGGTTTCTGTGCTCGCGTTTGAGTGTGTGTATTTTGGTTTTTGTATTCTATCATTGTTTACTAGTGTGTGTTTATATGTGTTTGTTGTTATTGTACTTGTGTATATATTTATTTATTTATTTATATTTCCCTTAAGTCATATAAATATAGTTCAAGGAGACAACAAACAGAGTTACACAATGTCTTATTAGTTTCACGCTTTATATGGAAAAGGGGAAAGAAGGTTCGACGTATCGGGCTTAAGCCCTTCTTCAAAAGTACAAAATAGAAACAGATTCACAATGGAGGTCCAAGTAAAGAAAAAAAATAGAAATAAAGAGTGTAAATAAGAGAAACCGTTAGGTAGTCTTGGTAACGAGTTGGAACGCAAAGTGAAGTGTGTGTGTATTGGTGTCGTTATATGTGTGAGTGTAAGTGTATGTTAAACGTGTGTGATTTTTTAGGGTATATTGTGTAAAATATAAAAAGATAGTGAGTGTATGCGTATGTCTGTGTGGTATGTCGTAGTGGACTTGTGTGAGTGAATGTAAGTTTGAATGTAGTCTATATGTGCGTTGAAGTTATTTTGTGTGAGTGTAAAGTATCTGTCAGTGTAGCGTATGTCCGTGAGATGTGTAGAATTGTATGTGTGAAGACACTGAGGTGGCGTGTGGAGTGGCCAGCAGATCGAAAATATATATATATTGATGATCCTATGTGGGCACAGTTGAAAATCCAACATAACAAAACTCACTACTTAGAGAGGCAGATAGAAAGATAGAGAGATAGGCAGATACACACGCACACATACACACACGCGCACACACACACACACGCGCGCGCACACACACACACATACATACACACACACACACATACACACACACACACAAACACTCAGCTATATATATTATATGTCTTATGGTGCCATTTATTTGTTATTTAGCAGCACATGTCTTGCACCCTGAAACAGCAGATTCTCCGAAATAATCCCATACTCTCTAGATTACCGCTCTACAACTGAAAAGAAAAACTACGTAAAGATGTAAAGACATCATATGGTTGACACCATCTTTTGCACTTAATGTGAAAACTAATGTAGGTAGAAAATTCCAAGTCCTCCTAGAACTCCATTTCGTTGTTGGCCAAATATACCGATGGATACTCAAACGTCACAAAGTTGAAATAGGCTACTCCTGTACCAACAACGTTCAAGCCCACATCACCGGAAAACGCAAAAGCCCTCCACCTTACGGACGCTCGTTAAGAAGGGTAGAGCAATGCCAACTAGACCAACAGTGCAACACCCCAGCGGTCATATATCAAGCAAAGTTACCTCTACCAAGCTGATAGCCGGTATCTGAACTATGAAACAACCTTCATACTTCCTGACAAAAACATGCCACCCAGCTTGCAAATCATGTATGGAACCTTAAAAATAACGACACACCTTTTCCCATTAAATGGACCATATTAGAAAAATCTACCCCCTATGTTAATGGGACGAAATTTTGCCAGCTATGTTACTCGGAAAAGTGGAATATACTTTCACAACTGGCTTTGGAGAAACTCTGCTTAAATACACGCCTTGACTGATTTAGTAGTTGCCCACACAAAACAAAATTCCTTCTGAGAAAATGGTATAGACCAGACTAACTAATTTGACTTTCAAGGTATATAATTTCTTTGAATTACTAAGTAATTTGAATTTCAAGGAATTTGATTACTTTGAATTACTAACTTAGCAAAAGTTCCCCGCATTTGTTTTCTTAAATATTTACCTGCCTTTAACCTATTTAATATATATATTTTTTATTTAGATCTAATTTCAAAATTACCCTCCCTTTGAAGAGCTCTCGCATTTTTCTCTAAAAACCCCAACCAGCCATGGGAGTAGCCATCTTCTTTTTATATAACAGACTGAATGAGTTGCGGGTATATAACCCAACGAAACCTAAATAGCTGTATATGTCACTGTTGTAACTAATTATACTTAACTCTTCCTATGGACTGAGTGTTCTTACCCTTGGATATTTCTGCTCTGTTTTTCATTTAATTCTTGATTTATGTTTCTCCCTGACTACATATCTGTTGTTTCTGTTCTTTTCATCGCAAGATCGATGAAGAGCAGCGAACAAACGCAGAGATACAATAGTAAGTCTCATTAGTTTTACGCCTGAAAGGAAAGGAAAGGCAAGTTCAACTTATCGGACGTTTGTCCTTCATCAGGCGTAGAGGAACCACAAAGATGAACTTCAGAGAATATGAATAGAGGATACATAAAGATGAGGTTCGCAGATTAGAAGAAGATAAAAAAGGAGGCATCAAGTGAGTGTGTGTAATGTATTTAATTCAACTTTGTGAGTATGCCTGTATGTGTTGTTGGAGTGGTGTATACAGCGTTCGTGATGGTGTGTATGTATCTGTATGCATTAAGATCATCTATGTGCTTACATACATGTGCATACACACATGCATACACTCGCTCGCACATATATATCTGTGTGTGCATGTGTGTATGCATGTGTGTATGCATGTGTGTATGCATGTGTGTATGCATGTGTATGTTTATGTATGTGCGTGTGAAATATTTCATGTATATTTATAATTGCATAACCTATGAGTTTTAAAGTATATCATATTAAGTGTAGATGACTGCATGTATGTGTATATTTGAGTGTGCGTGTACAAATGCGTGCAAGCATTTGTAGTTGTGTGTGTGTGTGTGTGTGTGTGTGTGTTGTAAGAAATATTTTCTGTTTGTAATACGATCTGTGGGACACGGGTGGGGTGTAGGTGTCATCTGCTCTGATGTGGAACGTATTTAGAGAGAGAAAGAGAAATAAAAGGGATAGAGAGGGAGAGCGAAGGGGGTGTTGGAATCAGGCGTATGCCTTGCGTGACATTAACCGCCAGAGAGAGAGAGGGGGGGGGGATAAAGAGATAAAGAGAGAGCGCGAGAGAAAGAGATAGATAGATAGAGAGAGAGAGAGAGGGGGATCAGGTGTAGGTGTTGCGTAACATTAGTCACAAGAGGTCACTCATTGTTATCCCTCATGACATTTCCAGTTCTGACAAATGTTGATGGTTACTCGTGAGCAAGGAAAACCTATAACCATAGGCGTTCCAGCGATGACAGTCTCATCTTTTATTCAGGCATAAGTGATCTATGAATAGATTATCTAATTCTTAAAAGATACATATATATCTTTTTTTATGGTTCCAGTCATTAGACAGCGGCCATACTGGGACACTGCCTTCATGTAGTCGACCATATTAACCCCACTATTCAGTTTTTCAAATTTGGAACATATTTTAACGAAATATCTATTTCAAGCCGCTGTGTTACCGGATATAAACACAGGCACAAACTTTGGAGAAAGTGCTATACAGAATATGGTCCCTGCACTTCAGGTTCTGAGTTCAAATCACGCCAAGGTCAAATTTCTTTTTCCTCCTTCCGGAGTCGATGAAATTAAGTACCAGTCGAGTACTGGGGTCGAATTAATAAACCCCCCTTACTCAACAATATTGTTGGTATTGTGTCTAAATTAGACATCCTTATATACTGGGATGATGACAGGCGGCAAATTGGCAGATTCGTTAGCACGACGAATAGTAAGCTTTGCGGTATTTGTTCTAGTTCTTAGTGGACTGAGCCCTAACCCAGCCGAGGAAAACTATTTCTTTCATCCTTCTCGCTTTGTTTAGATGGTGTACATAACTTCTGAGGTGAACCAAACTAGGTTAAAAAATCGAGAACTATCTTGTAGTATTCGCCCTGGGTCTTTACGTTCTGAATTCAAATCCTGTCGAGGTGTTTATCATTTTCGTTTTCATTTAACAGGGGAAATACGTATATTTGACATTTGTACTAAAAATGGTCAAATTTATATACACATACATATATAAGTACACGAGGGCGTGTATGTGTGGCTAGGTTAAACCTTTGCAATGTTCAATAGAGGAGATCCATAAATATACCTTCGCTAAGTAATATATATATAAATGGAAAAAATGAAACGAAATTTTATTTCTCACTCTTAGTACGGCTGTTACTTAAATATAAGTATGTATACGTACATACATATATGTATACAGACGTACAGTATTATGTATATATATACATACATGCACACATATATATATGTACGTATGGGTTTACCGAACATTTATTATAATGCTCGGTGTGTTTGTAAACAAACATCCCGTATTAAGCTGTACAGTGTTTAGCAACCATCGTTGCTGACAAAGGAACGATGTACTAGTTTCAAGCTTATTAGCTATCGTCAGCACCGTATACCTTCCTGCCAGATGATTGAACGTCTGAAAGTATATACTTTCCTTATGCATATTAACGGCTGAGCAGCCTAATTTGCATATCGAGTGAGTTAATCGGCCGGGCGCACCGAAAGCAATAAGCTAATAAGCTTGAAACTAGTACATCGTTCCTTTGTCAGTGTTGAATAAAAGAGCAATGATGGTTGCTAAACACTGTACGGCTTAATTCGGGCTGTTTGTTTACAAACACACCGAGCATTAGAATAAATGTTCGGTAAATATATATATGTGTGCTTGTATGTATATATATACATACTACTGTACGTCTGTATACATATACGTATGTACGTATACATACTTATATATATATATATATATATATATATATATATATATATATATATATATATATATACACAGTATTTACGTATCGAGAAAGAGAAAAAAAGGGGAGGATAGGTGATACATATAGTTATTTGCCAAGTAGCGTATGCCAAAGGTGCTCGATACTAGTGCCGGCAGTATTAAATATTAGAAGTGTTAATATTTAGTGGGCTAGAGAGTTAGCAGAGCGTAAGCACGTGGGAAAGTAAAAAATCGGAGAATAGACCATTAAAACATGTTTATTTAAAACAGCACCTACGTACGTTTCGCCCAGTTGGACTTGCGAGCAATGAACCTTGATGTGGATTTAACCCCAAAAACTCTTTCCGAGCAATATAAGGAACACTTGTGATTATTTATGCCCTTGAGAAGCTCAACTGGGCGAAACGTACGTAGGTGCTGTTTTAAATAAACATGTTTTAACGGTCTACTCTCCGATTTTTTACTTTCCCACGTCTATATATATATATATATATATATATATATATATGAAACGATGTCCCTGATGGAGATGAAGCGAAAGTGTATTTGAATACATATAAAAATGAAAAAAATGCTCATCGCTTGAGCAGCCGTTAAAACAGCTAAATACTGTCAAAGACAGCGATAGGCAAACATGCCTGAGAGGACAGAGACCAGTGGCCGGTGGTCAAGAGACAGACAGATGGTGAGAGACAGACAGATGAAATATAGAAATGAGGAGGACAAGGAGAATGTACTGGCACACAGAAATGTCTGGAAGAGGGAAATAAGGAAATGTGATGTACAAGACACACACGCACACGCACACACACACACACACACGCACGCACACACACACACACACACACACACACACACACACACGCACGCACACACACACACACACGCACACACACACACACACACGCACACACACACACACACACACACGCACGCACACACACACACATACACGCACGCACGCACGCACGCACACACACACACACACACACATACATACACACACACACACATGTCTCCTACTCAATATGTGCCAATTCTGAGAGTTCACATTCATCCGTAGCCCATGTGTCAAGTTTTGTGAAAATCGGTTGCGAACTCCAGAAATTATGACGTTTTGTTGCATTGCACTGCAGTGCTTCAGTCGACTCCAAGGAAGTGGGTAAACGGGGTTATCTGCCGGTAGGCCCTATAATCAATATCTGGAAAAATGAAAGTGCCCATGACCATCCGGAGTACATAAGTAACCTATGTCTTAAGTTTGGTGAAAATACTGTAGAAATGCATAAGGTTTATACACACGCGTGTGTGTGTGTGTGTGTGTGTATTTGTGTGTGCGTATGTATGTGTATGTCCGTCGGGGCATACGTATGTATTGGCCTAAATCTTCACTATTTACTTTTACTATTTTAATAACCTCTGTCATTTTCGTTTTCAATTTTATTTACATCATTCTTAAACCCCGGGGCTGGAAATCATTCTGTTATTTTAAATAGAATATTAGTCTAACGACTCCATTTATACCATAAACTTGGTCTTGTCTTTGCATGAAATTGTTCTTCTCGCTCCACATAACGACGTATTATCCTCGCTTTTTTCCGTTCATTG
>OZ024740.1:258982237-259012237 GCA_964016885.1 Eledone cirrhosa | reverse complement strand
CCCTACTCCCAATTCCCCCGTCTTCGTCGGCTCTGTAGCCTGGACCACGATTTTATGACCCAGTCCTTTCACATGGCCTCTCACTTCATCTGCCTGGATATCCCACCACACTGATCCATGCTTCCCTCATCTGCGTCCGTGCAATCGACTGTAACACAGCCCTCTCATCCCACCACCACCCTCCTAACACCCACCTTCCTTTGCCCCTCACCTACCACTCCATCACCCTATCTCACCGGCGACACATCCTCCGTTGTTTTCACAACATCTCTTCTGAACCCCCTATTTCTCACTTTTATACATACCCACCTATCATTTCCTTAAATGCGCCCGTATTCTCCGCGACCGCCTCGTACGTAGTTCCTTTCCTTCCTCTCCTACGACTCCATCCGGCTCTCGTCCCGGTTCTCATTCCCGCTGTAACACCTGTACCTTTATTTCAAAACTCACCACCCTCACAGGCTCTAATGGTTTATTCCGTATCCACGACTCCTTCACCTGCACCTCCACCCACGTAGTCTATGCCATTCGGTGTTCCCTTTGTGAGTCCTTATACATCGGACAAACAGGACGCCATTCGGGGGACCGTTTTGTTGAACATTTGACGGACATATGACGGACATAATCCGGTCGCTCGTCATTTCCTTTCCCCAGGCCACTCTCCATATATGTTTCAGTCCTTGATGTCCTTTTACATCACGGATCACAGGCCTCGCGCACCAGAACAGAGCAGAGTCTGATTTTCCGCCTTGGGTCCTCAATGGACTGAACTCCCTTCCCCAATTTCTTTAATCTTACACACATACACTCGTGCTTACTTCTCTACACCTTGCCAATATCACCTTTACCTCGTCCGTTATTACACATGCGCTCGTACATTTACCCGCTAGGTTGCTATGGCTCTGTTAGGGCAAAATAAAAACACACAATCTTACAGCTTATACAGACCAACAAAAAACGCACACACACACTTCTACATTTACCTTCACAACCCTGTACACACGCCCACAACCCCCCCCCCTAATATACACACACATTGGCTCGCAGCTTCGTACTTACAAGCATACGCATACACACACACTCTTATACTTACATATACACACACACACACACCCTCTTAGCTTCGTAAGGACGTATAAAACACACATTTATACGCACGCGCACATATAAGCTCTATATACAAAATGGGTATTTTTCCCTTTCAGATAGATGCGCTCGATCACCACCTTTTAAAACAAGTATATCATACACAAAATGCCAGCATCCACAGTTTCCCTGGGGATGGCAACATGAATGGACTTGTTATTTTTCTCTAAAAATCTTTTCCATTTTCGCACTGCCCGTCTCCTCAATCTTTCTATTTCTTCTTTAATTTCTCATTCTATCTTTTGATGAAGGACTAGTGTCTGAAACATTAAGGCTCTTTTCCTACTATATATATATATATATATATATATATATATATATATATAGGAACGAGTAGGACCCCGACGGCTGAGCTCAAGCCGTTTCGACGGCTAATTCTGGACTAAATGAAAATTTGTATCCTGGTATATATATACCATATTAGTCGTCGGGGTCCTACTCGTTCCTATTACCCACTCTACTACCCTAAGTATTGAGTACTTTGGTGCGTTATGGTCCACCTGGTTCCTTACCACATTTCCTTCGTTATATATATATATATGTATATATATATAGAAAAATATATATATAGTAATAATAATAAATTTGAAGACTAAAATCCAAAGAGGGCTCGATAAGGATAAATATATATCAAATATATAAGAACCATAGAGCAAATATTTATTAAAATAACAGATTAAAGTTTAAGCAAAGAATCGGTGCTTTCACCCTTAACGGCATCTTCTGAAATAATAAAAATCAATCTGTGAACGCAGAAGTAAATATTTCAGAAAACGTTGCAACCGAAGGAAGACAAGAAGACGATACTTTGGTTCGTGGAACGTTTGCCAGGGAACATTTCCACGAACCAAAGTATCGTCTTCCTGTCTTCCTTCGGTTCCAACGTATTTTGAAATATTTACTTCTGCGTTCACAGATTGACTTTGTTAGTTTCAGAAGATCCCGTTAAGGGTGAAAGCAGCGATTCTTTGCTTAAACTTTAATCTGTTATTTTAATATATATATATATATATATATATATATATATATATATATATATATATATATATATATATATATATATATATATATATATAGTAGAATAATCGAGAATCGGAAAAACAGCCTACGAATTAACGATAAACAAATCCGAAATGTGTGGCAGAGGGCTCAATAATTTGGATAAATCCAAATATATATATATATATATATATATATATATCACGATACATTAACGGAGCCATAGACTCTCGCCGTTCCCTGTAAATAATGTGCTCAAAGGAGAGGAAATCCTGGGCACTTTAAAATACAATATGTTGAAAAGGTAACACACTAGAGGTTTTTCCCTGTATCGCTCTCTAGTGTGTTACCTTTTCAAAATATTGTATATATATATATATTTATTATCGGATCTCTCTCTCTCTCTCTCTCTCTCTCTCTCTCTCTCTCTCTCTCTCTCTCTCTCTCTCTCTCTCTCTCTCTTTACAATATGTTGAAAAGGTAACACACTAGAGGTTTTTCCCTGTATCGCTCTCTAGTGTGTTACCTTTTCAAAATATTGTATATATATATATATTTATTATCGGATCTCTCTCTCTCTCTCTCTCTCTCTCTCTCTCTCTCTCTCTCTCTCTCTCTCTCTCTCTCTCTCTCTCTCTCTCTCTCTCTCTTTACAATATGTTGAAAAGGTAACACACTAGAGATTTTTCCCTGTATCTCTCTCTAGTGTGTTACCTTTTCAAAATATTGTATATATATATATATATATATATATATATATATATATATATATATATATATATATATATAGGAAGGTCATTTCAACTTTGTATTTTGAAAATTCGGATGCCACAGTATCTTTCTTGATTGCCTATTATTACATAGTGTAGCAATAATGAACTGAAATTCTGATGAAACAATTGTTAATACGTGGATTAAATCCGTTTGTAAATGTTTACCTTCGTCCTATTTCTCTTTTTTGTATATATATATATGTATATATATATATATATATATATATATATATATATATATATACAATATTTTGAAAAGGTAACACACTAGAGAGCGATACAGGGAAAAACCTCTAGTGTGTTACCTTTTCAACATATTGTATTTTAAAGTGCCCAGGATATATATATATATATGTAAAAGTTCTATTTAAATTGTTGGGATGCAACAAGCAAATATTTTTATAACTGATATAAAGCACTCAACAAATAATTGGAGTAAAAATACGATATTAACAAATGGAAGCTATATTTATAAAACCATATTTATTTCATTATACATATTTCAAGGATACCAAGTTAAATTATGGTGTGCTTCCAACAGTAATGGTTGCATTCTTTAAGGGTATGTCAATATTTATTTATAAAACTGATCTATATTATATTTTATCTGATGAAAGCACACCATAATTTAACTTGGTTTCCTTGAAATATGTATAATGAAATAAATATGGTTTTATAAATATAGTTTCCATTTGTTAATATCGTATATATATATATATATATATATATATATATATTTTAAATTTCCAGCCTCACTTCCATTTTTTAACAGATTTTAAATCTCATTTCATATATTTTATCTATAACATCTCTGACTGACGACCGATCCAGACGTATATTATATTATTATCGTCTGTGATCCAGAAACCTTTGGTAATGAAGTAGTTATATAAATATATATATATATATATATATATATATATATAGCGAGAGAGAGAGAGAGAGAGAGAGAGAGATAGAGAGAGATAGAGAGAGAGAGAGAGAGAGCGAGAGAAGGTGAAATAGGAAATAGCACTGACAATATATTTAAGTGTCCATTTTTCTTTTTTTCCTTTCTTTGATTCGTTAAAATGGCATTATTGAAAAAATGAGAGGGACAATTCTTTAAAAAAAAGAGTTTTATAATGTATATAAATTATATAAAGTATTACCGGCTTCGATGTATTACCAAAATTC
Organism: Eledone cirrhosa; assembly: GCA_964016885.1. Classification (NCBI taxonomy): domain Eukaryota; kingdom Metazoa; phylum Mollusca; class Cephalopoda; order Octopoda; family Eledonidae; genus Eledone; species Eledone cirrhosa. The sequence continues at coordinate 259,008,143 of OZ024740.1, read as the reverse complement.
ATCTCATCAAATTTACAATTAAAAAGGATTAATAAGGATTAAAAGCTAAAAATTTAAGATTTAAAATTAAGTGTTGAGGTAAGTTTTTCCATCTTCCTTTTTGAGAAGGAGACTGTTTAAATGAACTCTTGTGTGTAGAGTGAGAGGTGGTGGCAGCAATAACAGCAGTGGTGGTAGTTGTGTCTCTTCACATAGAACAACATTGTTTTTAGGGACAAAGGAAATATTCTGTAAATATGTGTGCACCTCAATTCTGTTAGTGGACCGGTCAAGAGTTAAGATGGGGTGACGAACGGGAGGGGGAATTGTAAGCTAGAGACAAATTCTATGGGATTGGCAACAGTAGGGTTTTAGAGGGTGTGAGTGTGTACGTGTGAGAGTGGATATATAAAAAGATATACACACACACGCGCGCGCGCGCATGTGTGTGTGTGTCTATGTGTGTATCTGTGAGGTTTGTGTGTGTCTGTGTGTGTGCTTCAGCCTGTCTATCACAGGTCCATCTGTGGTGGGAAATTAAGAAAAAGGAAAATATGTGTATGAGCGGTTTTTTCTCTCTTATATATATATAATATATATATATAATATATCAGAGAGGGTGTGGCAAGATACCAGGTGGACCATAACGCACCAGAGTACTCGATACTTGGGGTAGTAGAGTGGGTAATATGGAAAGATTCAGGACCCCTACGGCTGAGCTCCGAACGTTTCGACAGCTAAATCCGAATTGAGTTCGGATATCTCTCTCTCTCTCACTCTCTCTCTCTCTCTCTCTCTCTCTCTCTCTCTCTCTCTCTCTCTCTCTATATATATATATATATATATATATATATATATATATATATATATATATATATATGTGTGTGTGTGTGTGTGTGTGTGTACGTGGTTGGGTTATATACACATTCTATGTGGGTGACAGTATCAGTGAAAATGGATAAACATCACGGTATATTCGAGATATATTTAAATATTACATAATAAAAGACAAAGTTTAGCAAGCTAACGAATCTAATTTTTGACATTTCTTTGATTACACAAAAATAATTACTATACCCGCATTTTCTACTGCATAGACCACACCGACCACGCCAATTCATGTTATACGGCATAACAGTATGCGGCACTCTCCACCGCTTTGGCTATTTCTATAACGCTACTACGTGACAAAGCGGTTATCGATGCATTTATTGGTTAATAACGATGTCAATTATACAAATTTGTAGAAAATAAGGTCCAGTAATGTGCTTCACAAAGGACTGTGCCATAGGTGGCTGCATAGCTGTTCTTAGAGACCTGTCCTATTCTAGTTTTAAACAAAAGGAATGAATGTTTGGTAACCTGCGGACAGCAACAGGACAACACGAAATTCGAACTTGTCATTTAAGATAGAGCTTTGAGAAAATACTGTTCCATTAATATTGTTTATTATTAACATTGTACGTTCGTTTCATGCCTGTTTTTACATATACGTATAAGAACATACATGTGTATATATATATGTGTGTTTATGTGTGTGTGTATATGTATATATATATATATATATATATATATATATATATATATATATATATATATATATATATATATATATATATATATATATATATGTGTGTCTATATATATATATATATATATATATATATATATATATATAAGGAAAAGAAATTGAAAATGCAGCTAGAGTCTTTTAAGAATATTTATTTATTTACTTTACCGGTTTCACATATCTTGTGATTTTCAAAACTAAAATTGACATGGAGGATTTGTGTTTTTGTTGGGGTTTTCTTGCGAAACACAAATCCTCCCTCTCAATTTTACTTTTGAATATCATAAGAACTCTGAAACAGTAAAGTAAATAAATAAATATTCTTAAAAGACTCTAGTTGCATTTTCAATTTTTTTCCTCATGTCGAACATCTGGTATTTAAAAAAAAACCCTCATTTTCTTATATATATATATATATATATATATATATATATATATATATATATATATATATATATATATATATATATATATGTCCCAAGGCTCTGATACCATCAACACTATAAACACAGAGCTGGCATATCTAAGAACTGACTAACTGCCTGATGAGGTCATAGCCATTCAATGGCTATCATCGAAATATATATAGCAGTAAATAAAGGATTATGAGTTCATGCAATTGACTTATGTTTCGCGATTATATATATATATATATATATATATATATATATAAATGAGTTTTTATTTTTAAACGAGATGTCCCACACGGGTGAAAATATGAGGGAAAATAATTGAAAATGTATATATATATATACACACACACACACATATATATATATATTAATTATTAATATACATATATATATATATATATATACATACATATGTATATATGTAGAGACAACTAAATAAAGTTATAGATACATGTTCGTATGTTTATATAAAAGCATGCCTCTATCTATAGATGTATGTGAATTTGTTTATGTATCTCAGTGAGTCTGTGTCTTAGTGTGTTTGTGTTTGTGAAAATATGTGTTCGTCTGTGATAGTATCCAGCTAGTCCTTCATCGCTTAAAGGTTAGTCTCTTTGAAATACAAATGGCGGAATATAAATAAAAAATGAAAATATCTACAGAGCATTGTCTCCATCTTTGTTTCAACTTCAGATGTCTTTGTTCAGCTGGAGATAAAACTGTGACAACAACTTGCTCATTAAGAAACAATATGATTCATAGTAAATGACCATAACAGACTGCCATCATCGCTGTCGCTGCTACTACCACATATGTCACTGTTACCGCTACCATCGGGTACACCACCACTATCACTGCTACTACTAAAGCCGCTAAAGTCATCGCTACCATCGAGGACACCACCACTATCACTGCTACTACTAAAGCCGCTAAAGTCATCGCTACCATCGAGGACACCACCACTATCACTGCTACTACTAAAGCCGCTAAAGTCATCGCTACCATCGAGGACACCACCACTATCACTGCTACTACTAAAGCCGCTAAAGTCATCGCTACCATCGAGGACACCACCACTATCACTGCTACTACTAAAGCCGCTAAAGTCATCGCTACCATCGAGGACACCACCACTATCACTGCTACTACTAAAGCCGCTAAAGTCATCGCTACCACCGAGGACACCACCACTATCACTGCTACTACTAAAGCCGCTAAAGTCATCGCTACCATCGAGGACACCACCACTATCACTGCTACTACTAAAGCCGCTAAAGTCATCGCTACCATCGAGGACACCACCACTATCACTGCTACTACTAAAGCCGCTAAAGTCATCGCTACCATCGAGGACACCACCACTATCACTGCTACTACTAAAGCCGCTAAAGTCATCGCTACCATCGAGGACACCACCACTATCACTGCTACTACTAAAGCCGCTAAAGTCATCGCTACCATCGAGGACACCACCACTATCACTGCTACTACTAAAGCCGCTAAAGTCATCGCTACCATCGAGGACACCACCACTATCACTGCTACTACTAAAGCCGCTAAAGTCATCGCTACCATCGAGGACACCACCACTATCACTGCTACTACTAAAGCCGCTAAAGTCATCGCTACCACCGAGGACACCACCACTATCACTGCTACTACTAAAGCCGCTAAAGTCATCGCTACCATCGAGGACACCACCACTATCACTGCTACTACTAAAGCCGCTAAAGTCATCGCTACCATCGAGGACACCACCACTATCACTGCTACTACTAAAGCCGCTAAAGTCATCGCTACCATCGAGGACACCACCACTATCACTGCTACTACTAAAGCCGCTAAAGTCATCGCTACCATCGAGGACACCACCACTATCACTGCTACTACTAAAGCCGCTAAAGTCATCGCTACCATCGAGGACACCACCACTATCACTGCTACTACTAAAGCCGCTAAAGTCATCGCTACCATCGAGGACACCACCACTATCACTGCTACTACTAAAGCCGCTAAAGTCATCGCTACCATCGAGGACACCACCACTATCACTGCTACTACTAAAGCCGCTAAAGTCATCGCTACCACCGAGGACACCACCACTATCACTGCTACTACTAAAGCCGCTAAAGTCATCGCTACCATCGAGGACACCACCACTATCACTGCTACTACTAAAGCCGCTAAAGTCATCGCTACCATCGAGGACACCACCACTATCACTGCTACTACTAAAGCCGCTAAAGTCATCGCTACCATCGAGGACACCACCACTATCACTGCTACTACTAAAGCCGCTAAAGTCATCGCTACCACCGAGGACACCACCACTATCACTGCTACTACTAAAGCCGCTAAAGTCATCGCTACCATCGAGGACACCACCACTATCACTGCTACTACTAAAGCCGCTAAAGTCATCGCTACCATCGAGGACACCACCACTATCACTGCTACTACTAAAGCCGCTAAAGTCATCGCTACCATCGAGGACACCACCACTATCACTGCTACTACTAAAGCCGCTAAAGTCATCGCTACCACCGAGGACACCACCACTATCACTGCTACTACTAAAGCCGCTAAAGTCATCGCTACCATCGAGGACACCACCACTATCACTGCTACTACTAAAGCCGCTAAAGTCATCGCTACCACCGAGGACACCACCACTATCACTGCTACTACTAAAGCCGCTAAAGTCATCGCTACCATCGAGGACACCACCACTATCACTGCTACTACTAAAGCCGCTAAAGTCATCGCTACCATCGAGGACACCACCACTATCACTGCTACTACTAAAGCCGCTAAAGTCATCGCTACCATCGAGGACACCACCACTATCACTGCTACTACTAAAGCCGCTAAAGTCATCGCTACCATCGAGGACACCACCACTATCACTGCTACTACTAAAGCCGCTAAAGTCATCGCTACCACCGAGGACACCACCACTATCACTGCTACTACTAAAGCCGCTAAAGTCATCGCTACCATCGAGGACACCACCACTATCACTGCTACTACTAAAGCCGCTAAAGTCATCGCTACCATCGAGGACACCACCACTATCACTGCTACTACTAAAGCCGCTAAAGTCATCGCTACCATCGAGGACACCACCACTATCACTGCTACTACTAAAGCCGCTAAAGTCATCGCTACCATCGAGGACACCACCACTATCACTGCTACTACTAAAGCCGCTAAAGTCATCGCTACCATCGAGGACACCACCACTATCACTGCTACTACTAAAGCCGCTAAAGTCATCGCTACCATCGAGGACACCACCACTATCACTGCTACTACTAAAGCCGCTAAAGTCATCGCTACCATCGAGGACACCACCACTATCACTGCTACTACTAAAGCCGCTAAAGTCATCGCTACCATCGAGGACACCACCACTATCACTGCTACTACTAAAGCCGCTAAAGTCATCGCTACCATCGAGGACACCACCACTATCACTGCTACTACTAAAGCCGCTAAAGTCATCGCTACCATCGAGGACACCACCACTATCACTGCTACTACTAAAGCCGCTAAAGTCATCGCTGCCATCGAGGACACCACCACTATCACTGCTAGTACCATCAGGGACATCACCGCTACCATCGCGGACAGCACCTTTATCGCTGCTGTTACTACAGCCGCCACAGTCTCGGCTACCATCCGGGATACAACAGCTACCATCGGGGAAACCACCACTTCCAACGCTACCTTTACTTCCGGTGTCTCGCTTGTTACTACTGTCTCATTTTATCTATCAATCTCATACAAAATGACTGTCTCTATCAATACCAGTCTTGTTTCTTTCTCTTTAGCTATGTCACTCTACAGCCTCGTCTGTCTGATCCTGATAGTCATTCAACTATAGTAAAACTATCACTATTTTCTGAACTATTACAACATATAAACAATTGTTACTGTATATATATATATATATATATATATATATATATATATATATGTATATATGTATAATAAATATATATGTATATATATATATATGTGTATATATATATGTATATATATATATACACATATATTATACACATATATACATATACCTATACATATATACATAACTACAAATATATATATATATGTGTGTGTATGTGTTCATGTATATGTGTGTGTGTGTGTTTTAACTTCGTCAATAGTAAATAAAGTTAGACTTTGAATAAAACATATTTTTCTGTTATCGATTAATTTAGCTTCTTTCTATGTCCGCTTATTTATTGTCAATTCCTGATACCAATTGACTTTTTCTCTCCCCCAATTCACTCTAGTTTCAATCAAAGTATTTGTATATCTTTTGGTCATGCAAGCAGTTGAAATGTGGAACGTGTGATGCCAGCCATTTTTCATTTGCTTCCTCCTCCTACACAATCTTTTCAGCGTTGTTATGAAAAGACGAGATAAGTAAAATCTAACAGGATGGATAGGGACTAGTGACTAAGTGACGCTTGGAATCTCGATTTGTTGATATATATATATGCATATACATATACATATATATATATATATATATATATATATATATATATATATGAAAAAGAACACAAGAGCGTCTACAACATCAAAAGATTTTTATTGGCTTACAATGTTTCTTCCTTACGTAACCGTAGGATTCGTCAGAGCTATAAAAGGGGTTTGATTGGTGTTATGGACTCTACCAACCAAACATTCAAGAACAAAGAGTAAAGAGAGTAAAGAGCAAAAGTAGGGGACGATAAGTCTAATTTTGGTGCGGGAGGGTGGGGTGTGGGTCCTTGTTTACTAGCTGCGGTCATATTCATTCCCGGGAGTCGGGTGGTTAGCTGAACCATAGATGGGGTGGCGTCGATAGTATGGTGCAGAGGGTGCGCAGAGGCTACACAAACACAAAGGGCATACAATATATATATATATATATAGCGGAGGAGAAAGTACATGAGGTAATTAGAAATGGAAAAAGAGTAATAATAATAATCTATAATTAATAGTGTATAATAAGGCATGGGGAAGATTTCACTATAATAAGGTATAAAAGTAAGAATAAGGTAAAATATAAAGGAGGATAAAAGTGGAAATAATAAAGATAAAAAAATATAGAGAGAATATATAAAGAAATATAAGCGAATATTTAGAGGAGAAAACAATGTAAAAAAACCGGTTTTTTCAAATAATAATAAAAATAAAAATATAATAATTATGGGAGGAGAAAACGGGATAGAGAAATATGACCAAGTGTGATTAGTTGAGAGAATATAAGATGATAATAGTTATGTCAAGTTTATACATCTTAATAATAAATAATCTGTGTATCAGAGTTGCAGAACCTTCAATTCACTTACGGGTTCAAGCCACGTGGCGTGGTCCATTGTTTATGTGTGGTCATGCGCGTTTGTTTTTGACACCACATCAGATGCACATATATATATATATGTGTGTGTGTGTGTGTGTGTGTGTGTGTGTGTGTGTGTGTGTGTGTGTGTGTGTGTGTGTGTGTGTTTGTGTGTATGTGTGTGTGTGTGTGTGTGTGTGTGTGTGTGTTTGAAGGCATATATATATGTATATATATATGTATGTAAAAGGTAAACAGAAATAACAACACAATCGGTACAGTATATGGAAGGTATATATTAGGTTAACGCTTGATATAGCAGGAAGAGGGTCTTAACGTTTCGGACGCTAGTGCTTCATCAGAAGAAAGAATGAGAAATAAAATAGATTGAGGGGACGGGTGGGATGGAATTGGAAAAAAATATCTTTAGATAAAAATAACAGGTCCATTCATGTTGAGATCTCTTGCAAAACTATTGGTACTGGCGTTTTATGTATGATTTGTTTTTCAGAAAGGTGGATGATGGAGCGCGTCTACCTGAAATGGAAAAAAAAAACCGTTTTGTAAAAAGAGCTGACGGGCGACAGGAGTATCCAAACCGAGTCTGATGTCCCTCAAATGTTCGGCAAAATTGTCCGCCATACTGCGTCCCCTTTGTCCGATATATAAACACCCGCAAAGGGAACACCAGAGGGCATAGACAACGTGGGTGGATGTGCAGGTGAAGGAATGGCGGATACGGAAAGACCCGTTTGGGCCTGTAAGAGTGGTGAGGGTGGAAATAAGGGGACAAGTGTTGCAACGGGAATGGGAACAAGGATGAGAGCCGGGTGGAGTCGTGGGAGAGGACGAAAAGGAACTGCGAACCAGGAGGTCGCGGAGGTTGCGGGAGCGCTTAAAAGCAGTAATGGGTGGGTTTGGATGAAAGCGAGAAGTGGTGGGGTCAGAAGAGAGGATACGGAAGGAACGGAGGATATGTCACCGGAGTAGTAGGGTGATGGGGTGGTAGGTGAGAGGGAAAGGAATACGGGTGTTGGGAGGGCGGGGGTGAGGTGAGAGGGCTGTGGTGCGGTCTGTTTCATGGGCGCGGGTGAGAACAACTTGGATCAAGGTGGGGGGATATCCACGCTGGATGAAGAAGGAAGCCATGCGAAGGGAATAGGTTTCGAAATCATCGTCCTGGAAACAGAGTCGATGAAGACGGAGGAATTGGGAGTAGACTATGGAGTGTTTGGTGTGGGTTGGATGGGAGGAGGTGGAGTCGAGATAAGATTGGGAGTTTGTTAGTTTAATGAAGATGGAAGTAGAGAGGGTGTGGTGAGAGTGATTAATAGATAGAGAGATATCTAGAAAAGCGACAAAGAATCGGAGACGGAGGCGGAGAAATTGAGAGCAGGATGGAAAGATTGGACAAAAGAAAGAAAGCAGTCGAGCTGTTCTCGTGATAGAGAGGTGGCGCCGATACAGTCGTCGATATAACGACCATATAGCTCAGGAGTCGGTTCAGCGTACTGGGAGAAGATCTGGGCTTCGACGTAGCCAACAAACAAGTTGGCATATATTCTCATTCTTTCTTCTGATGAAAGACTAGCGTCCGAAACGTTAAGACCCTCTCCCTGCTATTTCAAGCGTTAACCTAATATATACCTTCCATATACTGTACCGATTGTGTAGTTATTTCTGTTTACCTTTTACACACACACACACGCACACACACACACACACACACATATATATATATATATATATATATGTGTGTGTAAAAGGTAAACAGAAATAACAACACAATCGTTACAGTACCGTTAAGGCATCATTCCTGGGTATGTTAATATTTATAAAACAAACTTTGTATTTTATCTGATGAGAGCGTACCAAAGTTTTGGTACCCTTGAAATATATATAATAGAATAAATATGGTTTTCATAAATATAGCTTCCATTTATTAATATCATTGATATATATATATATATATATATATATATATATATATATATATATATATATATATATGCATATATATATATATATATATATATATGCATATATATATATATATATATGCATATATATATATATATATATATATATATATAGTGACGAAACATATATATATGAATCTATATATAGTGTATTTTGCAATACACTGTATGCTTAATTAAAAGCATTTTGAACACCATACGCTATTGTTTTAAAGTAGCTACATTGTCGCTTACTTAAATTTTCGGCAGACAGGGGAGATAAGTTGACAGCGCTGTTTCGTACTGTTTGGTACTTATCAAAACTCACTACTCTCCCCGTCTGCCGAAAATTATGTGTGTTGGATTCTTATAGAATTCCAGTAACAATCAAGAACTGATTATACAGAGCGGTCGCCGGCCCAGCTGAAATTGTAAATTAGAATTGGTGCTCTGAAATAGCGATATATATATATGAATGTATATATAGTGTATTTTGCAATACACTGTATGCTTAATTAAGAGCATTTTGAAGACCACACGCTATTGTTTTAAAGTAGCTACATTGTCGCTTACTTAAATTTTCGGCAGACAGGGGGAGATAAGTTGACATTCATATATATATCGCTATTTCAGAGCACCAATTCCCAATTTTATATATATATATATACATAAAAGGTCAAGGTCAGAGCAAAAATAGAAATACAATACAATAAAGATAAATAAAATGCAGGGATAGGGTTAGAGAGAGACACCTAGAAATGAAGGTATAAAATTGAACGTAACACATAAAATATAACATAGGAATAGAGTAGTATAGTCGATACGAAGAATTGTGTGGTATGTAGTAAAATTGTTTTTAAAGCCGGTGCAATGCGGTAGAAAAATACGAGGGGAAAATGATGAAAATGAAACAAAGTAATGTTTTACCGAGTGTATTTTAGAATGATATTTCAGGGTTATTGTCCTCGTTTCAGATGCAAAAATGAAAACAGAAATATATAAAGATACATAAAATATACCCAATAATACCCATAGGGACAGAAACAAATGATCAGCCCTTACTACATAGAATTGATATCTAGGTTTCTGGCCTAGCGTATTGCCACTCATCTGTTTGTGAGTAAAAGAAAGTGATGCAGAAGAAGAATTGATTTCATTAAGGGACTGGTGAAAGGCGGTGAATTGAGCATCGGACAACATGCTTTATTGCATAGAGTTACGTCATGTTACGTTCTGAGTTCAAATCCTACCGAGGTTAGCTTTGCCTTTCATCCTTACGGAGTCGATAAAATAAAGTACCAGTAACATAATGGAATCGATTTAAGCGACTTTCTTCTCCCCAAATGGTTGACCTTGTACATAAATCAGAAACCATTATTGAAATGATGTTTTATTTATCAACCTCAAAAGGATGAAAGGTAAAGTTTTTATCTCGGCCAGACTTGAGACATAGAGACCGAAAGAATACTGCAACGGATTCTAGCTGTCGTTCTAACGACTCTGCCATTTGGCCGACTTCGTCTTCTACTGATTTCTATAAAGATTTAACTTGCCTCTAATTAGAATCATACTTATGACTAAACTTAATGGTGCTGGGGTTAGTCGTAACAGGGATTTACAGGCTAAATACTAGTTTGCTTTTAAAAGCAAACTTTCAAGTTACAAGATACTGTGTGATGAAATGTACTGAGGGAGATACTGAGTATGGCTGAAGTGAAACATCAACCCCAAATAAAAGAACTCTATAACATGTATAGAACGCTATCTCTACTGTTTCTATACGCAAACGTGCTCACACAGATACACATACACACGCCTCCGCGCGTCCACACAGACACATATGCATGCATGGTCACGGAACTCCAGAGGGAGTCGTTGGGGCGCGGTATTGACATACGGCGTTTCTAGGGCATTTTTAAACCTCCGGAGCTCATCTCCTCTCCAGGTCTGAATACAGCAGACTTCTTCCAGAGAAAGATAGAGAGTTAGAGAATGGAGGTGAGAAAGAGATATAGAGGAAGAATCAACGTCGAATGATGAAAGGCAAAGTTGATCTCGGCGGGATTTGAACTCAGATAGCAGAGAGCTTAAACGAATACCACAAACATTCTATCCAACGTTCTAACGACCCTGCCAAATCACCGTCTTCACACACACACACACACACACACACATATATATATATATATATATATATATTATGTATGTGTGTGTGAAAGCGGCGAATATACATATGCACAACTTATGTCCCTGCATCTACGAAGGTGTACGTTTATTAGTTTTTTACGCATATATCTCATGCACATATATATATATTATTCTCACACACATGCACACACACACACACACACACACACACACACACACACACACACACACACACACACACACACACACACACACACACACACACACACACACACACACACACACACACATAGACACAGGCACACACACACACACATATATATGTATGAGCAAGTCTTTTGTCTAAGTGTGAATGTGTGTGTGTACTTTGTGTTTAAAGGATGAATAGAGATAAGAAACGATTAGGTTCCCTTATTTACTTCGGGAGAGAAAGAAAAAAATTGGGAACGAAATAATGTGATAGAAAAAAAAACAACAAAATGTACCAAAACTATAGCCCACTCTACACACCATCAAGGAAAAAATAAAACAACGGCAACTACAGCAACAACAACAGCATCAATATCATTACAAAAACAAACAGTAATAGTAAAAATAGAAAAAAAAAATATATATATATTAACAATGTTATTATAAAACAACAACTACAACGACAATAACAATAACAACAATAACAACAATAACAACAATATCAAGGCAACAGCAAACCCCCAGCCCCAACAAACAACAATGCGTTCAAACAAAACATCATCAGCATCATCGCCATCATCCTCATCGTGGTCGTCATCATCATCACAACCACCATCACCAACACCACCATAACCACCACCAACACCACCACCACCACCATCACCACCACCATCATCATCATCATCCATTAACAGCAACAACAAGAATAAGAAAAAAAGGGAATAACAATAGCAGAAATAAAAAAAAAACGAAGAAAAAAAGAAAAACACTAGCTATAGCAATACAAAAAAAAAAAAATCCCCCAAAAAAATAAAGGGACAATTTAAAATATTTGAAGAAAGAAGAATTTTTTTTTGAAGCTATTGTTGGTTGTGGTGGCGTTGTTAGTGGTGAAGTTGATAGTATTGTTGGTTGTGGTGGCGTTGTTAGTGGTGAAGTTGATAGTATTGTTGGTCGTGGTGGCGTTGTTAGTGGTGAAGTTGATAGTATTGTTGGTTGTGGTGGCGTTGTTAGTGGTGAAGTTGATAGTATTGTTGGTCGTGGTGGCGTTGTTAGTGGTGAAGTTGATAGTATTGTTGGTTGTGGTGGCGTTGTTAGTGGTGAAGTTGATAGTATTGTTGGTCGTGGTGGCGTTGTTAGTGGTGAAGTTGATAGTATTGTTGGTCGTGGTGGCGTTGTTAGTGGTGAAGTTGATAGTATTGTTGGTCGTGGTGGCGTTGTTAGTGGTGAAGTTGATAGTATTGTTGGTCGTGGTGGCGTTGTTAGTGGTGAAGTTGATAGTATTGTTGGTCGTGGTGGCGTTGTTAGTGGTGAAGTTGATAGTATTGTTGGTCGTGGTGGCGTTGTTAGTGGTGAAGTTGATAGTATTGTTGGTCGTGGTGGCGTTGTTAGTGGTGAAGTTGATAGTATTGTTGGTCGTGGTGGCGTTGTTAGTGGTGAAGTTGATAGTATTGTTGGTCGTGGTGGCGTTGTTAGTGGTGAAGTTGATAGTATTGTTGGTCGTGGTGGCGTTGTTAGTGGTGAAGTTGATAGTATTGTTGGTCGTGGTGGCGTTGTTAGTTGTGAAGTTGATGGTATTGTTGGTTGTGGTGGCGTTGTTAGTGGTGAAGTTGATAGTATTGTTGGTCGTGGTGGCGTTGTTAGTTGTGAAGTTGATGGTATTGTTGGTTGTGGTGGCGTTGTTAGTGGTGAAGTTGATAGTATTGTTGGTCGTGGTGGCGTTGTTAGTGGTGAAGTTGATAGTATTGTTGGTCGTGGTGGCGTTGTTAGTGGTGAAGTTGATAGTATTGTTGGTCGTGGTGGCGTTGTTAGTTGTGAAGTTGATGGTATTGTTGGTTGTGGTGGCGTTGTTAGTGGTGAAGTTGATAGTATTGTTGGTCGTGGTGGCGTTGTTAGTTGTGAAGTTGATGGTATTGTTGGTTGTGGTGGCGTTGTTAGTGGTGAAGTTGATAGTATTGTTGGTCGTGGTGGCGTTGTTAGTGGTGAAGTTGATAGTATTGTTGGTCGTGGTGGCGTTGTTAGTGGTGAAGTTGATAGTATTGTTGGTCGTGGTGGCGTTGTTAGTTGTGAAGTTGATGGTATTGTTGGTTGTGGTGGCGTTGTTAGTGGTGAAGTTGATAGTATTGTTGGTCGTGGTGGCGTTGTTAGTTGTGAAGTTGATGGTATTGTTGGTTGTGGTGGCGTTGTTAGTGGTGAAGTTGATAGTATTGTTGGTCGTGGTGGCGTTGTTAGTGGTGAAGTTGATAGTATTGTTGGTCGTGGTGGCGTTGTTAGTTGTGAAGTTGATAGTATTGTTGGTCGTGGTGGCGTTGTTAGTTGTGAAGTTGATGGTATTGTTGGTTGTGGTGGCGTTGTTAGTGGTGAAGTTGATGGTATTGTTGGTTGTGGTGGCGTTGTTAGTGGTGAAGTTGATGGTATTGTTGGTCGTGGTGGCGTTGTTAGTGGTGAAGTTGATAGTATTGTTGGTTGTGGTGGCGTTGTTAGTTGTGAAGTTGATAGTATTGTTGGTCGTGGTGGCGTTGTTAGTTGTGAAGTTGATGGTATTGTTGGTTGTGGTGGCGTTGTTAGTGGTGAAGTTGATGGTATTGTTGGTTGTGGTGGCGTTGTTAGTGGTGAAGTTGATGGTATTGTTGGTCGTGGTGGCGTTGTTAGTGGTGAAGTTGATAGTATTGTTGGTGGTGGTGGCGTTGTTAGTGGTGAAGTTGATGGTATTGTTGGTCGTGGTGGCGTTGTTAGTGGTGAAGTTGATGGTATTGTTGGTTGTGGTGGCGTTGTTAGTGGTGAAGTTGATGGTATTGTTGGTCGTGGTGGCGTTGTTAGTTGTGAAGTTGATAGTATTGTTGGTCGTGGTGGTGTTGTTAGTGGTGAAGTTGATGGTATTGTTGGTCGTGGTGGCGTTGTTAGTAGTGAAGTTGATGGTATTGTTGATCGTGGTGGCGTTGTTAGTGGTGAAGTTGATGGTATTGTTGGTTGTGGTGGCGTTGTTAGTGGTGAAGTTGATGGTATTGTTGGTTGTGGTGGCGTTGTTAGTGGTGAAGTTGATGGTATTGTTGGTCGTGGTGGCGTTGTTAGTGGTGAAGTTGATGGTATTGTTGGTCGTGGTGGTGTTGTTAGTGGTGAAGTTGATGTTATTGTAGGTCGTGGTGGCGTTGTTAGTTGTGAAGTTGATGGTATTGTTGGTGGTGGTGGCGTTGTTAGTGGTGAAGTTGATGGTATTGTTGGTCGTGGTGGCGTTGTTAGTGGTGAAGTTGATGGTATTGTTGGTCGTGGTGGCGTTGTTAGTGGTGAAGTTGATGGTATTGTTGGTCGTGGTGGCGTTGTTAGTGGTGAAGTTGATGGTATTGTTGGTCGTGGTGGTGTTGTTAGTGGTGAAGTTGATGGTATTGTTGGTCGTGGTGGCGTTGTTAGTGGTGAAGTTGATAGTATTGTTGGTCGTGGTGGCGTTGTTAGTGGTGAAGTTGATGGTATTGTTGGTCGTGGTGGCGTTGTTAGTGGTGAAGTTGATGGTATTGTTGGTCGTGGTGGCGTTGTTAGTGGTGAAGTTGATGGTATTGTTGGTGGTGGTGGCATTGTTAGTGGTGAAGTTGATGGTATTGTTGGTCGTGGTGGTGTTGTTAGTGGTGAAGTTGATGGTATTGTTGGTCGTGGTGGCGTTGTTAGTGGTGAAGTTGATGGTATTGTTGGTCGTGGTGGCGTTGTTAGTGGTGAAGTTGATGGTATTGTTGGTCGTGGTGGCGTTGTTAGTGGTGAAGTTGATGGTATTGTTGGTGGTGGTGGCATTGTTAGTGGTGAAGTTGATGGTATTGTTGGTCGTGGTGGCGTTGTTAGTGGTGAAGTTGATGGTATCGTTGGTCGTGGTGGCATTGTTAGTGGTGAAGTTGATGGTATTGTTGGTCGTGGTGGCGTTGTTAGTGGTGAAGTTGATGGTATTGTTGGTCGTGGTGGCGTTGTTAGTGGTGAAGTTGATGGTATTGTTGGTCGTGGTGGCGTTGTTAGTGGTGAAGTTGATGGTATTGTTGGTCGTGGTGGCATTGTTAGTGGTGAAGTTGATGGTATTGTTGGTCGTGGTGGCGTTGTTAGTGGTGAAGTTGATGGTATTGTTGGTCGTGGTGGCGTTGTTAGTGGTGAAGTTGATGGTATTGTTGGTCGTGGTGGCGTTGTTAGTGGTGAAGTTGATGGTATTGTTGGTCGTGGTGGCGTTGTTAGTGGTGAAGTTGATGGTATTGTTGGTGGTGGTGGCATTGTTAGTGGTGAAGTTGATGGTATTGTTGGTCGTGGTGGCGTTGTTAGTGGTGAAGTTGATGGTATTGTTGGTCGTGGTGGCGTTGTTAGTGGTGAAGTTGATGGTATCGTTGGTCGTGGTGGCGTTGTTAGTGGTGAAGTTGATGGTATTGTTGCTCGTGGTGGTGTTGTTAGTGGTGAAGTTGATGGTATCGTTGGTGGTGGTGGCGTTGTTAGTGGTGAAGTTGATGTTATTGTTGGTCGTGGTGGCGTTGTTAGTGGTGAAGTTGATGGTATTGTTGGTCGTGGTGGCGTTGTTAGTGGTGAAGTTGATGGTATTGTTGGTCGTGGTGGCGTTGTTAGTGGTGAAGTTGATGGTATTGTTGGTGGTGGTGGCATTGTTAGTGGTGAAGTTGATGGTATTGTTGGTCGTGGTGGCATTGTTAGTGGTGAAGTTGATGGTATCGTTGGTCGTGGTGGCATTGTTAGTGGTGAAGTTGATGGTATTGTAGGTCGTGGTGGCGTTGTTAGTGGTGAAGTTGATGGTATTGTTGGTGGTGGTGGCGTTGTTAGTGGTGAAGTTGATGTTATTGTTGGTCGTGGTGGCGTTGTTAGTGGTGAAGTTGATGGTATTGTAGGTCGTGGTGGCGTTGTTAGTGGTGAAGTTGATGGTATTGTTGGTGGTGGTGGCGTTGTTAGTGGTGAAGTTGATGTTATTGTTGGTCGTGGTGGCGTTGTTAGTGGTGAAGTTGATGGTATTGTAGGTCGTGGTGGCGTTGTTAGTGGTGAAGTTGATGGTATTGTTGGTCGTGGTGGCGTTGTTAGTGGTGAAGTTGATGGTATTGTTGGTCGTGGTGGCGTTGTTAGTGGTGAAGTTGATGGTATTGTTGGTGGTGGTGGCATTGTTAGTGGTGAAGTTGATGGTATTGTTGGTCGTGGTGGCGTTGTTAGTGGTGAAGTTGATGGTATTGTTGATCGTGGTGGCGTTGTTAGTGGTGAAGTTGATGGTATTGTTGGTCGTGGTGGCGTTGTTAGTGGTGAAGTTGATGGTATTGTTGGTCGTGGTGGCGTTGTTAGTGGTGAAGTTGATGGTATTGTTGGTCGTGGTGGCGTTGTTAGTGGTGAAGTTGATGGTATTGTTGATCGTGGTGGCGTTGTTAGTGGTGAAGTTGATGGTATTGTTGGTCGTGGTGGTGTTGTTAGTGGTGAAGTTGATGGTATTGTTGGTCGTGGTGGCGTTGTTAGTGGTGAAGTTGATGGTATTGTTGGTCGTGGTGGCGTTGTTAGTGGTGAAGTTGATGGTATTGTTGGTCGTGGTGGTGTTGTTAGTGGTGAAGTTGATGGTATTGTTGGTCGTGGTGGCGTTGTTAGTGGTGAAGTTGATGGTATTGTTGGTCGTGGTGGCGTTGTTAGTGGTGAAGTTGATGGTATTGTTGGTCGTGGTGGCGTTGTTAGTGGCGAAGTTGATGGTATTGTTGGTCGTGGTGGCGTTGTTAGTGGTGAAGTTGATGGTATTGTTGGTCGTGGTGGTGTTGTTAGTGGTGAAGTTGATGGTATTGTTGGTCGTGGTGGCGCTGTTAGTGTTGAAGTTGATGGTATTGTTGGTCGTGGTGGCGATAACAAAAACAACATCTACTAATACTACTACTACTACTACTACTACTACTACTACTACTACTACTACTACTAATAATAATAATAATGATTTCATTTATTGGCCACAAGGGTCGCCATATAGGGGACAATACAAAAGACTGGGACAGTCGTGTCTTACAGAAAAATCTAGTAAACAATATGAATAAACAAAGTAACAATAACCAAGTAACAATAAAGTAACAATAAAATTACAACAAGAAAAAATTCCCAAATAGGGGGGGGGGATGACCACCTAGGGTTCGCTCAGGTACCCCACGACCCGACGCTTCGAGAACACCCTGGAAGGGCACCCCTCTCCTCTTCAAATTTACCTACCTACAGCCGCATGACCAGAGTAGGCCCACTCACACGGGCCATTCTCGTCACATTCACCCACCTTTCAGTAAATGTACTGGAGGGAAGCACTTCTCTCTCCACCCTCACCTTCCTTTCCAAGTGGAACTTGAAAAAGTTGATGAGGGATTGGCCGAAGAGAAAAGAGTCTGTCTTCAGTCCTTTCAACCTCGTCCACCATACAACCTCTTTGGCTACTGCCACCAGACAGAGGAAAATTGCCTGCCCTTCCTGGCCAAAAGAAGGCGGCGGGTCGATCTTCACTATGGACTCGGCCGATAGCCAGATCCGTTCTACGCGCGACAACAGCTGTTCAACATAACTCCACAAGTCAGTAATGCACGGACACTGGACGAGTGCGTGCAGAACGGTTTCGTGGCTCTGCGCGCATCTCGGACAGGTCCGTCTGACAGCACTTCCGTGCCTGTAGAGTTTATCTCGAACCGGCAGTGCCCCCCGGTAGCACTGCCAAGCGAGAGATTTTTGGAAATTATACATCGTCCCCGGCTCGAAAGTCCTCCGGTACAGACTGGTTAGTTTGATCTCGTTGACTCCCAGAGCCTCTCGGAGTGCGTCGTCGCACTTGCCCACCACTAATCCTCTATAGAACTCGAGAGTGGAAGTTCCACTGACCGCATTGCCCTCCTGGTAGAAGGCAGTGAGTGCTTGGCAACATTCCAGATGCCAGTCACCCAGTCTCGGTCTCTTCTTGACCCAGGACTGCAACTCAGTCAAAGAAACGAGCTGCGGAAAGGTCCGTCTGACAAACGGCGACCACACCTGTTCACCGTTTTGGCAGAATATCTGGAGATGCCGCAGCCTCAGCGCGTGCTTGCGCATCATTAGCCACGGCATGCCCAGCCCTCCACGTAGAGGGTGCTGGCAGCAGATGGCCCGCCTCACCAGCGGAACCTGACCCCTCCACAAGAATTTGAAGAGCAGCCGCTCCAAGATGGCGAGGCGCGAACGGGGGCAAGGGACGACAGTCAGACGGTAGTAGATGACGGACGCGATGTACGCGTTCGCCACCTCCGCCCGACCTTTCAGTGATAGCTTCATCCCAGACCATTTCTGGGTGAGACTGATTACCCTGCCCGTCACCTCGTCCCAATTCTTATCCACCTGGTGGTCTGGCCCGAACCAAACCCCTAGCAACTTTGCCGGTCTGTCCGTCCAGCGCCTAACGACGCTGTTGGACGGCATGGACTTGCCTCTCCAGGTGCCGAGTTGCAAGCCTACTGACTTTTCCGGGTTAAGTTTTGCTCCCGTCAACCTTTCAAATTCCTCCAATAAGTTGCCGACCACCTCGATTTCTGAGGTGTCCGACACCATCACGGTGATGTCGTCCGCATAAGCCGACACAGCCTTTCCGCGTCCCGGTTCGAGCAGGATGCCCTGCAACAGCTCCAGCTTCCGCAGTAAAGACTCGAGAGTCAATACGTACAGAAGGGAGGAGAGAGGGCAGCCTTGACGGACCGATCGGGAGACGTGAAACGGTTCCGAGAGGTGGCCATTAATTTTGACCATCGAGCAGGTACCGCTGTGCATTGCAGCGATCCAGCCTCTGAAGACGGGGCCGAAGCCAGCCGCCCTGAGGACAGCCTCCATGTACCGATGGTCGACCCTATCGAATCCTTTCGATTGATCTAAATTGATCAGAGCCCCACTGAAGCCAGATTTACACCCTACCCTCTCTATGATGTATCGCATTAGGTGGAGGTTGTCGTGTATGGACCTGGTTGGGATTGCGCAAGTTTGCGCCTCCCCAACCAAATCCCCGACGACAAGCGCCAACTTCTTCGCTAACACCCTGGCCAAAATCTTAAACTCTGTGTTGAGCAGAGTTATGGGCCTGAAATTGTCTAATGTGTCCCTCTTGTTCTCGTCTTTCCTTATCAGCGTCACTACGCCCCGGCTCACAGAACTGGGAATACTCCCGTTTTGCTGCCAGTTGCAGTAGAGGGCTTCGAGGAGATTGGAGAACAAGTCTGGCATATTTACGTAAAGCTCGTAGGGCAGACCACCCAAACCGGGTGACTTGCGCCTCATGCAGCCTACAAGGGCATCCTGAATCTCGACTGAAGTAATTGGCCTTTCGCAGCGCCCAGCGTCAGCCGTCGAGAGTTGCGGCAAGCCATCGAGGAAGGGACTGAAGTCCGCCACCATCTCTGACCCGCCACTTCCCCCGAACAACCGAGCAAAATGTTGGCAAAAGGCCTCACACATCCTCTTGGAATCGCTCAGCTCGTGCCCGTCTCGGTCCGTCAAAGACCGAATCGTGGTTTTATTACCACGCTGCGCCTCTGCCACGCGGACCCATCGAACAGCTTTGGTTCCCTCGTTTCTCAAAGCACGCGCCTTAGCTCTGACATTGCAACCTTCGTGTTTCGCATTGAAGAAATGGTCTAATGCTATTCTCGCCGCTAGCACATCAGTTGCAATGCCACTACCAATAGCCTCGTCTAACTTATCTACCAACTCCCCCTCCTTTCTATTTTTCTCTAATGCTACTTCTTTGCTAAACTCTATCGACATTACTCTAATCTCTCTTTTGAGAGCCCCCCAACATCTATTGTTGACGACTCCCCCTGTCAACTTTTTCTTAACTAAATTGTTGACCTGGTCCCTGTAAGCCTTACGTGCCGGAAATGACATGTTTAGCTTCCAGTAACCAGGTCCTAACCTACGCGTCTTATCTAGGTCGACCATACAGATCACAAACTTGTGATCTGAATAGGCGACCGTTTCAAAACGTGGACAGCTTACACTATTTCTGTCTATTTTCCTAATGAATATCCTGTCTATATACGATCTAGATGACCCTATGCGGTTAGCCCAGGTCCACACTGGCGCATTAGGGAAATCTAGTCGGTACCTGTCAGACAGTTGGAACTGGCTGATCAGGTTCTTGAGGCTTTTGCACCCCCCCGCTCCTATCGGATACTCCCACACAGTCCCAGCGTGCGTCTAAGATGCCGTTCCAGTACCCCGCTAACAGTAAAGGGCGAAACGTACCCAGAAAGGCTTCCAGGCGTCTAAAGAAGTCCGGCCGTCCTGCCCCAGTAGGAGCATAGACGGCCACCAGTCTAAAGGCACCACCTTCATTATTGTTCACGTCCAAGACCACCAACTTCCCGTCCGTGTCCCGGAAGATCGACCTTACCTCGAGATCCAGGCCTTTCCTAAACAGCACTGCCTCTCATTCCCGGCCGGCTAACAGCTGCAAAGATCTGATAGTCGTCGAAAATGGGGGCTAGTGCGCGCGTGTCGGTAATCCTGGCCACGCTGACTGCAATTACATCCATTTCTATAGACCTGAGGTCGTTGAGCAGGTGACCCTGCTTTCAGGAAGATCCCAGGCCTCGAACATTTAAACATCCTACTCTTAATACGGCCATGTTGGCAGGTTAAACAGAGAGAGAGGAAGGTTTACTTACCTTTCGGGCTCTTGTGAAGGTCGGGTTGTTCGACCTCCATAGTTAGTGGGGTTTCTTTTGGGAACCCCTTTTAAAGTCGTGAAGTGGGTTTTACGTTCGGGGTTCCCACGTCCCGAGGAAAGCTGTCTCGTATTTCTTTGAATATGTCGAGCGACATTCGCACCAGAACCAAATCTTCCGGCACGCGAAATGTGCTCGATTTAAACATTTCCCCCTCTTTTTGTATATTTTCACTTCGTGCTACGAGGGCCATCAGTTCCTTGTTGGCTCTCCTGACGAGCACGAAGTTTTGTATGTTTTGTTGGTGTGACTTTATTTGTTTGCGTGGCTGTGGTGGTGATGGTTTTGGTGGTTTTGTTTCGGTTGTATCTGTGTTTGTTGTGAGTGCGGTGTCTGTGGTTTCAGATGTTTGTGTGTATATTTGTTCTTGCGCCTGTTTCGGTTGTTTGCGTTTGGGGGATTCTGGTGATGGTGATGGTGGTGTTGATGTTGGTGTTATTGGAGAGATGTTTGCGTGGGTGGTGTCTGCGTTTTTATTGTGGGCGCTTTTGTGCTTTGTTGAGTTTTTTTTCTTTTTGTGTTTCCTTTTTTGGATTTTGGGGGATTTGGGATTTCCCTCATCTTCACTACTGGTAGATGAGGGGTCTGTGTCTGTAAGTGTGTCTGTATGTATGTTTAAGGTTTTATTGGTATGTGTATTTTTGAGGGGGAGGGGGAATTTGACAGCTTTCCTCGTTTCCCCCCTGGATAGTCAATGTTGGTGGTGGTCTTTCTATTGGTGTTGTTGTTGGTGGTTTTGCCGGTACAGGTGTTGGTTGTGGTCCTCGCCCCGGCGTCGGCAGCAGTGGAGCCTTTCGACTCCTTGCCTCTTTCAGCAGTTGAGGGCAGAAGGCTCGCAAATGGGTTTTTTCCCCACAAACAACCCGGGACCAGTCCTCTCTGGCCGTTCTGGTCACTTCTATAGGGACTGTATCCGTCCCCTCCACAATCACACATCCCAGAAGCCACCACATGTCAAGTCCTGGTGGGATTATGGGAATGCGGAGACGGGCCGTTCTTTTTCCCATGTGGGAGGGGTACATTATGACCTTGCTGGTTTTGCAAGGAGTCATGGCGTGTTTCATCGCGAGGGCTTCTGACTTGAACAACACCGAAATGGTGCCGTACTGTCTGCCCCTCTCTATGTACTGGGTGTCTTCTCTGATGGACCTCAGCGCGACTTCGACATCTTCTTGTGGGATTAACGCTTCCCTTTTGGTTTGTGCTGAGATGCATCTATAATGCACCGTTTTGCGCTCCACTGCATCAATAGCTTTTACCGGGACAGTTAAGTTGGCCCAAGTTTGCTCTTGCTTGATGAGCTTCCATGCCTGGGCCAACTTTTCATCTTTGTTTGAGAGGTCCATGTTGAAGCATGGTCTCTTTTTTGCTGCTGCTGCAGCGAAAGTGGTCTTGTTTTCGTTGGGGGTGTTGTTGACGTTGTTCTTGTTGGTGTTGTTAGCACTGTCGCTGTTATCATTGTTGTCTTTGTTGCCACCGTTGTTCTCGGTGCAGTTGGTTTTGTTGCTGTTGGTGTTGTCGCTATTTGTTTTCATGTTAGTGGTGTTGATATTGTTGTTGTATTTGTTATTTTTTTTTTTGTTATCTGTATTTTCGTTGTCGTTGTTACTGTCATTTTTTTTTTCAAATTAGAGTTCTTATTGGTATCATTGGTGTCTTTGTTTACCTTGTTTGTGGTGGTGTTTGTGTTATCAATGTGTGTTAATTTCGCTGTAGCGCTCCTCTCAACTTCTACGTCGTTGTCGCACGACAGCCGACATATCGCTGGGGGGCGTGGCTCAGCCATGTTTTTTTTTCTTCGTAAATTTTTTAACATGTAAAAAAAAAAGTTCAAATATTTGGGCCAAAAGGCCCAAATATTATACTTTCCTCTTCACGGGGCAAAGTCTAAGGGCTTATATCCCTTACACACCAATAAATATTTAACAAATAATTTAAACAGGCAAATATAGCGACTTACTGTGAGCGAGAAAAATACGTCCGCTTAGACCAATAATAATAATAATAATAATAATTGTTTCCACTTTTGGCACAAGGACAGCCATTACCCAGTGCATTACTGGTACTTTATTTTATCGACCCCGTAATGATGAAAGGCAAAGTTAACCTCGGCGAGATTTGAACTCAGAATGGGAAGGGCCGTAAATCTATGCGTCAAAACATCGTGTCCGACCCTCTCCCGATACTGCCAATCCATCCACCACCACCACCACCAATAATAATAATAATGGCCGAAACTCTAAGCTGAATATATATATATATATATATATATATATATATATATATATATATATATATATATATATATATATATATATATATATATATATATATATATATATATATATATATATATATATATATATATATATATATATATATATATAGAGAGAGAGAGAGAGAGAGCAATATGTGGTATGTGTTATATATTGGCTATATCTCGATTGGAACATCACCTGCATACCTTGCAGGTACATTTAGATTGTCTTTGATAAATGACGTAGTCTTTAACCTAGTGCATATTCTTACTTTTCCTCTTCCAACTCTCTCACTCCTCGTCCTCCACCACTTCCGCCTCCTCCTCCACCACTACTGGAAACATCTAATATTGGTCACATGACAGAGTCGATGGATGCCCACATACAATTCGTCATCACTCACTGCTCATTGATATCAATGTCAAAACGCGTGGCTTACTGGTTAGACTGGTCGACTCATGATCATAAGTTCGTGTGTTTGATTTCTGAACTGCGTAGCGTGCCGTGTCCTTGAGCAAGACACTATATTTTATATTTCACTTTGCTTTTGTCAACTCAAATGGCAAGCATCGGTTGTAACTGTAATTCAAAGGTCCAGTCTTATCATTCATTGTGTCATGATGTTAATCCTCCTGGAGAATAACATTAAGGGTACACGTGTATGTGTTATGCTCAACCACTCACACATTAATGTTACAAACTGGATGTTCCGTTAAGCAAACAACTGGAACATTCGATGGAGGATCAACAAACACGTACCGTATACATTCCCACCCACACATTGCGTGTTTATTGAACCTCCATAAGTTTCGGTGATGAGTACTCCAGTTGTTCAAGCAACAGAAAATCATGCTTGTGAAATTTACGTGCAAGTGGCCGAGCATTGGACGGACACGTGTGCCCATAACGTAGTTCTCATGAAAATTCAATGTGACACAACGAGTGACAAGACTGGCCCTTTAATAATACAACTAACTTTTTCCAAATGATTTGACTGCAGCAGCATAAAATAAAATGTCTTCCTGGTCCAAGAGTCGAACTCACAACTTTATGGCCTTGAGCCGAACATCTTAATCAGTAAACCATGCGCATTCAACCTCTTCCTCTCACATATATATTGAAGGGGCTGTTTTATATAAACGAGAACATAGTAAATTATTATGGGTCATATGCGTCGAATATTACACTAATTCAGTCTTCTCGGTTCTAAACGTGAACTCTTCAACTCTCTCTCCCTCACTTTCTCACTTTCATATTTATTTTATATATATATATATATATGTATATATATATATATATATATGTGTGTGTGTGTGTGTGTGTGTGTGTGTGTGTGTGTGTGTGTGTGTGTGTGTGTGTGTATATATATGTGTGTGTGTGTATGTATATATATACGTGTGTGTGTGCATATGTGCGTGCGTTCGTCTTTGTTTGCGTGATTATGTGTGTGTATATAGATTCCATATTTGTAAACTAATTTTTAATGAACAGTGTTCTTATTAAGTATTTTCTGGGAAAGATAATAACTTAAGAATTTAAGATGGCTGAAGAAATATTTTCGAAGGTTGAAAGATTTCTACAAAATATTATAAGACGTGTTTAGGAAATAGAGGAAATTGCAAAGGGTTCTTTTTCAATGGTAAAATCTCCTTATCTTTCGGTTGTAAAACCTTGGGGATTTTAGATGATCGACCAAAGGAAGTCATTTCAGTGCTTTTAGAGACAAACCAGCAATCACAGCCTACAGCGGCATTATCGAATGATTAAACAAAAGTAGCCGCTTATCTGTCGACTAAACAAGGTGGTACCAAGGGAAACGTTATTCGGATTGTATACTGCCTGAAGACATTGAAAATCAAGTATGGATGTCGGGGAGAATATTCATAACGTATCTTTTTCTCGCCTTTACCACAGATTTACTGCATCTGATGTGTGCATTTTAAGCTGCATGTTATAGCAGGAGCATCTATCTGCAGAATGAATTGTGTACTCAAATGATGGTAAAACTGGCAAGATCGAGTACGTTCAATGGAATAAGAAACGAGGTGGCATGCTAAATCTTAGCAGATGGTTTTAGTGTTGTTATGGCTAGTTATAATACATCAAGCGTTTATTCTTATCTTTTCTACTAGGCTAAAGCATGGAATTTTCCTATTGTATTACGTAAGTGTCTATAATATAGAAATAGATTAGCAAGTGAGATATCTCCATATGAATGAATTAATTGTTTCAAAGAAAACAAAATATATTTTCTTCGTCCGTAATCTAATGTTAATTCAATTCCACAAAGACAAGGACTTTCACTGTATTTATTGTATTTGTTGTATTAATTGCTGCTTCTCGAGA
>OZ024740.1:258949737-258979737 GCA_964016885.1 Eledone cirrhosa | reverse complement strand
TTGTATATATATATATATATATATATATATATATATATATATATATATATATATATATATATATATATATATATATATATATATATATATATATATTATATATATATATCTATATATATCTATATCTATATATATCTATCTATCTATCTATATATATATATATATATATATATATATATATATATATATAAATATGTACACGAATATATAATTATATATATATAATTAATTAAATGTTGATTCGAAGCGAGGTCAATGCAGACAGACAGACATACAGACAGATATTATAAGCGCGCGACGTTATAGCTATGTATCTATATAAAAAGACAGAGTAAGAAAGAGAGAGGAATGTCGTATTATATATATGATATATAATAAAGTACCAGTAATGTACTGTAATAATTATTGGCCTTGTGCTAAAAGTAGAAACAATTATATATATTTATATATATAATTATATATATAATTATATATATATATATATACAATTATATATATATATATATATATATATATATATATATATATATATATATATATATATATATATATATATATATATATATATATATATATATATATATGTATATGTGTGTGTGTGTGTGTGTAAAAGTATTCAGAAATAACAAAGCAAAAGACAGAGTAGATTGAAGAAATATAAGGTAAAATATTAAAATAGAAAGATAACGAGTTAGAAGAGGAGGAAATGGGGAAAAATGAGAAAAATATAAATATACTGGAGAGTTGGAGTTCAACGACTGAGCTTTTGCCGTTTCGGTAGTAAAACCCAAGTATTGAGTACTCAGCTGAATATCTGTCTTACCAGATTAAAACTGGTGCTACTTAATATGAATGTATATCTATACATCTATATATATTTATGCATTGGCCATATATGCATCAAGTTATATGCTTTTACATATACATACACTGTCTCCTACCCCCTCTCTCTTAAACACACATATATGTGTATATTGCATCTACCTATTTATGTATAAAATAAAAGTATTGCTTGCGTACAAAAGTATTGCTTACGCCCGCACGCACACGCCTTCTTCTTCTTCTTCTTCTTCTTCTTCTTCTTCTTCTTCTTCTTCTTCTTCTTCTTCTTCTTCTTCTTCTTCTTCTTCTTCTTCTTCTTGGGGGCTCGTGGGAGTAGAGTCCTCAAACACTCCTTCCAGCGAGTGCTAAGAAATGCAACTATGTCTAATTATATTCATAAACGGGACCAACCGAGCTCATGGATGTTATCCAACCATTTTGCTCGGTGTCTCTCCCTGGACATTCTGCCAGCTGGTCTTGCCCGTAAAATCTGTCCAGTGATTTTTTCCTGAGACATTCTAGTCCGTAATATCGGCGCTGTGATCTCTCAATTCGGAAAAGTAGCGTCTCTACCTGAAGCGACTCTTACGTTACACACGCAATCTTTCGGTCATTACCCAAGTTTCATGAACATAGAGTTGGCGCGAATAGCGAATTGAAGATAGCCAGTTCGGCTTTTTCACCCACCTCTCTTCTCCTGATAACCGAATACTGAAGCTGACGTATTACTACACCAGCCTTCTGCTTTCCATCACCCGTGAACACGTCCCCGAGATACTTGAATTTCCCAACCTGCTTCAGTGGAACTCCTCTCACACGAACAGTGCACTGCACAGGCTTCTTTGTGAAGAAAGCCGGGATTTTCTGGTGATTTCTTTCGAATGAAACAGTTCTAGTCCTGTAGAAGCCATTTCTATATTATATATAATTACTATCTGACCCGTCCGGCTGGTGCCCAGCTACCATTGGTGTGTTCTACGGCATCCATATATATATATATATATATATATATATATATATATATATATATATATATATATATATATATATATATATATAGCTGACCTACCTAGCTTCGCTTGGATAAACAGACGATAAGCCGTCTGTGTAGTATAGTATTACTGTTATAGTAAAATATAGCATTATTATATAGTATAGTATAGTATTACTGTTGAATATATATAGTATAGTATGACTGTGGAAAACATATAGTATAGTATTACTGTTGAAAATATATAGTACAGTACAGTATTACTGTTGAAAATATATATAGTACAGTATTACTGTTGAAAATATATAGTATAGTACAGTATTACTGTTGAAACTATATAGTATAGTATAATATTACTGTTGAAAATATATAGTACAGAGTTACTGTTGAAAATATATAGTATAGTACAGTATTACTGTTGAAAATATATAGTATAATATTACTGTTGAAAACATATAGTGTAGCATAGTATTACTGTTGAAAATATATAGTATAGTACAGTATTACTGTTGAAAATATATAGTATAGTACAGTATTACTGTTGAAAATATATAGTATAGTATGACTGTTGAAAATATATAGTATAGTATTACTGTTGAAAATATATAGTATAGTACAGTATTACTGTTGAAAATATATAGTATATTACAGTATTACTGTTGAAAATATATAGTATAATATTACTGTTGAAACATATAGTGTTGTACAGTATTACTGTTGAAAATATATAGTATAGTATTACTGTTGAAAATATATAGTGTTGTACAGTATTACTGTTGAAAATATATAGTGTTGTACAGTATTACTGTTGAAAATATATAGTATAGTATGACTGTTGAATACATATAGTATAGTATTACTGTTGAAAATATATAGTATAGTATTACTATTGAAAATATATAGTACAGTATTACTGTTGAAAATATGTACACGAATATATAATTATATATATATAATTAATTAAATGTTGGTTCGAAGCGAGGTCAATGCAGACAGACAGACATCAGACAGATATTATAAGCGCGCGACATTATAGCTATGTATCTATATAAAAAGACAGAGTAAGAAAGAGAGAGGAATGTCGTATTATATATATGATATATAATAAAGTACCAGTAATGTACTGAGATAATTGTTGGCCTTGTGCCAAAAGTAGAAACAATTATACTTCTTTTTTATACAACTGTAAATAACATGTTTATGTATGTATATATACGTATATATACGTATATATACGTATAAAGGAATGCTGTAATAAAATGTACAAATTAAACTGTCTCTTATTTATGACACTAACACTATATATATATATATATATATATATATATATATACACACACACACACTATATATATATACATATATATACACACACACAGCGAAGCCAATGTGCAGAATGGTTTTCGTAATACAGACAGCCAGACATACAGACATATATTATAAGGGCACGACGTTATAGCAATGTATCTATCTAAAAAGACAGACTAAAAAAGAGAGAGAGAGATCGCTAACCGGAACTGTTGACATCTGAAAATTTTAAAGAAGTGAATCTTTAAATAAACAATAAAATATCTTTAATATTTTTAACTAAATTTAGTAGACAAAAATACCCTCACTGTCGTACTTGGAAAAAGTTACATCTATGGTGAAAATTTGGTGCTGTTTAATTTAGTCGTTTGACGAAAAGTTTGTTACATACATACGGCCGTCAGCTTTATAATATATATATATATATATATACATATATATATATATATATATATATATATATATATATATATATATATATATATATATATATATATATATGTAGATAAATCTACCAAAATGTACGGTAGTGTCCATTCCGTATGAAGAACTCAATGTAATCCGAATATCATGAAAAGAGATGTATTCAAAAAAATTTTTCGATGAAAAATACAGGAAAACAGAGTCAAGATAAATTAATAAAAATAATGAATAAACAAAGAAACAGTTCCTTATATTAAAAAATTCATCATTTTACGATCATTTCTAGGATATATATGTTAGTGTTGGTATGCATATCCTATAGATCTATGTAAAATATTTACAAACTATCAGAAGGAATATACATACCTACACATATATATGCTGTCTTCAGAAATAATGATATTTGTTTATTGAAAAAAACCAACCCCTAAATTAAAGTTCCATTACTACTATTATACCATTTGGCCAGTTATTACCTTTCTACTGGTCAATTCAAAACCTGTTCCCAAACAGACCTATTATATTAAATCTTTGTTGGTTTTATTCAATGAATAAATATAATTATTTCGGAAGACAGCATATCACCTATTTTCATCCCTAAAATAATCTTTCATTCATAATATTCTTTCCATCCAAAATTGAAATCTACCTTCCTCTACCCCTAAATTAAGGCTATATTACTACTATTTTACCATCTTCACCTTCACTATCTTTCTATTGGTCAATTCAAAACCTGTTCCCAAAGAGACCTATTGTATTAAAGCTTTGTTGGCTTTTTTCAATAAACAAATATCATTATTTCTGAAGACAGCATATATATGTGTAGGTATGTATATTCCTTCTGATAGTTTGTAAATATTTTACATAGATCTATATGATATGCATACCAACACTAACATATATATCCTAGAAACGATCGTAAAATGATGAATTTTTTAATATAAGGAACTGTTTCTTTGTTTATTCATTATTTTTATTAATTTATATATATATATATATATATATATATATATATATATATATAGTATAAAGAAAACGAAATATCAGTGATGCATCTGGACTTAATTTATTGCGTGTTTCAATTGTTTCGCCGCCAGGTAGCTCGAGACATGGTCCCTGTATGGATCTGGATGATTCTACGGCTGCAGGTTCCTTCAGACACGGGTAGTTCGTTCGGACCAAATTTTATCACATTTTTCGTTTTCTTTATACTATCTACACTCTATTCTGCTGAATATCGAGTGGTAAATTTGATATACCGCCTATGGAAGCACCATAGCTACCATTATACACAACTATATATATATATATATATATATGCATCTTCCCATGCATTGAGTTCTTCCATAATTAATGGTCTTCCCGGTCTCAGCACCGCGAACTATCTATCTCTCTCTCTCTCTCTCTCTCTGTCACGCGCTCTCTCTCTCTTTATATATATATATATATATATATATATTCCTAACGATCGACTTTCGTCAAATCGGACCGAGGAAACAGTGTTTCCACTGGTCTTTCCAATTGCTAATACTATCTATCTATCGGTCGCAACTCCAGGTAGAAGGAGCAACGTGAAATAAAGTGTCTTGCTGTGAAATAACGCATCGCCCCTTCCAGGAATCGAACTCACAACCTCACGATTGCGAATCCAGTTCTTTAACCACTCAGCCACACGCCTTCATATATATATATATATATATATATATATATATATATATATATATATATATTTATTTAATATAGAAGAGCTTCTACAGGACTAGAACTGTTTCATTCGTGAGAAATCACCAGCAAGCTTCCTGATGATTTTCACGAATGAAACAGTTCTAGTCCTGTAGAAGATTTTCTATATTTATACTCTGCTTTGTATTGAGTACCTTACTGACTGTGCTTACCCCCGATTGAACCCGAGATAAACTTATATATATATATATATATATATATATATATATTATATATATATATATAAGAACTGGATCACAATAAGCAATTTTTTGCTTCTCTAACTATATATATATATATATATATATATATATATATATATATATATATATATAGTTAGAGAAGCAAAACATTACATATATATATATACATATATATATATATATATATATATATATATATATATATATAAGGAATTTATATCTAGTATTCCTTATAATTATCTCCAATTCATTTGTCGAGCAATATTTGGCCATGACTGCTACTATGGTAGTAAGCTGGCCGCTGTCTTAATAACCACTCGCTTTCCACTGATTGACCTCGATGTCACGTGATTGATTCTTTTTGAATTTGCCACAGACGAGGAGGCAGTGATTTTCTCAATGGCTTGGAATCCAGTCCACGCTTTGCTATTTCCATTCCACTGAATTATTTTTTTAATAAGTTTCCAGTGTCCTCGCTATGCCTGGAGACCTATACGGAAAAAGACTTTCCCGATGACGGAATGATTTTCGATGTGTTTCTTCGGAAAATATATTTACTCCATTCCAGAAACTAATTATTTGGAAGTGATTTTTTAGTAAGTAAGTTAATTTTATAATTTTCTTATTTTACGTCTCTCTCATATATATATATATATATATATATATATATATATAAGTATTGAAATTTCCGTTGAAAACAGAAAAGGTCATAGAAGTGAAGAGTGCTCTATGTAAGTATCAGAGCAAAATTTAATGTATAAAAATCAATACAATATAATTACCTCATTACCAGAGGTTTCCCGAATGAGGCGAATACGAAAGAAACGTCTTCATTCGTTCGTCAGACGAATGAAGACGTTTCTTTCGTATTCGCCTCATTTGAGAAACCTCTGGTAATGAGGTAATTATATTGTATTGATTTTTATACATTATATATATATATATATATATGTGCCTTAGTAGTTAGGATGTTCGGCACACAATCTTGATGTCATGACTGCCATTCCCTATAGAAGTTTGTGACATGTGCATGCATTTTCCCGTAACTCCTTAGAGAATGGTAGGGCACCGTATTGACATACAGCGTTTCTAGGCCATTTTAAAACCTGGCGGAGCCTAATCGTCTCCACATCTGAATACAGCAGATTTCCACCAGAGAAGGATAGAGTGAAAGAGTGGAAGTGAGAAAGATATATAGAGGAAGAATCGATCCCAGTAATAGACTGGTACGTATTAGTTGACCTCGACTGGATGCAAAGTTGACCTCAGCGATATTTGAATTTAGAAGGCTTAGAAAGAGCCGAAACGAATACTGCAAAGCATTCTATCCGACGTTCTAACATTTCTGCCAATTCGCCGCCTCCAGTTCACTAAGCTAGTAAAAATAAGTTCTACTTGTATTTCAAAGCGCCAGCCGTGGCACACCGTGTGTGTAAATGCTTTTGAGAGCTACACTTAAGATGCATATGTCTGAAGTCCATGGAATATCCAACCACATGCATGTGAATTTCACTATCTGGTGGTTCCGTGGTGTAAACAACTGGAACAATCTTCGTTGGCACCGATGGAAGTTGAACAGAACTATATAGACAGTCACATCCACATACACACATACACGTACACACACACACACAGACACACACACACACATATATATATATATATAAACACACACACAAACACACATATATAAGTATTTATATAGTACATTTATGTTGATGAATTTATAATGTTATATGAGCGATTAAATTTTAATGTCGTTATGTTAAGAGGTGAATATATATATACTTTAGATATCTGGAGATAAACGTATGAAATATTTCCTCCTTCCCTGGAGGCATATAAACAAATACACATATCTATATATTTACATACATATACACACAGAACATTTATATATTTACATACATAAACAAATATAGTTATGTATATAAATTTCTACAAAGAGATACATATATTTTTTTTATTTTATGAATAAATATTCCTGAATTACTTAATAGATGTGTATATATATATATATGTATATATATATATGTATGCATATATATATATATATATATATAATTAAACACATTATATACAATTATATATATTTCTGTGGATAATTATATATATACACATATATATTCATATATTATTGCTATGTGTGTGATGGCGTGTGTGTGTGTGTGTGTGTATTTATACATATACCAGTATATATATATTATGTATGAGTATGTGTGTATATATATATGCGTGTGTGTGTGCATGTCTATATAGATATGTATGTATATATATATGTATATGTATATATATGTATATATATATATGTGTGTGTATGCGTATGTATGTAAATATGAATATATATAAGTATGCAGTAAATTTAATAAACCTATCTATATAGATTAGGCAGTGAAGCCCACCTGAGAGATAGGTGCCTATCAGTAGACAACATTACATATACTGCACTTTGATGCACACACATACTGCACTCTGATGCACACTAATACTGCACAGGTTACAAGATTACTAAAGATAATTGGTTTATTATGATGGCAACTTGTGATAAATCATCTCTGCTGATGGTGATCTTACCACCTTATTGCTATATATATATATATATATATATATATATATATATATATATATATATATATATATATATATAATAAATGTGTGGGTATATGTGTGTGTATACATGTAAATATGCACACACACATGTATATATATATATATGTATAAGAATAATATTAAAAAAAGTATATATATATATATATATATATATATATATATATATATATATATATATATATATATATATATATATATATATATATATATATACA
The DNA here is from genome assembly GCA_964016885.1 of Eledone cirrhosa. Classification (NCBI taxonomy): domain Eukaryota; kingdom Metazoa; phylum Mollusca; class Cephalopoda; order Octopoda; family Eledonidae; genus Eledone; species Eledone cirrhosa. The sequence goes on along the minus strand of OZ024740.1, from coordinate 258,971,443 downwards.
TATATCTATATATATACCTACATATATATGTACATATATATATATGTGTGTCAAGTAAGAATATTTTCGGAACAGCGAGTGGGTTTGAAATTATTAGAAATGTAAACTGTCGCCGTATTTTGACTAAAGAAATTAAAGAAATTATTTAGCCTGATAGTCGGGTTAAGAACCCACTCGCTGTTTCGAAAATATTCTTACTTGACATTACAGTCGCTAAATTTATAGCTTCTAATTTGAATGGAAAAAGGCGGATGATGTGTTGGTGTAAATGGTAGTACAGTGGTCCGGATAACTAAAGATGTGGGTTCGACTCCCATGTACGTCAATACTCATCTTTTTCCATTTCTTTGAGGGTTCTTAACCCCACTATCAGGCTAAATAATTTCTTTAATTTCTTTAATCAATATACGTGTGTGTGTGTGTGTGCGTGCGTATGAGTCTCTGATACTTTCTTTCAATTGAATCAGTTCTAGTCCTGTAGAAGCCATTTCTATATTCTATGTATATATATATGGCACATTCTTTGAATTATTTGCTCAATGACTAATGAAATCAAGAATGTTCGAATATATAGAAGTTCTGAGAATCATTTGCGTATATCAAAGAACTAGGAAGTCTGCAATATATCGAAAGAAATGGAATTATAGTTTTACACGTTTAAACCACCTGTAAGCCTCCCTGGTTCCCAGACGCAAGACTGTTTTGAATGATGTATATTTGTCTAAATATCATCAAAAATAATTCCCCGGAACCTTTATGTTCCAAACACCAAATGAATAATGAGTAGTTATATTTCTAAATCCTTTCAAATTCTTGATTATTCTCAAAATTGAATGTCATATGCTGTATCTTTCATTAGAAATATGGTATTGAAAGTGAAAGTGCTGATATTTATTTCAAAAACTTTTATCACGACTTTAAGAACCTTTGTCAAAAAATAGAACAAACAACAACAATATTGCAAAGATCAGCTTAATACCGAGTAAACGAGAAATTTAGTTCTATAACTAAATCCCCCTCAATTTTTAATTATTTGCAAATGTATTAAATTATAAGGGGAGATAATATGGTGAGAAAAATCGATATCGTATAAACTATGGAATTGTATGGCCCAAGAGAAAGAATATCATAATTAAAAAAACAATGCTTAATAGGATAACTAACATACACAGTGGTTTATATGTCGATCTAGCATATAAGTCGATTTTAATATTTTTAGTTCAAAATTATGTGTTAAGTCGACCCCTCCATCATCAAACACACGTTACGTTTTGCTGAGGTTGTTTTATTTCCAGAATAGTATTTAGCAGCTTAAAGGAGAAACGTCCATTTAAAATTACAGTTGATGTTGTTTCTTTTTAAATTCCAAATATAATTTTGCTAGCGTCATAACATTTCTTCTGTTCTGGTTGTAGAAACTGTGAATGGGTTAATATTATTTAAATTTTAACGGGTTGGAAATTACATTAAGGCAAGTTGTTAGTATCTAATGTTGCTTCATATATAATGTCTTGAACTTGATATTTATGGTCTAACTTTGATGAGATTGCAAATAAATGAAGTACGTTGGAATAAATTTGGACTGGTTGGAGTTAGCTAAATTTTGTGAAAAAATGTAGATAGAGTATATAGTGTTAAAATATATATTGCTATGTAGGAGAGTAATATGAATTAAATGAAGTATAGAAAACACACACGCACACATACATAGTGAACGAAAAAAGAAAAACATAACATGATAGGATGAGATGAAAATGAATGTTATTTGTTTGACACCCAGAGAGGTGAAAAGAGTGAATAATAACGTTCTTAACAACATCCTTCTTCTGAAATTAAAGAATGGAGGAAAGAGCAAAAGATTAAGGGGAGATATGAAATATCTATCTATCTACCTATCTACCTACCTATCTACCTATCTATCTATCTATCTCGGAGAAGATAGACGTGTTTTTGTTTTGCTCCTGCATTTTGTCGGAATTTATTACGAGAAGCGGTAGGTCTGTTTAAGTAATTTGTTATTTGTTGTGTTTAACCCCTCGCCTGGGCCTGCAGACGTTGGGTAAAATAAATTTCGCCCCTTTTTGGGGCGAAATTTAATAGTTATAAGTTATCGATAAAAAGTCGTTTAGTGACAATGGACGCAATTAAGACGACGCATGCCAATCCCCCCAAGGAAAGTGATAGAGAGAAGGTAGCAGCACAACGCTGTAAGCCTTCCCTTCTCACTCCCGCAAAAGACAGCACGGAATCAAAAGAAAAAAATGTGGAAATGGGTGAAAACCCCAAAAGTAATAATTACACAAACAAGAACAATGACAATAACAACACAACCAACAACAACAACAATGACAATAACAACACAACCAACAACAGCAATAATGACAACACCAACAAAGGAAAAAAGCAAACCAACACGAATAATAACAACAACAATGATAACAACACGAAAGAAAATGGACCCATAGCTGCAGTCTCCTTCGCACAGGCGGTTCGAGAAACGCAGACATAGAAGGCACTGGACATCTCGAATGCCAAGAAATTGCTGATAAAAGCAAGGAATTGTGTAAATTTCGGGGAAGGTGGGGAATTCACAATTACCTCCCCCGAAGAAATTAGAAGGGACACAGTCATCAGGACTGTAATCTTTAGGACAGTTTCGAACACGACTAGGAAACCGGCTCAATTGTCCCAAAGCGAAATTTACCTGGTCCTAAATAGTGCCTGGAAGGATATCGCTTTCATACAGAAAGGGAAACTGTATGGAAGCATATCTGTTTTAATGCAAGATGAATTGGCGGCACGGAAATATTCTGTGTCGCCAAATGTATCCAAAGCATACACCTTTTTCCCCACATATTTGGGGAAAAGAACTCAAAAGATAAGAATCTCGGGCATCAGGCCAAATGCTCTCATTTGGTGGGTGCTAACGGAATTCTTAGAAGATGAGGACACAATCCTTTCGATAGGCGAATCCGGGGGGGGGGGGCGTATTCGGCGGCAATAGCCTTGAAGTTCTGGTCCAAATGAGACCAGAACAGATAGCAAGAATACCGCAGCGTGTGTCCCTGGATGGAGTCGCCTTCATAAACATTTCTGTTGAGGGCAGGCGGCCTTCATGCTACCACTGTTCAAGAAGTGGTCACCTGAGGGCTTCCTGTCCCCTTTTAAATGCCCCCCCCCCAAAAAAAGACGCTTCTGCCCACCTCACACACAACAACACAACCACCACCACCACCACAACAACAACAACACGAAAAAATAACAACACAAAACACTGTCCTACCCAACCCCTCCTCACCTAAAACAAGTACAAAAGCAACCACAACAAAACCCCAAAGTATACCCCTCCCCAACAACACGGACGAAGACCCCTTATCAACGTCACCCAGTGACGACGAGGGAGAACCTTTTCAACCTGTAAAAAGAAAGAAAAGAAGGCACCACATTAACAAAAATGCAACAAACACACAACCACCAGCACAAACAGAACAAACATCACAAACAAACAAAAAACCCACCCCTCCCGAAAACATAACACATACTACAAAACGCAAACACACACAAGAACAACAAACAAAAACAAACACAACACAACAAAAACAGTATACATATATCAACACAAACAAAAAAACACTTGTGCAAACAATAGACAAAGACCCTTCGGTGGAAACCGAAGGGAAAATGTTCACCAACGCGGCGACTAAACCGCATTTAAAAATGATTAGGGTCCCAAGGGGCACCTACGCAATGCTCAAACAGAACTTTCCCGAGGACGTGGGGAACTCCTGTACTAGACCTAGCAACCGCGTCCTCTTAAATGTTTCCCAACCACCACCCCAGACATCCCTCCCCCACAAAACACCCCACCCCACCACACACTGATGCCCTCCCCCCACAAAACAACCCCGCCGACACCCCCATGGAAATTGTGCAGCCTGGTCCACAGGAGAAGGACAGGTAGGTGTCTTTTCCTTTTTCTCCACTGTAAACTCTTCACCACCAACATAGCTGTTATAAGAGTTGGATGTTTAAATGTGCGCGGCCTGGGGTTGTCCTGGAAGCAGGGCAAACTCTTAAATGACCTCAGCTCGCACAGAATGGATGTGATAGCTATTTGCAAGTCCAGGATCAGCAGCGAGCACCAACTGGCCCCCATCTTCGACGACTTTGAGATCTATGCATCTCTCTGTAAGCCGGGGGGTGGGGGCGGGGTGGTCGTTCTGCTGCGAAAACACCTGGGCCTCGCAACACGGAAGGTACACTTGGACCCGGAGGGTCGACTGGTGGTTCTAGACGTAGGCAGTAGTGAAGGTGGAGCCTTCAGGCTGGTGGCAGCGTATGCCCCATCTGGGACATCGCGACCGGACTTCTTCCAACGCCTAGAAACTTTTCTGGGAACGTCTCGCTCCTTGCTTTTAGTGGGGGACTGGAATGGTATCCTGGATGCACGTTGGGACTATGTAGGGCATGTCCCGATAGAGGGGGGTGTAACAGCCTCAAACGGTTAATCGGCCGATTTGATCTGGCCGATAGATATCGACTAGATATTCCGACTGCGCCACTGTGGACGTGCACTAATCTCAGCGGAACATCTAGGTCGTACCTAGATAGGTTCCTAGTTAGAAATAAGGATAGGGACATATTAAGCTGTCCACGAATGTTCATGGTTGACTATTCGGATCACAAGTTGGTGACCGGAGTGGTCAACCTCGATAGAACCCATAGACAAGGACCCGGTTACTGGAAGCTAAACTTGTCCTTACCGACAAACAAAGCTTACAGTAAGCGGATTAGTTATCTAGTTAAGCAGCGGTTGACGGGGGCAATTGTCAACAGCAGGTAGTGGGGCTCTCTCAAGAGAGAAATTAGAATAGAATCGATAGGTTTTAGTCAGGAATTAGCATCAGATAGGAATAGAACTGAAAGGGAATTGATAGATAGAGTAGAAGAGGCGATTAGGAGGGGAAACGTGGCCGGCGTGCTGGCGTCAAGAACGGCCCTAGACCAGTTCTTTGACGCGAAGCACGAGTGCTGTGTTGTCACGAGTAAAATACGCGCTTTGGGTAACGAGGAGCCAAAGCTGTTAGCTGGCCCCGAGTGACAGAGGCAAAAAGTGGAAACAAGTCCATGATTCGGTCTTTGAAGGACAAAGATGGACGCGTGATCCTTGAACCTGAGCGGATGTGCGCGGCCTTTCAACGGCGCTTTGCACGACTGTTCGGGAGGGGCGGCGGGCCGGGTGAGGCCATGGATTTCGGTCCATACCTCGACGGTCTGCCGCGGCTCTCGGACGGGGAGGCTAAGTCCTGCGAAAGGCCGATTTCAGCCGCTGAAATAGGGGAAGCGCTGAGCCTATGCGGCAAAAGCAAATCTCCCGGTCTCGATGGTCTACCATACGAACTTTATGTAGTGATGCCGGACTTGTTCTCCGATCTCCTCGAGGCGGTCTACTGCAACTGGCAACAGAACAGGAGAATTCCCAGTTCTGTGACCACGCTAGTGAGGAAGGACGAGAACAAGGGGGATGACATAGATAACTTCAGGCCCATAACTCTGCTAAACACGGAGTTAAAGATTTTGGCCAAGGTGTTAGCGAAGAGGTTGGCGCTTGTCGTCGGGAACCTGGTGGGAGAAGCACAGACATGCGCAATCCCGTCCAGTTCCATACACGACAACCTCCACCTCATGCGATACATCGTAGAGAGGTAGAAAACGAACCCGGCTTTGGTGGGGCCCTGACCAACTTGGATCAATCTAAGACGTTCGATAGGGTCGACCATCGGTACCTGGATGCGGTGCTCGCGCGTTTTCTGGGGCTGGATTGCTGCAATGCACAGCAGCAACACCTGCTCGAGGGTCAAGGTGAACCGCTACCTCTGGAGCCGTTCCAAATCGCGCGATCCATCCGACAGGGATACTCTTTCTCCTCCCTTTTGTATGTGCTGGCTCTCGAGTCACTACTGCGGAAGTTGGAGCTGTTGCAGGGTATCCCTCTGGAACCGGGATGGCGGAAAGCGGTGTCGGCCTACGCCGATGACGTGACAGAAATGGTGACGTGCGCCTCGGAAATCGGGCAGATCGGCACTTTACTGGAGGAATACGAAAGGTTTACAGGAGCCAAGCTGAACCGGGACAAGTCCGTCGGTTTGCAACTCGGAACGTGGAGAGGCAAACCGATGCCCTCCGACCGATGCCAAACCGATGCTGGACAGAGGGACCGGTGAAGCTGCTCGGGGTCTGGTTCGGACCGGATCTCCAGGTGGAGAAAAACTGGGATGAGGTAACGGGCAGGGTGTGTGCACTCGCCCAGAAGTAGGCCGAGTGCAAACTATCCCCGAAAGGTCGAGCGGAGGTGGAGAACACTTACATAGCGTCCGTCATCTAGTACCGCTTGACCGTCGTGCCTTGCCCAGCGAAAACGCTTGCCAAAATGAAGCGCGCGCTCTTCCGATTCCTTTGGAAGAAGCGGGCCCCTTTGGTGAGAAGATCCATCTGCTGTGAACACCCTTCGAATGGAGGGCTGGGGATGCCGTGGCTGACGATGCGTAGATACGCATTAAAGCTACGGCACCTGCAGGTATTCCTCACCGGTCAGCCGGTGTGGGCTCCTTTTGTGAGGCGAGCCTTTCCGAGACTCGTCTCACTCACCGAGCTGCAATCCTGGGTCAAGCAAAGACCAAGATAAGTGGGCGACTAGCACATTGAATGTGCCCAGGCGCTCACAGCCCTCTGGCAAGCGGATCCTGCAATCAGTGGAGACTCAAACTCAACATGCTATAGAGGGTTGGTGCGCAGCAAGTGCGACGACGCTCTCGGAGAGGCTCTGGGCATGGAGGAAGACGAGCTAGCCAGTCTGTTCGGAAGGACGTTTGGCCCGAGACCGGTGGATAACATCCAAAAGTCCCTGGCTTGGCAGTGCTACCGAGGAGCTCTACTCGATCGGGACAAGCTCTACAGACACCGGCGCCCGGGTAGGGACCCCTCGAAGAAGATCTGTCCGAGATGCGTGCGTGACGAGGAAACCGTCGCGCACGCATTCGTACAATGCCCGGGCGTTGCTGACCTGTGGGGCTATGTGGAACGACTACTGTCGCGGGTGGGACCAATCCGGTTGACCATCGAGTACATTGTCACGATCAAACCGCCACCCTCCTTCAAAAACGAAGGAGAGGCAGTTTTCCGAAAGGTGGGTGAAAGTGGCGAGAATGGCCCGAGTGAATGGGCCTTCTCTATATATCAGCCTGTAGGTGAGAGAGGAGAGGAAGGAGGAGCGGAAGGGAGCACCCGCTCTTTGTGCTTTTGAGGAGGAGGGTTGCACATTTTTACGGGGTGTGCGCGACCCTATTGAGAACTTCGATTGTTGAATTTAATTTGTTATGTATTTTTACACGTCCCTTGAAATGTATGTAAACTCCCCCTCTTGTATTTGTCCCAATCTTTGATGCCTGGTGGCAAATAAATAGAAAGTTATCTATCTATTATCTATCTATCTCTCTATCTACCTATCAACCTACCTACCTGCCTACCTATTTCTCTATCTCTCTATCTCTCTATCTACCTATCAACCTACCTACCTGCCTACCTATTTCTCTATATCTCTATCTCTCTATCTACCTATCAACCTACCTACCTGCCTACCTATTTCTCTATCTATCTATCTCTCTATCTACCTATCAACCTACCTACCTGCCTACCTATTTCTCTATCTATCTATCTCTCTATCTACCTATCAACCTACCTACCTGCCTCGACGGTCTACCCTACGAATTTTACATAGCAATTCCGGACTTATTGTCCGGTCTCCTGGAAGCGGTCTACTGCAACTGGCAACAGAACGGGAGAATTCCCAGTTCTGTGACCGGGGGCGTAGTCACACTAGTCAAGAAGGACGAGAATAAGGGGGGTGACATAGGCAACTTCCGGTCCATAACTCTGCTAAACACAGAGTTACAGATTTTGGTGGGGCCCTGATCAACTTGGATCAGTCTAAGGCTTTCGATAGGGTTGACCATCGTTACCTGGATGCGGTGCTCGAGGCGGCAGGCTTCGGACCCGTGTACAGGGGCTGGATTGCTGCAATGTATAACAGCAACATCTGCTCAAGGGTTAAGGTGAACGGCTACCTCTCGGAGCCGTTCCATATCACGCGATCCATTAGACAGGGATGCCCTCTCTCCTTCCTTCTGTACGTATTGACTCTCGAGCCACTACTGCGGAAGTTGGAGCTATTGCAGGGCATCCCTCTGGAATCGGGACTGCGGAAAGCGGCGTCGGCCTACGCCGACGACGTGACAGTGATGGTGTCGAACGTCTCGCAAATCGAGGAAGTCGGCACCTTACTGAATGAATACGAAAGGTTCACAAGAGCGAAGCTGAACCGGGACAAGTCCATCGGTTTGCAACTCGGATCGTGGAGAGGCAAACCGATGCCTTCTGATGGCGTCGTCGGACGCTGGACGGAAGGACCAGTAAAGCTGCTCGGGGTCTGGTTTGGTCCGGACCTCCAGGTGGAGAACAACTGGAATGAGGTGTCGGCCAAGGTGTTTGCACTCACCCAGAAGTGGGCCGAGTGCAAACTATCCTTGAAAGGTCGAGCGTGGTGACGAACACTTTTATAGCGTCCGACATCTAATACTGCTTGACCGTCATGCCTTGTCCAGCCAAAACGCTCGCCAAAATGGAGCGCGCGCTCTTCCAATTCCTTTGGAAGAGGCGGGCTCCTTTGGTGAGAAGATCCATCTGCTGCCAACGCCCTTCCAACGGAGGGCTGGGGTTGCCGTGGCTGACGATTCGCAAACACGCGCTCAGGCTGCGGCATCTCTACGTATTCCTCACCGGACAACCGGCGTGGGCCCCGTTCGTGAGGCGAGCCTTCCCACGACTCGTCTCGCTGACCGAGCTGCAGTCCTGGGTCAAGCAAAGACCGAGGAAAATGGGCGACTGGCACATCGAATGTGCTCAGGCGCTCACAGCCCTCTGGCAGGCGGACCCGGCGATCAGTGGAGACTCCACTTCGTCATTCTATAGAGGGTGTTCCGCCGCAAGTGCGACGACGTGCTCGGTGAAACTCTAGGCGTAGAGGAGGACGAACTGGCCAGTCTGTTCGATAGGACCTTTCGCCCGGAACCGATGGACAACTTCCAAAAGTCCCTGGCCTGGCAGTGCTACCGAGGAGCTCTACCAGTTCGAGACAAGCTCTACAGACATGGGCACCCGAGCAGGGATATTGCAAAAAAGATCTGTCCGAGGTGCGTGCGAGACGAAGAAACCGTCGCGCACGCATTCATACACTGCCCGGGCGTCACCGACCTGTGGGGCTATGTAGAACGACTATTCTTGCGGGTGGGACCAATCCGGTTGACCACCGAGTCCATTGTCATGATCAAACCGCCACCCTCATTCAAAAACGAAGGAGAGGCGGTTTTACTTTGTGTGATAGGTATGGCGAAAGAGGTTGTATGGTGGACGAGGTTAAAAGGGCTGAGGTCAGACAGCTTTCTCTCCGGCCAACAACTGATTCTTTTTTTCAAATACCACTTTGGAAGAAGAATCAGGATGGAGAGAGAGGTGCTGTACCCCAGCAAGTTTTATGAAAGGTGGGTGAAAGTGGCGAGAATGGCCCGAGTGAATGGGCCTTCTCTCTATATCAGCCTGTAGGTTGAGGAAAAGGAGGAGGAGAGGAAAGGAGTACAAACTCTTCGTACTCCTGGAGATGAGGGTTGCACATTTTTTCGGGGGTATGTGTTACCCATATGAACTGTCTCCCCCTATTGGGGAAAATCGACTAATTTTTAAATTGCATTTGTGATAATATTTTACACGTTTTTATTGTATGTAAACTTCCCCCTTTGTATTTGTCCCATCCTTTTGTGCCCCTGTGGCTAATAAAGAAACATATCTATCTCTCTATCTACCTATCAACCTACCTACCTGCCTACCTGTTTCTCTATCTATCAGATATCTATCTATCTATTTATATATTTATATATGTACTAGCAAAATGGCCCGGCGTTGCTCGGGATTCTAAACATAGATTAGCATGTTTACCCCTCCTTTCTGAAACAGTTTCGTAGTATGTTCACCAATTGATGCAGAAGTCCTAATAAAAAGTGAAGTCGCCTTGGGTGAATAGGCAAATAATTTTCCATTAAGATTTTTCAAAAGCATGTAATTGCGTTCCCTCTCTTTTTTGTTGTTGTTTATGCTGCTGTCGAGCTTCGTGAAATATAACAATATATAAATATATATATATATATAAATGAAAAGTATAGAGATTATTGTAGCAAGAAGCCAACAGTATTCCATTAATTATATATATTAAAATAACGGATTAAAGTTTAACCGAAGAATCGCTGCTTTCACTCTTAACGGGATCTTCTGAAACTAAAAAAATGAATCTGTGAACGCATAAGTAAATATTTCGAAAAACGTTATATATATATATATATGCACACACACTATATATACATATACACACACACAGATAGCGACATAATGTCGTAATGCAGACAGCCAGACATACAAACAGATATTATAAGGGCGCGACGTCGTAACTACGTACCTATCTAAAAAGACAGACTAAGGATTATAAAGAGATCGCTAAATCGCCTAATGCGATTGAAAATTTGAAAAACACTCACACGACCATAAGTATTACATGTGTAAAGTTTGAAAACAATCAGTTGGGTGGTTCTCGAGTTTTAGGGAGTCAGACAGACAGATAGACAGACATACATTATGTTTTAGATATATAGATATACACACGCCTATATATATATATATATATATATATATATGTGTGTGTGTGTGTGTGTGTGTGTATGTGTGTGTGTGTGTAATATGTGTGCGCCTGTATGTGTGTATCTATGTATTCTTTGTCTGTTTTATTTCTTTGCCCATTATAAATTCTATACAGTTTTATTTATTTATTTTCTATTTTGCCATAATTCTATCTCGATAACATAATGTAAGTTTTGGTTGTCGAAGTTATAGAAATGACTAAATATTTAATTTTAAGCTGATTTTTGTTATGTTCAGCTTCATTTTTTCTTATCTTTTCCATTTCCCTTACTGTTTGACATTCAGAAGAATTTACGTCATCCATTTATATTAATAGGCGCAAATTATAGCTGTTTGGTTAATGAGTTCGTTTCGCAATCACGTGGTTTCGGTTTCCGTCCCATTGCCTTACACTTTGAGTATGTGTCTTCTACTATTATCCAGTATAATCTCTTCATCTGTACACTCTCCATTTATTTCTCGGTAAAATCTCTTGGCTTACTCTGAATAGTTTATTTTACTGATATTTCTTTATTCTTTGTTTATATCTAGCTATCGTTGCTCTTTTTGCTATGAGTTGTTGCTTGAGTGCCTCCATTACTACTTTTAGATCTTTTCTTTCAATACTATACTTTCTTTCCAGTCCTCTGTATTGTTTTCATTTCTAAGCTCCCCCTTCTCTTTTCAGACTAAGACAGAAATGTCCTTCAAGAGGGTATCTATGCTGGCCTGTATTCTTCTTTTCTACCATGGCTCTTTTCTTTGGTCTCTCTTATTGTTTTTCCATTGCCATGACATCTTCACCCATATTTTCAGCTACAACAATGCTTGCTAACTTTACCAGGTCATTTGTTTATGCGATGTTATTTATTTTGAAGTATTTCCGAACTTCATTCACCTTCTTGCTTCATCGTTCAGCTTACACTGGTCAGCCTTCTTTAGGTTGCAAATCAGATTCCTATTGTCTTCCTGTAACCTTACCTTTATTATGTCCTACGTTACCTACTGTTTACCTGTCATGTTTTCATTAATGTTATTATCTTCCATGCCATCCATATTTCTCTCACCAGACAAACTATTTCTACCTTTTTTCTGTGGGTTACCAGAAATCTCTTCACCATTTTCCGCTGTTGTAGTTTCCCTTTCCTACTGTTTCATGATACCTGTCTTTTGATAGCTTCAAATTCCACTTCTGTCAACCAGCGACCTTTTTTTATTGCTCTAGCGAGATCACATAACCTCTCTGCACAATGAGTTGAAATAAGCCTCTTCCTTTACATGTTTTATGCATTCAATGTCGGTATCCTTTGATAAGGATCTCATTTTCATCTACAGGATTGCTCAAGTAGTAACATTCCTCGACCACAACACTTACTTGTTTACTCCACCTCCGTCGTGGTTCCTGGTCCATAGCTGAATAACGACCTGCTGGAATCGGACCAGGTACTTCAAAGCTGCCGGATATCATACCTTCACCATCGAGGTTTCCAGTCCTGTTAATCCCATTGTTCTCAAACCTTTTTGATTTAACACAATCACTCAAATGAGATAGAAAAAAAAATTGACTTAACATATGAGGTAGCGATTATTAGGTTGCGCAACTATCAGATTTTTTGTCGTGATACCATTACTATTGTTATTACTATATAAAGAGATCATTATCACCAGCATCACCATCGAACTCATTACCATCATCACCATCACTACAGCTTTATCTTGGTAGAAAAGATATGAAAATATACCTGCTAACTTGAGGGAAGTATTCATGTTATTTTTTTAAACCTAATTTGATTGGCCAGTAGTAAAATTATTATAATATAGTTGTGTTCATTGCTGCTGTGGGTTGTGTTGGAGTTGTAATAATAATTATTATTCTCTCCCTGTACTCTATATGTAGGCCCTTGTGGCCATTGTTATTGCAGTACCAGTAGAGGGTCGGACGTCATGCTTTGCAGCATAGGGTTACAGCCCTGTACGATCTGAGTTCAAATCCCGACGAAGTTAACTTTGCTTTTCATCCTTACGAGGTCGATAAAATAATGCACCAGTAACGTACTGGAGTCGATTTAATCGACTTTCTTCTCCTCCCAAATTACTGACCTTGTGCCTATACTAGAAATCATCATCATTATTATTATTGGTTATTGGTGTGATCGGACGCCGTTTTGCTCGCTCCCGTAAGTCTCTTTATTTACTTGTCATAAATCATTTATTGTAAATTTTTGTTGTCGTGTAAGGGACATAAGTCCTTGGACTTAGCCCTGTGAAGGGGAAAGTATAATATTTGGGCCTTTTGGTCCAAATATTTTGAACTTCATTTAAAATATAATTAAAAAAAAAAAAAATGGCGGAACCACGCGCCCCCCAACTTCGTCTGACAGCGGTTTAAACATTGAGGCGAATAACGCTGCCCCTCCCACACCAAATATGAAAACCAACACCACATTAGATAGTATCGCCAACAGAGCTACCGCAAGGTTCCGTCCTTTCACCAATGCTTTTCCCAATCTTCATAAATGGTCTACTCGATCAATTCGACAACACAACACATGTCAGCGCATACACCGATGATCTTGCTATTGCGTGCTGTGGTAAGAAAAAGGAGGAAATAGCGCAACGGTTACAAAAGGAAGTGGATAAAGTGATAGCATGGAGTAAAGGAGTTAAACTCCCACTTAACACATCAAAATGCGAGTCAACTTTCCTTGTAACATCCAGTGTAGAAGCGAGGTGGCAACCAAATATTACTATTGACGGGGTAAGACTGTCCTTTAACCCTAATCCCGTCTTTTTGGGCGTCACATATGATAGGACACTCTCCTTTTGGGAACATGTAAAAAAGATCTGCCAAAATCTTCAACAACGCGTCAACATCCTGCGCACCCTTGGGGTACCTCCTGGGGCTGGCATACCGCAGATCTTCGTCAAGTATACATCGCAGTGCACCGAAGCCTGGCCGAGTACGGCTCCTCAGGCTGGGCTCCCTGGTTGTCAGCCACTAACATCGGCAAGCTTGAAAGAGCACAACTAGAAGCAGCTCGAGCGATGACTGGACATCTTCGCACAACACCAACTGAGGCTGTCCTACTTGAAGCACAACTTCCACCGTTGGAATGCCGCTTTCATGCTCTCTCCTTCTTGAAAGCGGATGAATGGGCACACCTCCCCACCTCCGATCATCGAAACCAATTACTCAATGCTAACGTAAGGCACCGACTCCGCCGTCTTGATTGGCGATGTAGACAGCTGCCAGCCCTTGATCGTCTTGGCATACCCTCGACAACAGACACCAAACTACCACACAAGAAGCCGCCGTGGGATATACCACCACCAATCCCTGCTACCTTTACCCCGGTGAGCAATTCAATGCCAGTAGCACTACAACTAAAAGTGGCACTGGATCATCTATCGACCCCCTCCCCCCCGGCCGACATTGGCGTGTATACAGATGGATCAACATGCGACGGTACAACCAATGGCGGTGCCGGTCTCATAATCATCCAAAATGAAGAGTTAGTTCACAAGATCAAAACTGAAGAAATAAAGAAAATCCCGGAGCAGATCCGTCTCCAAAACGCGTCCTTTCCCCAGGAATTGGAAGAGCAAACGCTCCAATGCAGTCAGACTGGGTTTGGGACAAGGCACGACGGTCTAGTGGTAGTAGATGACGGACACGATGAATGTGTTTGGCACCTCTGCCCTAACTTTAAGGGATAGCTTTCTCTCGGTACATTTCTGGCTCTACAAGTAATGGCTGAGGGCAAAAGGCCGCACTGTTTCGGTTGCGGCGAAACAACACACTTGCAAGCCTTCTGCCCTCAGCTGTTGAAAAATGCAAGCGGTCAAAAGTATCCTCTGCTACCGACGCCGGGTCATCTAGATCGTATATAGACAGGATATTCAGTAAGAAAATAGATAGAAATAATTGTTTCTACTTTAGGCACAAGGCCAGCAATTAACCCAGTGTATTACTGGAACTTTATTTTATCGACGCCGTAAGGATGAAAGGCAAAGTTAACCTCGGCAGGATTTGAACTCAGGTTAACTTTGCCGTCGTCTAACAGTGTCTTCGGACGCTGGACGGATTGGCCGGTTAAATTACTCGGGGTCTGGTTTGGTCCTGATCTCCAGATGGACAGAAATTGGGGTGAGGTGACCAACAGAGTGGTCAAACTCACCCAGAAATGTACCGAGAGAAAGCTATCCCTTAAAGTTAGGGAAGAGGTGCCAAACACATTCATCGTGTCCGTCATCTACTACCACTAGACCGTCGTGCCTTGTCCCAAACCCAGTCTGACTGCACTGGAGTGTTTGCTCTTCCAATTCCTGGGGAAAGGACGCGTTCCGATGGTCAGGCGGTTCAACTGCTGTTAACAACCCCCGCGTAGAGGACTGGGAATACCGTGGCTAATGATACAGACATGCGCTGAGGCTACGACATATCTATCTCTTCCTTAACAATGAACAGGTGTGGTCGATGTTCACCAGATGCATGTCTCTCCAGCTCGTATCCTTAACGGAACTACAGTCCTGGGTCAAGCGGAAACCGAAGGAGAGCGCTTGGAAACTGTAATGTCTTCAGGCGCTTACAGCTCTTCAACAATCAGACAATATGATCAGTGGAAACATCCCCTTGGTGTTCTATAGAGGGTTAGTGGCAAATAAAAGCGACGACGTTCTTAGGGAAACTCTAGACATCGACGAAAATCATCTAGCCACTCTTTTCGGAAGGACTTTCGGTCCAGGTCCCATAGATAACACTCCCGCTCACACACATACACATACACATACGCACACTCTATATTTTCGTCCTGTACTGCCATAATGTTTATCTTGGTGTGGACCCTTTGTGGTTAATAAAGAAATCATTATTATTATTCTTTGAGTCTCAGTCATTTGATGTTAGTTAACTGGAAAGTTTGTTCAAATGAACATCAAGCCGCTACCTGCAGCCTCGGATATTCAGGACTTATAGGAGGGTTCTTGCTTTTCCCAGCAAGCATGCCTTTTCAAGTGTTCCAAAAACAGGGAGAAAACTCTTCGAGATAGTACCTAGTGCTTCTATGACAATCGGGATTACCATGATCTCATGACAGTCCTAAATCCTTTATAATTCCCACTTTAAATCCAAGTATCGGTTAATTTTCTCCTTTTCTTGCACTCTTGATTCAAAGGGGTAGGCTACATATACAATCAGATCTTTTTTCCTTGTCAAAAACCACCAGGTCAGGCCTATTGTGTTCTAATTTCTTGCCTGTCTGTATCCTGAAATCCCGTAGCACCCTCACTTAATCGTTTTCTATCACCGACTCTGGCTTATGCTCATACCACTTCTCAGAAGGTGGTAAATTGTTTAGTTTGCATAAATGTCAGCGAATCACCTATTATATCGTGCCTAGCCTTTGTAGTGAGTCTGGGCTCTCTTCACAGATCCTACACAGTGAACTAGCCTCCTCCTTGTCAATATGGTGTTTCACCCAAATTGTTCTGAGGTTCTTGCTCTTGTGCAGCTATTAGCATTCCTTCTGTAGCTTTTTTAAGGTCTTCTCTTTTTAACCAGCTCCATGTCTGTGGATCTCTGAATTCCGTTTTCTTAAAAAAGTTGCCATGAAGGGATTTTTCATGAAGGTTGCTCTTCCTCTTTGCTGTTACTTCCTCTCTGGACATCCCCTGGTCTATTGTCCTCTCCTTCAGTACAACTTTGAGCATCGGCTCCCTACACTCAGACACATATTGTGCAGACTGCTCTTCTCTATCTGAACACAGTCCTCTACGCTGATACAACCTCTTCCACCTTCAGGTCTCTTTACGTAGAGTCTATCAACATCACTCCTCTTGTGGAATATGCTGTAGGTAGTCATTAGCTTCCTAGTCTTTCTATCCATTTCTGTTTGTTCAGTAACAGAATTCCCGCATTGTACCTAATAATGATTTCTAGTATAGGCACAAGGCCAGTAATTTGGGGGGAAGGGAAAGTCAATAAAATCGACCCAGTACGTTACTGGTGCTTTATTTTATCGACCCCGTAAGGATGAAAGATTTGAACTCAGATCATAAAGGGCCATAACTCTATGCTGCAAAGCATAGCGTCGACCCTCTACCGATACTGCCAATCCACCAATAGACACAGCTCGGGAATTTACTGCACTTATGACATTCCTACTATTTAGATGTGATTTTAATATGTTCCTTACTCTCCTTATGTATTCTGATCTTATCAATTCCTACATTTTATTGTCAATTACCACCAGACCGCCCAAATATCTGTATCCTTCTTCAGTGTCGATTTCCTTTATCATCTCACCTGTTGGTACCCGGATTCCGTTGCTTCTGCTCAATTTACCCCTCTTGATCACCAGGACTCCATACTTATTAACATCAAATTGCATACATAGATCATTGCTGAAAACACGGACATGTTAACAAAAATGTTAACAAGTACATCCAACTCCTCGCTTTACATTGTCCATAAAAAGGATGCTAGCTTTGTCTCCCAGAACTTCATACTTTTACTTAATAACTGTCTGATGTTGTTTGCACCTTGAAGATCTCTAGGCGTTTGGTTATCCAAGAATGAGGAACCATATCGAATGCCTTCTTGTAGTCTATCCATCCCATGGCAAAACAAGTATACCTCCTCTTGCAATTCCTTATTACCATCTTGTCAATAAATAACTAGTCTTTTGTACTACGGGACTTCTTTCGGCATCCTTTCTGTTCGTCCGGCAATAAGTTGATTATGTGGAGGTGATAGTAAATTTCCTCAGTCACAATGCTTGTTAACCGTTTCCACATTATGGACAGACTTGTGATAGGCTTATAGTTGGTAACCTCAATACCTGAACCGTGGTACCTTTTGTCAATCACTCTGGTACTTCACCCGACACCAAGCAGTCATTTAACATGGCTGTCAGTTTTGTATGGAGGGATGTTATATTTTTTGTCTAATACCCTTGCACACCATCTGGAAATCACCAGGTCCAGTTTATTGGTCTGCTTTTTAAGAGTTTCAACCGTGATACTCAAACCAGGTTGTTGGTGTGGTTCTTCACTAATCTCCTTTTTAATCGTCTCAATCCACACTGCCCGACTATTATGTTCAACATTCTGCTCCCATATCCCTCTCCAGAATGCCTTAGTCTGTTCAGCCTCAGGGATCACGTCGTTACCTCTTTCTTTGCCTTCGAGTTGTTTGAATAACATCTTCTGGTTGTTGTCAAACATGCAGTTCTGTCTATACTGATTAACTCTGTTCTCATATAGTTAAATCTTTGCGCCTTTTGTTATAAGGCATTGCTTAAGTTCCTCTATGATAAGATTTAGCTCTTTTTCCTTCGTGTTGTGTTTTATTTTCAATCTATCCTTAGTGTTTATGTTTTGCAATGTCTCATTTAATAAAGACTCAAGATTTCTAATGTCTTTTCTCATTTCCTTGATTTGACCTTTCAATCGCATCTTCCACCAAAATTAAGATGGCGGACAAAGCTTTTGTGACCGCTTAACGGAATGGTGGGCTGTCCATAGAGTAGAGCAGCCAAAATTCTGAAAACTATCACAGCAACAGCAACAACAAGAGAGGTAGCAGCAGAAACAACAGCAATAGCAGCAATAAAAAGCAGTAGAAGCAGCAACCAAAACTTATCTCGTCAAAACAAAGCGGACTTTAAGGCTCTGCCAATGTTTATGAATGCCGCTGCTCCCACCATAGCGACGGTAGGTGCGGCCAACACCATTGACACCACCACCACCACCACCACCACTGAAACAACGGAAACGAAAAACGAAGACACGTGACAGCGACAACATAAAGGATAATAGCATGAACCTCAACAACAGCAATAACAACAACACCAACAGTAAAAACAGGGAAAACAAAAGGGAGAATAACAATGACAAAAACACAATCATCAACAACAACAACAACAACAACTGCAACAACAACAACAACACCACCAACAACAGCAGCGACAACAACAGCACCAGCAAGAACAACACGAGCAACAACAAAAACTCTATCGATGCTGCAGCATCAAAAATGGTCACACTTTAGCATGGACCTTAGTGAATAGGAGTACAAGTCGACCCAGGCATGGATGCTAATTGATCATGAGAAACTCTGGACCAACTCAACAGTCCCGGCAGAAGCAATAGAAGCGGGGAAAAGAGGACCATTACCTTTAGATGCATTTCGGCGCAGACTCGCAGAGTGGAGATCACCCCGCAAGCCTGAGTAGAGGCTGCGCTGAAATGGATCAGACAAGGCACAGAATACATAGCAAGGGGCAGACAATACGGCACCATTCGGGACTGTTTTAGTTGGAAGGCTTCGCTATGAAACATTCGGTAGCCCTCTGCAAAACCAACAAAATTAATATGTTCCCCACGCATATGAGAGGAGAACAGTTCGAGTCCGCCTTCCCAGCATTCCACCAGGACTTTACCCGAGGTGACTCGTAGGATGCGTACAAGAGGAGCGGACAGATGCCATTCCGATCGACGCGACAAGAACAGCCAGGGAGGACTGGTCCAGACACAGACGGTTCGTCTTCCAGTAGCGAACACGAGGCAAAACAAAAAGAAAGAAGCAAAGAAACAAAAGAAGCACAAGAAAAAAACATAAAATAAATTAACCCCAGCCATCACCCACACACCGACAACAGAAAATGCAGACACCACACACACAACAAACACAAACACTACCGCACCAACACCGCCGCAAACTCACACAATCCCGACCAAGTCCATACACGAAAACCTTGACCTCATACGATACATCATAGAGAAGGTAGAGTGTAAATCTGGCTTCACTGGGGCTCAATTTAGATCAATCGAAAGCATCGATAGGGTCAACCATCGATACCTAATGGCTGACCCCAAGGCAGCTGGTTTTGATCCCGTCTTCAGAGGCTGGATTCCTGCAATGCGCAGTGGCATCTGCTCGGTGGTTAAAGCAAATGGCCACCTTTCAGAACCGTTTCAGATAACGTGATCGGCCCATCATGCTCTCTCTCCTTCCTTTTGTACGTATTGACTCTCGAGCCATTACAACGGAAGTTGGAGCTGTTGCAGGGCATCCCTGCAACAACTCAAACCGGGGCATGGGAGTGCTGTGTCCGCATATGCGGACAGGTGGATAAACACTAGGACGAGGTAACAAGCATGGTGGGCACTCCCGCCCACAAATGGGCCGAAAGGAAACTATCCCTGAAAAGTCAGGCGGAGGTACCCAACGCGTGCATCACGTCCGTCATTTACTATTGCCTGATCGTCGTGCCTTGCTCCCGTTCGCACATCACTAAATTGGAACGTTCATTCTTCCGCTTTTTGTGGAAATTCATATGTAAGTATACAGCTTCCGCAAAATTCTAACACACACACACACACACACACACACACACACACACACACACACACACACACACACACATATATGTATATAGTTCAAAATGAACGAACACCAGGAGGCAATTTTACACAGTTATAGGTTCACGCTTGGTGGAAGTGGAGGAGGTTTCAACGTTTCGGACTGATGTCCTTCATCAGGAAATTTCGGATAGAGGGAGAGCAGGAACTCCAAGGAGGACTGGAGTGGGGGGGGGGGGGGGTTAAGGTAGTTAAAAAGTAAAAAATAGAAAATAGAGAAATAGAAAGTAAAAATAAAAATAAAAATAAAAATAAAAATTTAAATAAAGGGAATAGGGGGTGTAATATATATATACACGTATATGTATACATATTATTTATGCGTTTTTATATGTTTGTGTTATATTATTATATTTGTATGTATATATATATATATGTGTGTGTGTGTGTGTGAGAGTGTGTGAGAGTGTGTGTGTATTATGTACACAAAAGATGACTATCTTATGTCCTGCATCGTTAAGGTCACTGGGTTGTCTTTTATTACCGACTCTATTCATCTATTCATATAGTTGTGGTTGACCGTACTAAGTACTTGAATGGCCTATGTGTATTTTAACTGCCTATCAATAATCAGTATGTGTGATCTCTACCTTAGATGGTAACGAGGTCATTCACAGCTCTAACTAACTTCGCTTTTTACTTTTAGAACAATATCGGCCCAACTTTTTATCTGATTTTCGAAAATATCAATGGGTTGCCATCGAATATATTTCCATTATTGCTCGCTTGAATGTCAACTTTTAAGGTCACCTGACTTATGAAAAGGAAGAACAAAAGGAAGGAAGAAAGAACAAAGGAAAGAAGGAAGAAATGAAAAACTATGACCACCCAACCATCGTCATCATCATTATCGCTGTCACAATTACCATCCACTTCCATCATCATTAACAACACCAACACTCACAGCTACCAACACTACCATTACCCTCGTCCTTCCCTACCATCCGCACCACTATCTTCGCATCACTATTCCTACTCACTGTCGTCCACTATAATCCTCCTCCACCACCACCACCATCCACAGCCATCAACACTATAATTCCCTATCAAGCACACCACTACCATCTTACTCACTGTCACCCGCCGTCTATACCACTCTAACAAACATTCCCTACCAACCCCACTGCACCATTACCATCCTACACGCTGTCGTCCGCTATATTCCACTATCATCCACCACCACCACCATCATCCATTGCCATTAACACCACCATTACCCAAGTTCTGTACCAACTACGCCACACCACTACCATCTACCACCACCATCATCCATTGCCATTAACACCACCATTACCCAAGTTCTGTACCAACTACGCCACACCACTACCATCCACAACCATCCACTGCTATCAACACCACCATTACCCACGTTCAACCATACCACTATCTTCCTATCCACTGTCATCCACTACCATCCACCACCCACTGCCATTATCCACATACCTTACCAACCACACCACATTACCATCCCCCACCTCCGTCCACTACCATCAACACCACAATT
>OZ024740.1:258912237-258939737 GCA_964016885.1 Eledone cirrhosa | reverse complement strand
CTCCAGAGTGTTACTGGTACTTTATTTTATCGACACCGTAATGATGAAAGGTTAAGCTAACCTCGACCGAATTTGAACTCAGAACGTAAAGGGCCATAACTATATACCGCAAAGCATGTTGTCCGACGTTCTATAGATACTGCCATCACCCTGAACCCCGAGACAATAATACTAGTAGGCGTTTACGAATATACCAACATATTCAACTTCCTGTCACGAAGGAGAGTCGGTGAACTAGGTCTTTTTAGGGGATATTTAAACAGTTTCCATCTACCCAATTTCACTTGGATAGTCTGCGCCGACCTTCGTCAACGGAAATGCCATTTAGTTAAGATTTCACGCGATGAGATCGAACTCGGAACCTAGTCTTTGGGAAGTAAACTTCTTAAGCACTCAGCCATGCCAATGCCTACTATTCATACATTGAGTATCTTTGACTACATTATTTGATTTGAATTTTGTTTTTAAGATGGTAGATTCTGATATATGGGAGATTTGGCTACTATTTCTAGCAGCTTGAGTGACTGCATACATATATACATACATACATACATAAATACATGCATCAGAACACACAAGACAGTTGCGTCTGACCACAACACTGCCATAAACACACCAAGCCACAATAACCCCACTAAACGTCAGAAGACCGGACCAGAAGTCGAACGGTGTCTTGGTATAACGATACACGTTGCTTCCAATGTTCCCGGACCCTCCTTCAGGGCCCTTGACGAATCCTTTCCACCCCCACACAAATGCCACAAGCTCTTTGATAGACATACAGTAAAATTCTCTTTCTCCGCCGCAACGAACCGAGCTGATACTCTAGGATAAACTAATAGGACCAAAATATGCAAACATAACCAAGCACCCCAATAAAACACAGCACAAAATAGCACCACACACGTTATACGGAACCCCGAACGCCTTCAAACCAACACCGACTCCAATGAGACTGACCAACAACATGCCATTGATATAACGATTGCAAAAAACGATAGGACTGCCTACTGGGAAATGACTGCCTCATTAAGAACATTGTCTACCAGTGTGATGTCATGACCAAAAAAATAAAGAAAAAAAAAATACACGTACATAGGTGCAACCTCACCAACATTTAAGGAGCGGCTGTACAATCACAGAAGCTCCTTCAACAGATTCAAGCGCTCTCAAACACGACTGGCTGACCTGATCTGGGACCTCAAGGATAGAAAGCTAAAATACCAGATCAGGTGGTCCATACGAAGACGGGTGGCTCAACATTCCACCGGAAAGAGCCACTGCAGCTTGTGCTTGGTGGAATCGGCTAAAATCATTAAGTTAAGATCGATAATTAACTTAAAATCAGAGATTATCGTGAACTGCTGCCATGGAAAACAATATACATTCTCCGCCCTAGTTTTCGGACCAAAACCGAGGACAGAGCCCGATTTAGCCACCTGAACACGAACTTTGTACAACAACCATTCACCACCAACATCTTCATAAATACTATACTTATTATCATTTTTATTATTGTTAGGGCGGTGGATTGGCAGTATCGGTAGAGGGTCGGACGCCATGCTTTCCAGCATGCATGTGTATGTATATATGCATGTTTGTGTAGAATTAACATAGAATATGTCACCTATGTCATAAGCAGCTGTCCAAAGATGTTGTCACGGAACTATCTACCTATGAGGCATGTTGTAGTGGCCCAAAACACTATACAATGCAATCCGCAGAAGATATAGCCCCGACAATAAACATTAAAATTTACAGCAATGAGGAAGACATAAACATATATAATATGAAAGTGTACTGGTGGAATATTCCATCAAAACCCCAATAAAATACAGGCATAACTGACCAGATATTATGATATGGGACAGGGAAAACAAGGCATGCACAGTAGTGGAAATTAGCTGTCCAGCAGATACCAATATAATATCAAAGATTTGGAAAAGGAGAATATTTATGCAGAACTAATGAGGAATCTGCAGATACTCCACCCTGACTATATCTTCCGATTTATACCTGTGATTATTGGGGCACTAGGATATGTTAGTAACTGCCTCAATACAAATCTTGAGAAGCTAGGCTTCACAGGAACAAAGAGAACACAACTAGTTAGGAAATTACAAGTACAATCCATTAATGGAACAGTAAAAATATGTAAAACATTCCAAAAATTCTGCATCGAATAATTGCATATACACTTGTACAGATACACAGCATGTGCACATGCACACATATAACTAAAAACATACATGTCCACACATACAATAACATCCATATCTACACATGCATGCATGCAGACATGCATTCATATCTACCTAGTTGATGTTTAAATTCCAATGAGAGAGTCTTGTATTTGTGTTAGAAATTGACTCTCTCTCTATTGGTAAACATATATAAAATCATAAAACCAGAAGAACATAATACATACATGCATACATACATACATACGTACGTACGTACGTACGTACGTACGTACATACATACATACATTTTGCTTCATAACCTAACCACTATGCTACTTGACTACGAATCAAGACTAATTCTCAAGAGTTAGCGCAGATGGTGCTTTAAGTTGTTATTAGTGAAGTATCAAAAGATTGTTTACAGTATATCAGGTGTTAGAGACTGTCTGTAGACTAATCTTGATTTATATATAGTGGATAAGTAATATTTTATCTAAGTTAATTTAGTTAAATTAGTTAAATAAATTCACCGAACACCGGTTTTATTTAGTAAGAGATACTAGAATTATATTTATTATTTGTAAACATACTGTATAATAGAACATACAGAATGGTAGGAAGGAGACCTCTATCGTTAAAATATGCGAGAAAACTCCTATGAGATGCAATAATCCTGGAGGTCAGCTAAACTTGCATGCACTTGAGCTGAAAACTTTTCATTTCACATGTCATCGGTATTCATAGAAGCCTTTATTTTGAATCGTGCAGTGTTAGTGCAATTTTCTCTTCTATACTTCAGCACCCGGGTGTAGTTGCAATAGATTCGTAGCTTAAATACGTAGAGCATGACTAGATGTATGTTTCTTATAATTAGACATATTGTATATGTGTTCATATATGCATTTATTTTTAACCTCGCTGTGCTAGTTTGTGCCTTGGTTAATTACAACAACGAGTCAGTCTTGCTATCAATATATGTAAGCCTTCAACCTCGGCCGGATTTGAACTCAGAACGTAAAAGGGCATGACTATATACCGCAAAGCATATTGTTTGACACTCTACCGATACTGCCAATCTACCACACTTTAAGGTTTAAAAATGCGCCTCTTTGAGGCCTACTACTAGGTTAGCCATAATGGCAACGCTGGCCTGGGAAAGACCATTTATGGCACTTTAGTTTGTAGTGTTAACAAACTGTTCTGCAGCTTACAGTTGCAACAAACTATGCATTGTAGCTTGAAGCTGCAACAAAGTGAACACTATAGCTATCAATATAATTTTTCACTTTAAAAATATTGTTTTGCTGGTTGTTATATTCGTTTAGGCCCGATACTGAACAAATAAAGTAAATATTTGATAATCGAGTCTTATTTTCATAACTAGTAGGCTGCTGACTTTGAAAGCTATTTGGCTCACAGACATAAAGTCGTGATTTCGATACCGGGCAGCGCGTTGTATCATTATGTAAGACATTTGTTTCACATTGCTCCGGTCAATTAAGCTGGAGAAATAATTAAACATGTTTGTAGAATGCTCAGCCACTTGCACATTACTTTCTCGAGTAGGCTGTTCCGTTGTTCATAAGAGTGGAATACTTGTCGTCGGAACAGATGGATGCCTAGATACACCACTGATATATTTTCCAAGATGTTCTTTCTCAGTAACCTATAAATCTGTTGTTGTTGTAGTTGTTCAAATAGATCTTCACAAGAAAAACCCAAGCAATGACACCCGACACACCAAGACCGTTTTAATTTTGAACCTCACCTCATTTGTCTGTAAATCGAAAACGTAAGGAAAGGAAAAAGCCCTTAACCTCCAATAGAATCGCAGAGGCGCCGTCCTGATACACGACGTGTCTTAGGAATTTAAAACCTGACAGAGAGAGAAAGTGAAAGAGAGAGAGAGAGAGTGAGAGAGAGAGAGAGAACATCGACAAGATGTGTAATCTGACGCTCTACTGACTCCCAATTCTACTTTTTCTCTGTAAATAAATAAGGAATAAATAGTATTTGTGGTAAAACTCTGCCAACAAACTAGCTCATAACCCAGCAACCTTCTCTCATCAAACTCGTCTCCTTTCTTCACGTCCACCTACTAAAGGCGGGTGGGATTTGAGATAAGGACCAGTCTTAAATATAGGTCTTATTTTACGGTATTATCTCTTAACTGTAGTTTAGTAGCAATTTATAGAGACAAGGTGAAAAATACAGCGGGTACTTATTTCATACTCGAAACACACATACATACATGGATCCATACATTGATGCATACATACATGGATGCATACATGCATACATACATGGATGTATACATGCATACATACATACATGGATACATATATTAATGCATGCATAAACACATACATACTTACATACATACATATATACATTCATGCATACATACATTCATACACATATACATTCATGCATACATACATGCACATATGTTTATATACATACATATAAACATATATATATATATTCATGCATACATACATACATCCTTACATATGTATGTATGCTTGCATGAATACAGATACATGCATGCATACATATATATATGTATACATATGTATTTGTATGTATGTTCTGGTTTTATATTTTCACAAATTTTTGCTAATAGAGAGAGACTCTCTCATTGGAATTTACACAACACCAACTAGGTAGATATGTATGCATGTCTACATGCATGCATGCATGTGTGTGCAGGAATGGATGTTATTGTATGTGTGGATATGTATTTTTTGAGTTATATGTGTGCCTGTGCATATGCTTTGTATCCATATCTCTTTAGTGAATCAGGTATTTCGTGTTGATTTCTTGTTCTTGGATTGCAAAAGCGTCTCCTACAATGTGGGAGCCATTATAGCGGTTGTTGGTCCCAGATAGACAACTTTGTTCGTCTATATTACTCTCACTCTGGAGATTCCTGGCAACATATCCATGCATAATGTTTTGCTGATAAGCATGCAGTTTTTCATCTATGGATTCACTGCGGTACTGCTGGCCAACTTCCTTGGGTGTGAGGTTTTTATTATCATGCAAGGAGTATCTTCCAAGGAGTTCCTTGAAAGATACTCCCTGCGTGTATGTACGGACGTACGTACGTATGTATGTATGTATGTATGTATGTATGTATGTATGTATGTATGTATGTATGTATGTATGTATGTTTCTTTTTCTCTTAATTTTGAGTACACTTTTGACCGGCCACCTTCCTGGTGGCAAGGTTGTAAAAGAAAAGAAATTGTCATTCCTTGAACTGCAAGTTTTGAAGGTGCCAGCTATCGCAGCCATTTATAGTCTATTAATTAGGGAGCTGCGCTCTTTGTCCACAAATCCAAGTTAAACTAAACTTTGGTCCAAGCGGGTTGGTATATAACCTGTAGCCACAATAATGATGGGTATGAAGCCGAAGGTGTATCTTGGAAACTGAACCTGCAAATCAATGGTCCTGTATTTTTCTTACAATATCGACATCAAGTGGGCAGCTGATCTCTACAACAGAGCACGTTTTCAATGTATGGTCCCAAACAACAATATGAGGCCGGTTTTGCTTTAATTTGGGGGCAGTTTTTATTTTCAAGTTCAACCAGTATTTCTTAGTGCCATCTATCTCAACGTATTCCTCCTCATTTGTTTTAATTTTGTTTTTCTAATTGCGTTCCAGATGGTTCTAGCTATCACATCTTATCTCATAGGGAGGTAGTAACGAGACGACATTCTTTCTCAGTTGGCAATAATGTGGCTAACATCTTCGATCTTTCTTTTACAAAGCCTACATTTATTGTCGACTGAAGGCTCTCCTCTTTAGTGTAGCAGATATTTGGTAGGGATTTTTTGTTCGTGTATTGCATAGAGATATCCTTCAAGGTGGGATGTCATAAACTTGTCGGAACTCCATGCCAGGCTTTTTGAATAATTTATCTCCTCTATGGTCTGTGTCTTTCGTCTCAAGTACCCATGCACAAGTTTCTCAGTAAATTGGTCCAACTTTTTATCGTGTTCGAGCATTGAATAGGATCTTCCAATGTCCCTTGGAGAGAGATTTATATAAGGCCTTATTCCATATCTCTCCTCCAGATCAGTGGCTATCCTAATGATATTATTTCCTTCATGCTCATAAACCTGGGCAAGATGGTTGCTGACCTTTTTCTTCTGTTGAAGATGTTGCTTCAGTGTTGATACAGATTTTAACATGGATTTTAATATGGATTTTAGACCCCGGCAACCTGCCTTGCGTGAGAAGTATAGCCTATCCACATCACCATTAATGTTTCCAGTAACACTGAGAAGCTTGCAATGACCAGTTCAACAGGCCAAATGTTGGCGTTAGGATTGGCACAGCATAGTATTGTGGGCAATGTATTTGTTGTACACTAATAGTCCTGATGACCATATTTCTTTACTCTCCTGAGGTATACAGTTATGATTTTCCCTTATTTATGGATCTATCATATCTGACATTTTCATCCTGTCCAAGATATCTGTAGTTGTCACCTGACTGTAGAGGTTGTATTGTCAAGCCGTTCATCTCTAGATTCCCAGAGGAGGGCACAAGTCTTCCACGTTTTACTGTCAAATATGCACATTCGGGCTCACGAAATTACATTCTGATGTCTGCAGAAAATTGTGTAATGAGGTCCAATTTTCTTTTCTTTTTATATAATTAGTATTTAGCCCAAACAACTTCAGGACATCAACATAGAAAAGATGCGAGATACTTCTAGACCCACTTCTATGACCACTTTGTTTTGTGAGCAGGTATGGTAGTGGGTTTAGTGAGAGGGCGAAGAGCAGCACTGATAAGTTATCACTTTGAAAGATGCCTTTCTGGTAGTGCATTATATCTGTCTAAATTTGCTCCTTCTCACCCCTAAGGATGAAATTGGTGTATCAGTTCTTGGTCAGGCGTTCAACAGCAGCTACTAGAGGTTGTTGGACTACCTGTAAAGCGTTAATAATTCACCCATGAGGTACACTATCAAAAGCCTTGTGCTAGTCCTGCCACACCACAGTCATGTTCCTCGATTTTTTGCTATTTTTCCTGTATCATTTTATTTGTTAGTAGCTGATATATGCAGCCCACACACCTCCTTCTTTCCACCAGCTTGCTCAGGTGTTATAATGATGTTGGTGGCACAATGATCCTGTAAGAACAGATTAAGGCACCCAGTGTATAATTTATACATGATGTTCTGGCAGGCTATTGGGCAGTCATTTTTAGCTGGGGTGGCTTGGCTGTTTTGGGGGATGAGGAGGGTAGTGGCAGTTGATAACCATTGGGGCAGTTCTTGTATGTCTTTGATGGTTTCTGTAAACAGCCGTATGAGATCTTTTAGATAGAAGATGAAATTCTTCAGCCAGTATCCTGTTATGTATGAAGTCTGGGCCTGGTGATATCCTATTCGACATTTTCTGTAGGGCTGTTTCCAGTATTGACCCATCTATGTTATATTGTTTTGTCTGGACATGCTAGCAGTATTCCTGTTCCAGTTCTTTTAACCATGTAGTTTGTTTGTCAAATCCGTCATTTGTTTCCCATACAGATCTCCAGTAGCTCTATTTCTGCTGCAGCTCTGAGTTGTTGTTTCAACTGGTGTAGTTTGGAGTTTAGAATTTTAAATCTTGTATATCCAAATCGCCTCTCTAGTTTTTTTCTTAAGTCTTCCTGGTGTCGTGTGAAGTTTTCTCTGTGTTGCATTTTATAACTACAGCGATCTGTGCGATATTTCGTCTCAGGGAGGGTCAACATTTTATTTTTTTAAATTATGCATCCACGCTGGTTCAGGCTTTCTGTTTGTATCTTGGTTGCGAGGTTTTAGATGTTTATGATAGGATAGTAATGTGATAGCTGAAACATATAACAAAATATTAAGCATTCCATATATCGTTTCCACACCTTTGGACCGTGTGGCCTTCAGATAATTGTCAGTTATTTTGTTCACTGCTTCCAATTCCAATTTAGTGGGTTCTTTATTGATTCTGGTGTTGTATTCTCTGTAACTCACATTAAGGCTGTGTATCTCTTGAAACATATCATCACATATCACTTGTAAGGTGTCCATAAGTTTTTGGTGTTCTGTTTGTACAGTAGAGGTATGGGTTTCAGCTACTTGTTGGTGTGCTGTTTACAGCTAGATTTAGCTGACCATTTTTTATGTCCATCAGTGGAAGCTGGATGATTGTCTTTAATGGCCGTATTTATAGTGTCACTCAGTTCCGTTAGATGTATCAATTTACATCTAATGATACGTTTTTCCTGTTCATTTAAATGGTTTGGAGAAAAGTCTAATTCTGGGTGTTTGGAGTTCCACAACTATTTTAGCCTCTGCATAAAACCGAAATTTTGGAAGTCAGATTGTTTATATGCGTCATATAAACCTTTGTTGAAATCGTAGCTCCATTGTATACAATGGATGTAGTTGCGATTTGGTCGAAGGAGACTTATACATTTTGTCATAATGAGTTCGTCTATTCACTAATATTTACATTTATCTTTCAAAATACACGATGCACTTCTTTAAAAGTTTCGACAAAGTTTTGTCAGAATTAAATTTAAAGTTGTTCACAGCTTGGGTAATATTTGCTTTCAGCTAGTTTTTAATTCTGTGTATGTATGTATGTATGTATGTATGTATGTATGTATGTATGTATGTATGTATGTATGTATGTATGTATGTATGTATGTTATCTCTTTCTCTTAATTTCGAGTATATTTTTTGACCGGCCACCTTCCTGGTGGCAAGGTTGTAAAAGAAAAGAAATTGTCATCCCTTGAATCGCAAGAATGTTTTGCAAATTTTGAAGGTGCCAGCTATCGCAGCCATTTGTAGACTATGAATTAGGGAGCTGCGCTCTTTTTCCGCAAATCCAAGTTCAGTCATACTTTGGTCTAAGCGGGTTGGTGTATAACCCGTAGCTCCAATAATGATGGGTATGAAGCTAAATGTGTATCTTGGATACTGGATTTGTAAACTCCTCATCAATGGTCTGTAGATGTCCTCCTTCTGTATTTTTCTGACAACATTTACAACAAGTGGGCAGCTGATCTCCACAACAGAATACGTTTTCAATGTGTGGTCCCAAACAACAATATCAGGCCGGTTGTGCTTTAATTTGGTGGCAGTTTTTATTTTCAGGTTCCACCAGTATTCCTTAGTGCCATCTGTCTCGATATATTCTCCCTCGTTTGTTGTTAATTTTGTTTTCCGAAGTGCGTTCCAGATGGTTCTAGCTATCTCATCGTGTCTCATAGGGAGGTAGTAGCGAGATGACATTTTTTCGCAGCTGGCAACAATGTAGCTTACATCCTCGATCTTTGTTTTACATAACCTACATTTATTGTCAGCTGATGGTCCTCCCCTTTTGTGCAGCAGATATTTGGTAGGGAGTTCTTGTTCCTGTATTGCATAGAGATATCCCTCAAGGTGTCATAAACTTGTCGGAACTCCATGCCAGGCTTTTTGAGTGGTTTATCCCTTTTGTGGTCTGTGTTTTACGTCTCAAGTATCCATGCACAACTTTTTCTGTAAATTGGTCAATTTTTTCATCTTGTTTGAACATTGAATAGGATCTTCCGATTTCTCTGGGTGAGAGATTTATATCAGGCTTTATTCCATATCTCTCCTCCAGATCTGTGGCTATTCTAATGATATTTTCTTTTGATGCTCATAAACCTGGGCAGGATGGTTGCCAACCTTTTTTCTCTGTTGTTACTTTCCGAGTCTTATATGATGTTAATATGGATGTTAGACCCCGCCCACCTTCCTTGCGTGAGAAGTATAGCCTATCCACATCACCATTGATGTTAAAGTTCCCAGTAACACTGGGAAGTTTGCAAGTTCTAACATCCATCTCACTTAGTTCTTGGCGTTAGAATTGGCACAGCATAAGTATTGTGGGCAATGTATTTGTTGTACGCTGACGGTTCTGATGACCATATTTTCATTACTCTTCTGAGGTATTCAGTTCTGGTTCTCTCCTTATTTATGGGTCCATTATATCTGACATTCTCATCCTGTCCAAGATATCTGTAGTTGTCACCTGACTGTAGAAGTTGTATTGTCAGGCCGTTCATCTCTAGATTTCTAGAGGAGGGCACATCTCTTCCACGTTTTACTGCCAAATATGCACACTTGGACTCACCAAATTTCATTTTGATGTCTGTTGAAAATTGTGTAATGAGGTCCAATTGTTTCTTGATGTCATTGATATTTGGCCCATACAACTTCAGGTCATCAACAAAGAAAAGATTGGAGATACTTCTGGACCCACTTCTTTGCCCACCTTGTTTCCTGAGTAGGTAAGATAGTGGATTTAGTGAGAGAACGAAGAGTAGCACTGACAAGCTATCACCCTGAAAGATGCCCTTCTGGTAATGTATCTTATCCGTCTTAACTTGCTCCTTCTCACCTCTAAGGATCAAATAGGTGTACCAGTTCTTGGTCAGACGTTCAACAGCAGCTACCAGTGGTGTGGGACTTTGGCTAACTGTAAAGCCTTAACAATCCACCAATGAGGTACACTATCAAATGCTTTTTGATAGTCCAACCACACCGCAGTCATGTTTCTGCGATTGTTTGTTGTTTTTTCTTGAATCATTTTATTAGTTAGTAGGTGATCTATGCAACTCCACACCTCCCTCTTTCCACCAGCTAGCTAAGGTGTTATGATGTTGTTGGTAGTACAGTGATCCTGTAAGAACAGGTTAAGGCACCCAGTATATAATTTATACATGATGTTTTGGCAGGCTATTGGGGGGTAATTTTTAGCAAGGGTGGTTTGGCTATTTTGGGGAATGAGGAGAGTAGTGGCAGTTGATAACCATCTGGGCAGTTCTTGTGTGCCTTTAATGGTTTCTGTAAACAGCCGTATGAGATCTTGCCGATAGAAAGTGAAATTCTTCAACCAGTATCCTGTAATGAGGTCTGGGCCTGGTGATTTCCTATTCGACATTTTCTGTAGAGCTGTTTCCAGTATTGATCCATCTATGTCATATTGTTTTGTCTGGGCATGTTGGCAGTAGTCCTGTTCCAGTTCTTTTAGCCAATTAGTTTGTCTGTTGAATCCGTCATCCGTTTCCCATACAGATCTCCAGTAGCTCTCAACCTGTTCTTTTCAAGGGGTGTCATTTACAGAGATGTATGTATGTATGTATGTATGTATGTATGTATGTATGTATGTATGTATGTATGTATGTATGTATGTATGTATGTATGTATTGGACGCCTTAGTCATAACAATGGCATCCCATCTTTGGGCGGGAACTCAAAAATCCTCCTGGTATGTGCCATGGCTTTCTGTAAGTTAAGTACGAGTGAAGGACTCATAGCTGCTGTTACGGCATTCTTCTAAGAGAGGGAACATTTGAAGTGAAACCTGTGGTTTACGTAATTACGAGGCCAACAATATTTTCGTGAGGGGATAAACGATTTAATGGACCGTAGAGCATTACCTTATTTTATCGAAATCAGATGAATGAAAGGCAAAGCTAAATTTTACTGGATTTGAACTCAGAACGAAGCGGGTCGTAAAGCCTGTTGTCTGACGCTCTACCGCCTAATAATAACAATGGCTTCAAATTTAGGCACAAAGCCAACAGTTTTTGGGAAGGGAAAAGTCGATTAAATTGACCCCAGTGTGTTACTGGTACTTTATTTTATCGACCCCGTAAGAATGAAAGGCAAAACTATCCTCGCCTGGATTTCAACTAAAGGGATGAACTATGTGCTGTAAACATGTCCGACACTATCGATTAGTAATGGTTTCTGATTTAGGCAGAAGGCCAACAATTTCAGGGAGGGAAAAGTCGATTAGATTGACCCCAGTTATTTTATTGACCTCTGAGAAATGAAAAGCAAAGCTAACCTCGGTGGGAGTTGAACTCGGAATAGAGGGGTTCGTAACTCTATGACGTAAAGTATGTTGCCGGTTGCTCTACCGACCTTATCAATCCCCCACCATTATGTGTGTTGCGTTGACGACGACCGTTCGAGTTCAAAGAGTCTGCTTGTGGTGTACAATTAATGTAGTTCTGAGAGAGATGAATCTCACAACATGTGTGATGACCCCTTTTTAATTATAGGTACATATGAGTAAACTGGAACAACGTGGGATGGGGTGGGGTGCGGCTTACCCCCCATGAAAACAACGATGATAATGTTGCTGATGATGATGTTAATGCGAAGAAGGAAGATGGTAGAGATTGTGATAATGATGGTGATTTTGATGATGTTGATTGTGATGAGGATATTGATAGTGATGTTGATGACTGTGATGATGTTGGTGATTGTGATGATAGAGAAGATGATGATGGTGATGATGGTGATGATGATGATGATGATGATGATGATGATGATGATGGTGATTATGATAATATTGATGGTGATGGTGATTGTGATGATGATGGTGATGATGATGTTGGTAAATTGCGATGGTGATATTGATGATAATGATGATGGTGATGGTGATGATGATAATGGTAGTGAGCAGATATTTATTTCTCGTTACTACCGTCACTGTCTATAAATTATACTACTGCTACTGACATCAATATTCCTTCCCACTCCACCCCACACCACCACCACCACCACCACCACCACCACCACCACTACTACCACCGCTGCCACCACCCCCGCCACCATCAGCACCACCACCACCACCACCGCCGCCACCACCACCACCACCACCACCACCACCACCACCACCACCACCACCACCACCACCACCACAACCACCACCACCACGACCGAAACAACAACAACAACGACAAGGAAGGTAACAGCAACAACAACAGTAAAAACAACAGTAACAAACGCAGGAAGAAGATTAAAAAAACAAAACAAAAATGTATCGAAGAATGAACGGAAGAAAGGAAAAATAAGAGATAAAGATAAAAAGAAAAGAAAAACAAACAAAAGAAGAAAAAGTGAAAGAAGAAAAAGAAGAAGAAGAAGAAGAAGGAGGAGGAGGGGAGGAGGAGGAGAAGAAGAAGAAGAAGAAGAAGGAGGAGGGGAGGAGGAGGAGAAGAAAAAGAAGAAGAGAAATGATATGAGAAAAGACAAAGGAGGAGGAGAGAGCTTATGACGTTGTTTGTAGAGAAGAAATCTAGGAGCTGGTTTGTTTGGTCTGCCGTCAAAAACCCTGATTAAGTGGGTTTCCATCGATTAGTGAATGCGTCAATGTTTTAACGGCTTTTCATTTGTATTTGTCACACAGCATTACTGAATGGTCTTCAATTGTTACAGTTGTTACAGTCTTACAGACGTGTATATTTTCTACTTTATACATCCCGCTTCCTATATCATATCATATACCGATTCTTGTGTCCGACAGTCGGCATTAGATTCAATGTAAAGAAGTGAAAAACACGAAGAGATGCTGTGACAATTGCTAATCAGAAACACAAACTCTGTCGGGCCGACTACTTTACGGAATGGTTCGGTGCTTTACAGAAAGGCTTCATGCCACTTTGCCGCCAATTCAGAATGGAATTGGTCTAATATATAATAAAGAAGTTGTCAAGGGTAGCCGTTAGAAAAACATTGAGTCCCAGAAAGAAACGATTAAATGTGTACCTATGTGCGCGCGCGTGTGTGTGTGTGTGTGTGTGTGTGTGTGTGTGTGTCTCTGTGTGTGTGCTACGCATCGAGTGTTCAATTTGGTGAACCAACAGTAACTTGATGTTACAATCCCTATATATATATATATATATATATACCTGTGTGTGTGTACGTGTGTGTGTGTGTGTGTGTGTGTGTGTGTGTGTGTGTGTGTGTGTGTGTGTGTGTGTGTCTGTGTGTGTCTGTGTGTGTGTGTGCTAAGCATCGAGTGTTCAATTTGGTGAACCAACAGTAACTTGATGTTACAATCCCTATATATATATATATATATATATATACCTGTGTGTGTGTATGCGTGTGTGTGTGTGTGTGTGTGTGTGTGTGTGTGTGTGTGTGTGTGTGTGTGTTTGTGTGTGTATGTATGTCTATGTGTTTCTGTAAGGGTGTCTCTGTCTGTACGTGTATATATGCGTGTGTCGTTCTGTCTGTCTATGTATATGTGCTTGTAAGTGAATGTGTACTTCTATGTTTGTGTGTCTCCGTTTTTGTGTGTATTCATCGGTGAGTGTGTATATGAGTATATGTGTGTGTATGAGTATATGTGTGTGTATGAGTATATGTGTGTGTATAGCGGAAAAAAAGATAATGTGAGAGGAAGAGGAAGTAAGAGTTAGAGAGTATGTCATGTCTATTACTTTGAACGTAATTGACAGCGTGACAGTGATGTCGTTATGTCAGAGATTAAACTGACCAAACCAATCTCCTTCTGGAAGATATGATATAAAGAATTAATATAGCGAATCACAGATGATATTCGAGAGAAGTCTTTAATTAAACAGCATTACTTCCGCAGTGCCAGAGACGTTAGAACGTTAGAAAGAATGTCTGTATTTGTACCACCTCACTGAGCTCTGAGTCTAAATCTCGCCGAGGTTAACTTTGTTTTCATTATTTCGAGGTCGATAAATAAAGTGCCAGTTCAGTACTGGTGTCGATACTTCCTCCGCCTTGTCTTTCCCGCTATATTTCTCTGGAAGAAACTAGCTATGTTCTCACGTGTAGAAGGATGGTCTCTACTTGTTTTGAAAATGTGCAAGGCACACCGTCTTTCAAGTTAGCGCCCCTGTGCCTCTGTCAAAACTATAGGGTTCTTTCCCTTTTTCTAAACTCTGGCAAAGTTGTTTGATAATCGGATAAAATGCCTTTATCCTTCTAGCTAGTTCAAATTATATGGTATCGTGTTCGATCCCATTGCGGGATACTTTGAGCACGTGTCATTTACCATAGACGCATGTCGGCGCTAGCCTTGCCATTGAAATCCCGCCGCTGTTAACTTTCTATGTTTTTAAACAAAGTATCAATGTATCCCTGCAATCTATTCTTCCTCAATGTCTATTTCTCTCTGGAAGAAATCGGACATATTAAGACCTAGAGAACAATGGGCTCTAACATATTTAAATGTCCATGACACGTCCTATATTGAAGAACACTTTAATATAACCAGTTACATTTTAAAATTCTTTGCCGAAGTTCCAGCTATCTATTATAAATATATCATTTCCGTGCAGCAATTAAACTGTGATTACCAATATAATAAACCTTGTCCGTTGTTGCAGCTCTGTCCTATCAGCATTTACTTATTTGACAGTGGTTAAACTGTGATTACCAATATAATGTTCATCGTTTCTTCTTTTATTCTTCCATATTTTATTTCATTTTTAATCGTTCAAATATGCTTTTCTCTACTTGGTTTTGTTTTATTTTTCTCCTGTTTTTATTTACTCCTAAACTCTGTTTTATACCAGTTTTATAAACACTAAGTAGTAACAAATGACAAATATAAAATATAATTTCATCTATGTATTATTTGAGAAAATGCTTATAAATATTTCTGCCAGCTCCCTGTAGATATCTTTCAATGTTTCTCTAATTGGGTAAGACCTTTTCCATCTTGTTACCAACGCCGCCATTATCTTCGCATTATCTTGTTTTTCATCTAGGTTTTTCAATTCACTTCATTCTCAGTTTATTTTATTAAAGCAATAATTCATCGCGGAGACAGCTGATAGCTTTTATACCTATTATTTATATTTTAGAATTAATCTAATCCTCTTGTAATATTCTTTACAGATATTTCTTTCATTCATGCTCTGTACTTTACGTTATCTCTTTTATCAAAATATTTCCATGGGCGATTTTATTTTAATTCCTTCGTGGATGTGTCTGTATTTAATGTAACATTATATGGAAACTTTTTGTTGGAGTTTTTTCCCTTTCTTTGTCTAAATTTTGTTTTAATTCGAACTGGCCTTGACACACATATATATATATGCATATAATCGTATATATATATATATATATATATATATATATATATATATATATAATCGTATATATATATATATATATATATATATATATACGATTATATATATATATATATATATATATATATATATATATATATATATATATATATATATAAATATATATATATATACAAATATATCTATATCTATATCTATATATATGTATATATATATATATATATATATATATATATATATATATATATACATAAATATATATATATATACAAATCTCTCTCTCTCTCTCTCTCTCTCTCTCTCTCTCTCTCTCTCTCTCTCTCTCTCTCTCTCTCTCTCTCTCTCTCTCTCTATATATATATATATATATATATATATATAAATATATATATATATACAAATATATCTATATATATATATATATATATATATATATATATATAATCATATATGTATGTATATATAAATATATATATATATACAAATATCTCTATATATATAAATATATATATATATATATATACATATATATATATAATCATATATGTATATATATATATATATATATATATATATATATATATATATATATATATATATATACATATATATATAATCATATATGTATATATATATGTATATATATATATACACAAATATATATATTATATATATATGTATATATATGTATATATATATATATACATACATATATGTATATACGTATGTGTGTATATATGTATATATACATATTTATATATGTATATATATAGGTATATATATATATATATATATATATATATATATATATATATATATACATATATATGAATATATATATACATATAAATATATATGTATATGTATGTATATATATATATATATATATATACATATATATGAATATATATATACATATAAATATATATGTATATGTATGTATATATAATTATATATATATATAAATATATATATATGTATTAGACATATTCATATATATATATATTTATATATATATTTATATATATATTTATATATATATATCTACATACACACACACACACATATATATATATATATAAAATATTTATTGTGATATATCCATTTCATTATCCTACCTTACATACAAGTCTCCTGTCACGAAAATTTAATAAATGTCTTCTTAGGCTTCTTCGACAAATAATTCTTTAAGGAGGAAATTCTGTTATTGTTTTATATATGCATTTATATTTGTTTATTATATATATATAAAATAATTTATCTCGGTATGTATATATGTATACATGCATGTCTGATTTTATGTATGTATGTAATGTATGTATGTTCTTCTGGTTTTATAATTTCACAATTTCTTTTTTTCCAAATAGAGAGAAAGTCGGTTTCTAACATAGATACAAGACTCTCTCACGGAATTTACACAACATCAACTAGGTAGATATGTATGTAGGCATGCATGTGTAGATATGGATGTTATTGTATGTGTGGATGTGTATGTTTTGAGTTGTATGTGTGCATGTGTATATGCTTTACATCTGTACATGTGTATATGCAGTTATTAGATGCAACATTTTTGGAATGTTTTACATTTTTTACTGTTCCATTAATGGATTGTACTTGTAATTTCCTAACTAGTTCTGTTCTTTCTGTTCCTGTGAAGCCTAGCTTGTCAACATTTTTATTGAGGCAGTTACTAACATACCCCAGTGCCCCAATAATCACAGGCATAAATCTGAAGGTGTAATCAGGGTGGAGTATC
Organism: Eledone cirrhosa; assembly: GCA_964016885.1. Classification (NCBI taxonomy): domain Eukaryota; kingdom Metazoa; phylum Mollusca; class Cephalopoda; order Octopoda; family Eledonidae; genus Eledone; species Eledone cirrhosa. The sequence continues at coordinate 258,921,904 of OZ024740.1, read as the reverse complement.
TGCAGATTTCTCATCAGTTCTGCATAAATATTCTCCTTTTCACTAATCTTTGATATTATATTGGCATCTTCTGGGAAGCCAACTTCCACTACTGTGCATGCCTTCTTCTCCCTGTCCCATATCATTATATCTGGTCTGTTATGTCTGCATTTTATTGGAGTTTTTACTGGAACATTTCACCAGTACTCTTTCATATTATGTATGTATGTATGTATGTATGTATGTATGTATGTATGTATGTATGTATGTATGTATGTATGTATGTATGTATGTATGTATGTATGTATGTATGTGTAGTTGGATGTATCTATTTTCGATCTATCTGTTTATTAATCCTATTTATCTATGTAACTATGTATCTCTCATCTATATAGTTACCTATCAATATCTAGGGACGTATCCTTATATCCAACTATTACCCACTCGCTCTCTCTCTCCATATATAAACCCATATATGTATAATCACATATGTGTGTGTATATATATATATATATATATATATATATATATATATATATATATATATATATATAGTGGTATCACACTGGAAGGTTATGTCCGTAGCACTTAGTTCTAAGGACAAGTTAGGTATACTGTTAGTTACATAACAGCTAGCAAACCATATTCGAGGACACGTGTTTCACCTAGCGGATTTTCAACTCAAGTGATGGCTCATAGCAGGAAAACGGAAGTCTATATGAAGTAGTCGACAAGGAGGACAACTCAAGTTTGACTGATGAAAGTGAGACAATAGAGATCATTCTGGATAAAATTAGTCTGGGACACTTTTGGATGAAATTAGTCTGGGTCCTTGTAGTTACGTAATAGGTACGTTTCAGCGTGCGACATCGTTTATAGAAATTGTATTTTGTATTTAGACAGGTGCTGTTATGTAACTTCTGCAAGATATTTATTCATTGCTCAATGCACAGCCCACAAGACAATTTCCGTATGGCCTAGATTTGGGGAAGTGTTTTTCTAGGAGTGCTAAGAATTTCCTACCTACATTGGTTCTATATATATTTGTATGTATTTATGTATATATATATATAACTAAGGGCAGTGTCAATAATATCTCGCAGCGTATGTCATGCCATCGTTAAACCGGCAGATATTTATTGACGATGCCGAATACTAAAATAAAGCATTAACAAAGGCAGGATACAGGGAAGAATTACAATAGACTCCTGATTGTATTTTATCACACATTATTAGAAAAAACAAACAAACAAACAAACATACAAAGTATCAACACAAAAACCAAAGCCAGCACCAAGTGGAATATAGTCCCAAACATACCAACACCTATAACAAAATGGATAACGGCATTCGAAGTAGAACCAAAGATAATATTTACACATTACAGATAACTAGGATACGGAGAGAATAGGAATACAAAACACCCCACCAATAGTTCAAAGCATACAAACTCAACTTGGTCGACCTGCCATCACAACCATCTCAAGGAATCTAGGAAAGGAGGACAAAACTTAGAACCAAACAGACCAAATGACCTAAAACAGCACAACATAAAGCATACACACGGCAAACCAAAACACATGACAAATAACAAATGATCCAAAAGGACGAAAGATAAACCTAATGCAATAACAAACACGAATGTAGGAAGTCATGAGATAACCCGACAAAAAAGAAAAAAGAGAACCAGATCAAGGGAAATAACATGGTATAACCTACCATTTTCAGCAAATTTACAAACCAATGTAGCCTACCTTTTTTTCAAAACCATTGATAAATACTTTCCTAAACAACACAGGTACCATAGGATATTTAATAAGCATACAGGGAAATTAGATTATAAAACAACTAAAACTTAGTATGAAAAATAAATAATAATAGATCAGCTAAGAAAGATAACTCGGATGAAAAAAGAAAAACAATTGATCCCACAACACCAAACGAAACCCATAAATGAACACACAGAAGAAGATAGGGCCCGAGTACACGCTAGCAACAGTAGAGCAACCACACCACAAACTAGACTAGATATAACAGAAGAAGAAAGTAAGATATTGTGTTAAGAAAATGTAAGCCATTGCAATAAGTGGGGGTAGAAGGTAGAAAGGGGAACCTTAAAGAATTATTTAAAAAATGAAAATACAAACGAAGGACAGAGAACTCCTTTGAGATGTACAACGGCCGATGACCCTGGAGTTCTGTATCCTTCGTTTGTATTTTTATTTTTCAAGGTTTCCCCTTAAAAAATTGTTTTTCGTTTTGTTTTGTTTCCGTTCGTTGTCTTGTTAATTTTCTTAAGTTTATCAATACGAATGTAACGTATGTGTTATCTCTTACCCCGCCATTTATTGCACTAGCTTACAATTGTTTTAATACGATACCTTACATTCTTGCTTTTTTACTTGCTTTTTTTTTCTTTGTTTCATTCATGTCTCATGCCACGTGTGCCACCAAACCTTTTCCCTGACATCACACACAAGTCTCTGTGTGTTTAGCTTAAATGTTATAAATTAATGTTTCGTCTCTCGTCTCTTTCTCCACTGGACAGCGTTTGGCTCACGTCAGACGCTGTGACCCCGGGTAGCCAAACAGTACCATTGGTAGGGGTCAAAACTGCCAAAGTCCATCTCAACGGACGATGACCATGGACTTCTGTCTCATTCGTTTGTATTTATATTTAAAAAAACAAATTTTTTAAGGTTTCCCCCTTAAAAATTGTTTTTCATTTTGTTTTGTCATCTCTTTGTTAATTTACTTAAGTTTATCAATAATAATGTGACGAACGTGTTATCTCTTCTCCCCCATTTGCAATGGCATATATTTTTTAACACATCTTTCTTAATTTTTTCTTCCTTTTTTTCTTCTTTCTTATTTTCAACATGAATTCACATTATTCATTTTATGTATTTGTTTTCTTATATATACAAATGCATATAGACACAGAAACATAGATGAGAGAGAGAGAGAGAGAGAGAGAGAGAGAGAGAGTGTGTGTGAGAGAGAATAAGATAGATATATTTCTTTATTTGCCACAAGGGCGCACAAGAAAAGGGGACAATACAAAGACATATGCCGGGGATTTTACATACAGTCGTGTAAAATTTATTGAAACAAACAATTATAACAATCGAAATCCCCAATAGGGGGAAAGCGCCACAAATCGGTTGTTTAATACCCCGTCCATAGAACAACCCTCAACTTCAGGAGCGTGTTGTACAAGTGCTCCCTTCTTCCTTTTGCTCCTTTCTTTAACCTACAGGCTTATAAACAGAGAAATCCCAATCACTCGGGCCATTTTCGCTTCATTCACCCACCTTTCAGTAAATTTACTGGGCTGCAGTGTCTCTCTCTCCACCCTGATTCTCCTTCTAAAATGATACTTAAAGAAGGGAATCAATTGTTGTCCGGAGAGAAAGGCATCTGTCCTCAGTCCTCTCAATCTCGTCCACCATATAACCTCTTTCACCATAGCCACTGTACAGAGGAAAACCGCCTCTATTTCGTTTTTGAAAGAGGCTGGCGGTTTGATCCTTACTATGGACTCGGCAGTCAACTGGATTTGTCCCATATGCGACAGCAGTTATTCTGCATAGTTACATAGGTCGCTTACGCCCGGGCAGTGTACAATTGCGTGCAAGACGGTTTCAATGTCCTGTTCGCATCTTGGACACGTTCTCTTGGAAGGATCCCTGCCGGGGCGTCCGTGCCTGTAGATCTTATCTCGAACGGGTAGAGCTCCTCGGTAGCACTGCCAGGCCAGGGACCTCTGGAAGTTGTCCATAGGTCTCGGGCGGAAAGTCCTACGGAACAGACTGATGAGCTCGTCGTCTTCGACGCCTAGAGTCTCCCCGAGCTCGTCGTCGTACTTGTAAAGTACTCTATAGAATATCGAAGTGGAGTCTCCACTGATTGCTGCCCTTGACAGAGGACTGTGAGCGCCTGGGCGCATTCAATGTGCGGTATTCACGGCGACAAGACATGACAGTCAAGCGGTAGTAGATGACGGACACTATGAAAGTGTTCGCCATCTCCGCCCCACCTTTCAAAGACAGTCTGCACTCTGCCCACTTCTAGGTGAGCGCAAATACCTTGGCAATGACCTCGTTCCAGTTTTTCTCCACCTGGAGGTCTGGACTGAACCAGACCCCGAGCAATTTCACCGGTCCTTCTGTCCAGTGTCCGACGACGCTGTCGGACGGCATCGGTTTGCCTCTCCACGTTCCGAGTTGCAAACCGACAGACTTGTTCGGGTTCAGTTTTGCTCCTGTGAATCTTTCGTATTCCTATAGTAGGTTGCCGATTACCTTGATTTCCGAGGTTTTCGACACTATTACCATCACGTCGTCGGCATAAGCCGAAGCCGCCTTTCGCAGTCCCGGTTCTAAAGGGATGCCCTGCAAAAGCTCCAGCTTCCGCAGTAGTGGCTCTAGAGTCAATACGTTCAGAATGGAGGAGAGAAGGCATCCCTGTAGAATGGAACGCGTGATTGCGAACCGCTCCGATAGGTAGCCGTTCACCTTGACCCTCGAGCAGATGCTGGTGTGCATCGCCTTGATCCAGCCCCTGAAATCGGGACCGAAACCAGCCGCCTTGAGAACCGCTTCCAAGTATCGATGGTCGACCCTATCGAATGCCTGATCTAAATTGATCTAAATTGATCTAAATTGATCAGAGCCCTACCGAAGCCGGGTTTACACCCAACCCTCTCTATGATGTATCGCATGAGATGGAGGTTGTCGTGTATGGACCTGGTAGGGATTGCACACGTTTGCGCTTTCCCTACCAGGTTTTCGACGACAAGCGCCAGTATCGTTGCTAGCACCTTGGTCAAAATCTTTAACTCTGTGTTGAGCAGAGTTCCGGGTCTGAAATTGTTTATTTCGTTACTACTGATCAGCGTTACTACGCCCTTGCCTGCAGATCTGGGAATTGTCCCGTTCTGCTGCCAATTGCAGTAGACGGCTTCGAGGACGCCAGAGAACAAGTCCGGCATGCCTATGTAAAACTCATAGGGTAGACCATCTAGACCGGGTGATTTGCGTTTCCCGCAGCGGCCCAGAGCGTCCCGTATCTGAGTGGCTGTGATCGGTCTTTCGCAGAACTCGGCGTCCCTGTTCGAGAGACGCGGCAGGCCGTCGAGATATGAACTAAAGTCCATTGCCCCGTTCGGCTCACTGTCGTTCTGCTCAAACAGTCGCGCAAAGTGCTGTGGAAAGGCCGCTCACATTTGCTTGAGGTTAAGTAGCACGCGTCCGTCACTCGGGCCCAGCTAACAGCTTTTGCTCCCTTGTTTCCTAGAGCACGTGATTTACTTCTGACCACGCAGTCTTCATATTTAGATAATCAGGTAGATATACATAGATATCTAGGCAGACATAAATAGGAAGATGGACAGCTAGATTTCGAAATACGAACGACAAAAAAAAAACCGAAAAAAAATTATGACATCGTTCCTCATATCTTTCTTAATAATGTGTATTTTGGAGAGTGACATTTTCGAAGATGTAGATAAATATTTGATGATAATGCTGAAGGAAAAAAAAGTGAATATCATGTTTAGTGTGATTTTAAAACATAAGATTGCTAAAATTAATTTATTCATAAAAGACATCATGTACATATAATCACATTTTATATAATGAATATAGTTTACGAGAAAGTTAATTGAATAATACACTGACACAGGTATATATATATATATATATATATATATATATATATATATATATATATATATATATATATATATATATAATATATATATATATATAATATATATATATATATATATATATATATATATATATATATATATATATATATATATATATATATATATATATATATATATATATATATATATATATATATATATATATATATATATATATATATATATATAATATATATATATATATATATATATATATATATATATATATATATATATATATATATATATATATATATATATATATACGAGTATATATGATTTACATATATATATATATATATATATATATATATATATATATATATACGAGTATATATGATTTACATATTATATGTATATGCTTAGGAAGTCAGAGGTAGCGGTAAATATTAACGCAACAAAATGTGATAAAAGCGATAAGGTTGTACGAGTGAAAATTAGAAGATAGAACATTAGAAAAGAAAACTAGAACGAAAGACGAAAGGCTTTGTTAACTTTTTTATATTTATTATTTTCAATTAATTTCGGATCAGGGACGTTATTGGGAGATTCGGAAGTATCGGATAGTATCGTCTGGCTCAATATGGCTTGCATTTTTGTTGTATCTTAGTCTTAGTCTTAGGTTCTTCGGCGCCGTTCGGCACATCGAGCAGTAAGTACTCGCCAACGGTCTCGATCAGCGCCGGCTTTTTCACGTCCGTGCCAAGTGGTGTTAGCTGCTATCAGGTCTTTTCGGAATATTTGTCGCCAGGTGATCCTGGGGCAACCCCGATTCCGTTTGCCGCCAGGTCGAGTCCAGTTCATCACTGGTTCAAGTGTCGTTCGTCGGGCAGGCGCAGAATATGGCTAGCCAGGCGGCACCGGCGCTCCGTGACCATCCTCCGTAGCGTCCACGACTCGGCTATCCACAGGATTTCCTCATTTCGCACTCAGTCGTGCCAGGACACACAAAGGATCCTTCGAAGGCAGTGCTGGTGGAAAGCGTTCAGCCTTCTCTCTCTCTTTGCCGTGCTCTTCCAGGTTTTGCTCACGTAAAGCACTGCCGGCAGCACGATGTTCTAGTACATGTACAGCTTCATCCTGGTGCTGATGCATGACGACGAGAAGACTGGGCGCAACCGCTGGAAAACTGCGGCTCCTTTGCCGAGCCGACAGTTGATGTCGAACTCTGCGTCACCATTGTTTGCTAGGTCACCCAGGTAGGTGAAATGATCGACTTCCTTCAGGTCTTGTTGGTTGACTCTGACCACTGGATTTGTGTTGTTTGGCTGTCCTTATCACCTTGGTCATTTTGCTGTTGATTCTCAGGTCGATCTTTTTCGCACTTGCTTTCAGGGATGTTGTTAGGGCTTGCAGATTTGCACTCTCTTCAGGGATCAAATCGATGTCGTCGGCGAATGCCAGGTCCCTCAGCGTCGACTGGCCTCACCATGTGATTCCTCGACCGGGTCCTTCCTCTTTCCGCCTTAGCACGGAATCGACTGATAACAGGAACAACAACGGAGAGAGAATGCAACCCTGTCTGACACCGGAGACAATGTCAAAGAACTCTGTCACACCGGACTCACGCAGCAGCTGGAGTTTGAAAATGGCGATGAATCTTGCAGGAATGCCGTGCGAGTGCGCGATGTTCCACAGCAATTCCTGATGCACACTGTCAAAAACCTGAAATCAGTGAAGTTTACCGCCAAAGGGGGCTCAACGCATTGTTCGAGGATGCTATGTAGAGTGAAGATCTGTTCAGTGTAAGATCGGGTGTTTCGGAAGCCGGCTTGTTCTTCCTTGAGCACAGAGTCGACGCAGCAGCACAGTGCAGAACGCCTTGTCTGAGACTGACAGCAATGTGATGCTGTGCTAGTTGTTGCAGTCGGCCAGGTTTCCCTTCTTCGGCAATTTGACGATGACACCGCGTTGCCACTCAAGAGGAACTCGACCAACCCACCAGCAGTGGTTGATCAAGTTTGTCAACGCCGTTATCATGCTATCCTCAGAATTTGAGTAACTCTGTAGAGATCTCATCCAGCCCGCCTGCTTTGTCGTTTCTCAAGTCGCTGATCACATCTCTCTTCTGCTTGGTTATTTGGTCCTCGCAGACCTTGAGTTCCGCAGTGGTTGTTGGAGTTTCTGCGGTCAAGTCTATCAGATCGATTAGATTTGGTTAATTCAGTGTCTCCCGGAAGTGCTCTATCTTTGGTTCTGTTCTGATTCAGTGGTCAATGTCTTGCCATTTTTGTCCTACAATGACATGTAGGCACTGCTCAACACTTCCGTCAAATCCCTCACTATGCGGCACAGTGTTTTCGTGTCATTACGACCAACAGCTTCCTTCGCTTCAGCACCTTTTTTTCTCCAACCAGACGCGTTTGTCCCGCCGGCAGCTTCGCTTTACTAGTCAGACAATTTGGCGGTATGCGGCATTTCTTTTCACCCGATCTTCCTCCGATCTGGCAGAATATCGCTCAACTTTCACCTTCTTTCGTTCATCAATCAGGTCCCACATTGTTTCCTGAATCCATTGCTCTCTCTCTCTGCTGAATATCGAGTGTTAATTTTGGCATACCGCCTATGGAGGCACCACAGCTACCATTATACGCAACTATATATATATATATATATATACACACATATATATATATATATATATATATATATATATATATATATATATATATATATATATATATATATATATATATATATATATATACATATATATATATACATATATACATATATATATATATATATATATATATATATATATATATATATATATATATATATATATATATATATATATATATATATGCATAGCTAACAAGCTTGAAACTAGTACATCGTTCCTGTGTCAGTGTTGAACAAAAAGGTGACGTGGTTGCCTTAACACCGTACGGCATAAAAATTGAGGCTGTTCAGTTTGTTTACAAACGAACAAAGCGGCGTTATAATAAGCGTCCGCTAAACTGATACGTGCATATATGTATGTGTACCTGTATGTATATATATATATATATATATATATATATATATATATATATATATATATATATATGCATGCTACTGTACGTCTGTATACATATATGTATGTACGTATACATACATACTTACATTTAAGTAAGTGCCATACTAAGAGTAAGAAATGAAATTTCGTTTTCATTTTATTTCAACTTATCGTTTTCGGTATGCCTGACCGACTTAGCTCACTCGATATGCAAATTAGGCTGCTCAGCCGTTAATTTTCATAAGGAAAGTATATACTTTCGAACGTTCAACTATCTGGCAGATGGGTATACGGTGCTGATGATAGCTAACAAGCTTGAAACTAGTACATCGTTCCTGTGTCAGTGTTGAACAAAAAGGTGACGTGGTTGCCTTAACACCGTACGGCATAAAAATTCAGGCTGTTCAGTTTGTTTACAAACGAACAAAGCGGCGTTATAATAAGCGTCCGCTAAACTGATACGTGCATATATGTATGTGTACCTGTATGTATATATATATATATATATATATATATATATATATATATGCATGCTACTGTACGTCTGTATACATATATGTATGTACGTATATACACATACTTACATATATATATATAATATATATATATATATATATATATATATATATATATATATATATATATATATATATATATATATATATATATTTCAATTAATTTGTTATATAAATACAATGATGGATGCCCCCAGGTAATCGAGTATGGCCATTGCACGATATACCATTATTAATTAATTCTATCGTGCAATGCCTGTGCGTGAAGATATTTTTTAAAGAGAGGTAAGACTGTGCTCTGAGCCAATCCCACAGTCAGAGCGACAGTAGCTATAAACCAAAAAGAAGAAAAGATCAACATCATCGGTAACTATTGAGCCGCAGGTTTTATGTCGGAGTTATCCCAGTTCCCTGAGTTGTCCTCTCTTAGAAGAATGCCCTGATAAAGGCTAGGGGTCC
>OZ024740.1:258852237-258907237 GCA_964016885.1 Eledone cirrhosa | reverse complement strand
TTTAGAAACTGCCACAAAGCCAATGCAGTCGTGGAGTATCTTGTCTTTTTTCCGTTATTACGGCTTACAATGATAATAACAGGCAGAGATAACTTTAATATTCTTCGACCCCCGCCACACCCACAAATTAAAAAACAACAACGAATAAATAAAAGGAAGCAGTCACAATGACGCTGATTCCTTTCTTTAGTTATTCAAAACACTTCTTCTTCTTCTTCTTCTTCTTCTTCTTCTTCTTCTTCTTCTTCTTCTTCTTCTTCTTCTTCTTCTTCTTCTTTCATTCATTCATTCAAAACTAACTCTTCTCAAACCACTGATAAAACTACCGAAGAGAGAAAATCTTTGTCTTGGAGATTAGCTGCTGCTGCTGCTGCTGCTGCTGCTGCTGCTGCCGCTGCTGCTGCTGCTACTACTACTACTACTACTACTACTACTACTACTACTACTACTACTACTACTACTACTACTACTACTACTACTACTACTACTACTACTACTCTAACAGAAAACAAAAATGGTGGTGAATTGATAAGTTTGGTAAAGCAGCAGACATAATTTTACGTTGGCGAACTATCATGTTATAGTAGAGCCTTCACTTACTGTGTTCAAGTTAAACTTTGGTTTTTCATTCTTACGTTTTCGATAAAATATATTACCAGTAAAATACCGAGGTGGATATAATCAATTATACCCTTAATCCACATTTCAGGCCTTTTTTCCGTTTTAGAAATTAATAAATTACTAATAAATAGATTAACTCTTAACCTCCTGTATCATATGAAACCACATTAGTTAGACATTCTTGTAAAGCACAAAACACCAATAGGATTGCATCACGTTAAATATTAAAGACTTTGATAAGTTAACACGAAACATTGTGATATGTGTAATGAATGACTGATAAGTTTGTATATATATAAAAGTTTCTGGATTGGTCTCCACAAGGTCATTCATAATCATTTGAGATCTTAGCAACATACAATCGACACTTCATACTGCTTGAGAGTTCTCATTAAAAACATAGTTGTGATGCATAAGTAATATCCAGCGGCAAATACTACCATCAAAGACCGAAGTAATACAAAGATCTGATTATCTCACCATTGACACAAGGCACCGTGGGGTGTGACTTACTGTTTAAGGTTTTCTCCTCACGGTCGTAAGCTCGCAAGTTCAATTTCCGGGAGCGCATTGTATTCTTGAGCAAAATAGTTTATTTTTCACATTGATCCAGTTCATTCAGCTGGGGAAAATGAGTTGTATCTGTAATAGAAGACCAGCCTTGTCATATTATATCTGTAACGTTGAATATCCCTCAGATTTACGTTTAAGGTACACGTGTCTCTGGAATACACAGCCACTTGAACGTTAACTTCACGAGCATGTTATTCGGAGAACTAGAACACTCGTTATCAGAAGCGATGAATATCAAACACAACATTCCAAAGTTCAAATACTCTCACTATTAAATCACAGAATATCAGCAGCCAGTTATGCTGGGCAGAGCATGTTGTGTCGGATGAGCAATAAACGAGTCCCAAACGAGTTTGTTTTTCTACAGTGAATTGGAAATTGGAAGGTGATCGCAGAAGAGGCCTAAGAAAAGATATAACATATATACTCATAACACATATATATATATATATATATATATATATATATATATATATATATATATATATATGTTATGAGTTACCGCAGATATTTCCTAATCACTCGCATTTTTAGGCTATATTTATAGTCCTTATAACACACACACATATATATATATATATATTTATGGGTGATATGGCGCATGCCTTGTGGCATGACACCCATAAGTTTGATTTAGATTAAATTCATTTTGATTTATCTTAATTTTGGATATAGATATATAAATACGGCTCCTTAATTGTAGAGCTAACTCTGTTGAAAGGACTTGACTGCTGTTTCTGATTGTCGATAACCCTATTCACGCCACTGAGACGAAGCTGGTATAATGTGTGTATTTTTAGTAGATACAGCACGTGTTACTGGCCAGTCGCTGATTTGAACTTAATGCGTATAACACAGACAGGTGAACTTCTTCCTTGTTGAAAATTCAAGCTTCGGCATCCGTGGTTTACCATTCGATTAATTGGTGAAATATATTTCTTTAATGGAATATATACAGGGAAGATTAATCATATTATAAGGTATCTATTTTTGAAGTTCTAGTTAACTTTATTTAGTTACCTACCTAGCTATGTGTGCTTACACACTTGTAAAAATTATCCCCTGTGATTGTTTCATATGTTTATTTATATGTTAATCAATTTCTAGTTATTATATATATATACATAGAAGAAAGTATGACCCCGACGGCAGAGCTCAAGCCGTTTCGACGGCTATTTCTGGACTAAAAGAAATAGCCGTCGAAACGGCTTGAGCTCTGCCGTTGGGGTCATACTTTCTCCTATTACCCACTCTACTACTCTAAGTATTGAGTACTCTGGTGAGTTATGGTCCATCTGGTTCCTTACCACAACTCCTTTGTTATATATATATACATATATATACATGTATATGTGTGTATGTGTGTATGTGTGTGTGTGTGTGTGTGTATGTGTGTGTGCGTGCGTGTGTGTATGTGTGTGTATGTGTGTGTGCGTGCGTGTGTGTATGTGTGTGTATGTATGTGCGTGTGTGTGTAATGGGATGTTTGTTATAGTATGTATGAAATGGAAAGTATACATTCCTTCACATATCATCTGCTTCCGTCTAATATGTATCATAGAATTCGCTTAGATATTAGATATTAAATATATATATAACCAAACACATAAATAGTCTCTCTCTCACACACACACACACACACACACACACACACAAGCGACAACAAACCTTGGCAACATGTCATTAGTTTAGTTGTAGTAGTAATTAGGTATATTTCCGTAACTAAATCTCTTTACTAAACCATATCTGTCAAAGTCTACAGATATAATCAGTGTTGTAAATCTGACAGACAGAGCAGATTGAAAGAGGGGAAGTCTTTTTACATCTGCCATTGAACTGTCAGAAACGTTCAACGTCTTTCTAAAGCTACATTGCAAGCACAGCTGTTGCATATATCAAGAAAATTAGTTAATGTAGCAGGTTTTGTACTTGAAGGAAGTCTCATTTCGTCTCCTCACAATATAGAGAAACAATGACAAAAGTACTCCAATTTATCTGAACCATTTCGTTACCATATTACTATTGAAAAACACTACCTTTGTTTTCAAAAACTTTGAAAATAATCAAGAATTTGGAAAGATTTTGTAATGTTTTCATTATTAAGCTGGCGTTTGAAGTCTAGCCTAACAAAGATTCTTACATAAAATTATGGTGAAAGTTTTTTAACATATATATACATAAACATCTTAGAAAGAGGGGCGGGTTCAGGCGGTTTGATAATATCAAAAGAATTAAAGTCATTATCAACACTGAAAGTATTATGCGCAATAACAAGAATAGAATTTGATGTAATGGTGGTTCTTGTGGTAGCGGCGGAGGTAGTTGTAGTTATTAGTAGTAGAACTGGTAACATGAAAGCGCGAGGCTTAGTATTTAGAGTGTTTGACTCACGATCACAAAGTCCGATTTTCGCCTGTGCGTTGTGTCCCTGAACAAGCGACTTTATTTTAGACTAATAATAGTCGTAATACGAGGATGAAAAAAGGAAACTGTTGTAGTTGTACTAAAACTAAACTAGTACAGATACACGTGGCTTACCACGTGGTTTCGTTTTAGGAAATTATTCATAAATCGATATGGCTTAGCTATTACTTTTAACAAGAGAGGGGCATTTTATATGCATTACTCATTTGCGGTTTATTTATGTTCATTCTTTGTTTTATTTTATTTTTTTATTTTAAAGTGATTAATGATCAAATCATTCATTAGTATCATACTGTTCCTTCAAAGTTTCGAAAATACTTCTAGCTTTAGCTTGAAATGTTACAAGGCTTATGCGTACATGTTGTTTGTCCTTCCATCCAAAGCACAAATAATTTTCCCATTTCATGGGAAGGCCCTAGACACTTCTTCGTAAAAAACACAGACACAACGAGGAAACGAGAGAGAAGAGAAAGAGAAAGAGAGAGAGAGGGAGAGAGAGAGAGAGAGCGAGAGATGATTAAGTGAAGAAGGACTCCAAACAAACTGAAGATACTTTTATTAACGTTTGCATATTCTCTGTCTCTTCCGCCTTCTCGCTTATTTCTTCTTGGCTAATCAATATGTTGGGCCTCGTTGATATCTTTTCAGTTGCAGATCATGGGTTGGTGGTAAATTTACTCTTATTTGGAAATAGTCGTTAAGTTTATCGCCTTGTCCTTTGTCCATTATATTAGTCCCGTACGCACTGAAACAACGTACATCTAGCGAAAGACTGATGAAATGGAACTGCCTGGATTCTTTCATTTTCCTGTCTTCGCCTATGCGTATTATTCATTCGTATGTATTTTAGCCACGCGGGACTCTTTATTCATATATATATATATGTGTGTGTGTGTGTGTGTGTGGTCGTTTGTAATAGTAGGTTAACACCTTTACGGCAGCTGTGCATTATCTGTCAAACTAACCTGTCAAATTCCTTGCTCGGGTAGTGTTGCAATTTCACTTTCAGAACATTTTGAATTCCAAATTGGTTGTGGTATTTTATTGGCACTCATCCACACACACACACACACACACATATATATATATATATATATATATATACATATACATTTACATACATACATATATATATATATATATATATATATATATATATATATATATATATATATATATATATATATATATATATATATATATATATATATATATATATATATATATATATATATATATATATATATATATATATAGAGAGAGAGAGAGAGAGAGAGAGAGAGATTCCAAAAAAATATAGATTCCCAAAAATATATAGATTCCAAAAAAATCACTGTACTTACTATATTTGCCCTTACCGCAGTTTCAGATCCCAAACAAATAGATAATCCAAGCGGATTTCTATTGATAAAGAGATCCTCGTCAGAAGGCTTTTCTCTCTCGGAGAATATAAAATTCCCGAGTTCAAATTACAAACTGGCGCCATACAAAACTGTCTCAGAATGAGAATCCGCTTGGATTATCTATTTGTTTGGGATCTGAAACCGCGGTAAGGGTACAGGGAATTTTTTGGAATCTATATATTTTTTATATATATTTTAGGATATTTTCTGTGTTTACACTCCCTGATTTTATATGTTCTGGCTTGGTAATTTATTAACTTACCATTGAACCACATTAGCATACGGTCGGACTATACTTATGTCCCTATGTGCATTAATTACATGTAGGAACATATACCTGTAATATTATCCTCCCCAACTGTAGAGAAACCTTTGGTCGTTTGAAGGGCTGCTATTTTTAGCAGCACGGGATTGACCTGTCCACCCTGCTTTCTGTCTTTGCACACGATACTAGACAAAATTGTTTCATCATTCATTTATTTTCATTCTGAGGCAGTTTTGTATGGCGCCAGTTTGTAATTTGAACTCGGGAATTTTATATTCTCCGACTGAGCAAAGCCTTCTGACGAGGATCTCTTTCTCATTGGAAATCCGCTTGTATTATCTATTTGTTTGGGATCTGAAACCGCGGTAAGGGCACATATAGTAAGTACAGTGAATTTTTTGGAATCTATATATTTCTTATATATTTTTTAGGATATTTTCTGTGTTTACACTCCCTGATTATATATATATATATATACATTTGGAAACTTTGCTTCGAGGTATTGAGACGAATCTGAAGAACTTGCGATTTCAGAGTCAGGTTCAATCATCGCATCGATCGTGCCTCGAGCTGGTCGCCAGAGAAACGATTGTAATATGTCTAATAAATTCTAATTCGTCGCACCACTGATTCTCCGTTTCTTATGTGATATATATCTAAAAAGTCTAAAGTCTGTCTTAAGCCAGAAGGCGTGAAGCGACTGAGAGTACAAGACTCCCTCCTGGACAGGACGCCAGTCCATCGTAGGGTTAAATCTCCAGCTATTGCTGGTCCTCATTTTCAGTTGAGTATACTGGAACAACGTGAAATGAAGTGTTTTGCTCAAGAACACAACACGCAGCCCAGTAATCGAACCCACGACATTATGGTCGTAAGTCCAACACTCTTACCACTAGGCCATGTGCCTCCACCGTGATATATATATATATATATATATATATATATATATATATATAATATATAAGATCAAAAGATGGTTAAATGAGTTCCATGGAACTCATTTAACCATCTTTTGATCTTATATATTATGTATACTGTAGTCCTACAAACTGTAGAGTGCTTCTTATCCGATATCTGCATTGCTTTATTGTACTACAATAAAACTCACCTCCTACATATATATATATATATATGTATATATATATATATATATATATATATATATATATATATATATATATATATATATATATATATATATATATATATATATATATATGTGTGTATATATATATATATGTATATATATATATATATATAAGTTAAAACAATGAAATAAATTGTCTTGTTTTGAAAACAGCTGGTGATATGCATGTAAGTAAATATTCTCTCTATCTGATAGTTTGTAAACTTACATAGATCAATAACTGAGTATAGATACAATGTATTATCACCATCTAGAAACGATCGTAAAGCAGTGAAGTATATCTCTAATGACTTGATTTTTTATTTCATTGTTTTAACTTATATCATGACTCTGTTTTCCTTTTAATGTTTTATTGTTTTCTGAGATTTATCTTAACCTACAACATTTTCAACATATGGATTATATTGAGTTCTTCATACAGAATATAAATATATATATATATATATATATATATATATATATATATATATATATATATATATATATATATATATATATATATATATATATATATATATATATATATATATATATATATGTAGAGGTTATATTTAATTTGTTGGGATACAAGCTAAAATATTTTTATAACTGATATAACTGATATAAAGCACTCAACAAATTATTGGAGTAAATATACAATATATTAACAAATGGAAACTATATTTATAAAACCATATTTATTTCATTATACATATCTCAAGGGCCACCAAGGTAGATTATGGTATGCTTTCATCTGATAAAATATAATATATATATATATATATATATATATATATATATATATATATATATATAGTTTTATAAATAAATATTGACATACCCTGAAAAAATGCAACCTTACCAGTTAGAGCTTCCTTATAAGAATTAAAAGTTGCTGTAAGGGAAACGCAAACATAAGACAATTCCCCTCTTCAGTTTTCTACTGTGGGTCTTGGATGTTTCGATGCATTAAAGACAATACTTCTATCCGCAGTGCCTTAATAACTTCAAGTAGTTATTAAGGAAGGAAACGACAAAAAAGAGACGATAGCGAGAGAAAGAAAATAAACAGAAGAAAGAAAGAGAAAACATACCGATAGATAGGGGAAAACACTAGACAGTAGTACATGTGTGTAAAAATGGAAGTAGTAAGGGAGCAGAGAGAGAGACAGAGGGGTAAGAAAAGGAATAGATGGTGGGAGAGTAAGAGAATAAATGAGTGGGAGAGAGAGAGAGAGAGGGAGAATACGTTAATGTGAGAGAGTGAGAAAAAGGGAGAGAAAGAAAGAGGGAGAAAGGAGGAAGGAAAAGAGTTAATCCAAATTGTAGGACTTCAGCCCAAGACTGGGATAACAACAATAAGAGAGATAGAGAGAATAGAACGGAGGTCACAGCAATAAATTAATAAGAATTAAAAGGGACAAGGTGCTCTGTGGTTACTAATAAAGAGTGTTTAGAAATATAAGGGAAACACAAACATAAGACAATTCCCCTCTTCAGTTGTCTGGTGTGGGTCTCTGATGTTTCGACGCATTAAAGACAATACATCTATCCACAGTGCGTTAATAACTTCTGGAAGTTATTAGGGAATGAAAAGAAAAAAAAGAGGCGATAGTGGAGCGAAAGAAAATAAAGAGAAGAACAAAACATACATATGTGTGTAGGATTGTAAGTATAACTACTATTATTAATCTTAGGTATGAAAACCTGAAAAACCCTTCTATTATTCTCTTTCTACATAGAGAAAATATGTATAGACCATCTCTTACACACGCTTACACACAAATATACATATTTATATATACATACACGCACACACACTCATATATATATATATTTCATTTATATTTCTATACTTTTCATTTATATCTCTCTCTATATATATAATATATATATTGGGTGTATCGTATCGCAAGGAATCATCGGGTTTTATTTCCAATTTTTACATATGCACAATATGTTAACTTTATAAAAATTTATAAAAGTTACGAAAAAATAATAAAACTTTATATTCAGACATGTATTGTACAAGTTACTGCATGATTATATGGTCATTTGTTTAAAAAACATAGCCTTTTGAAATATACCGTTTATGATACACCCTGTATATATATAATAATTGTTTCTACTTTAGGCACAAGGCCAGCACACTACCCAGTGCATTACTGGTACTTTATTTTATCGACCCCGTAAGGATGAAAAGCAAAGTCAACCTCGGCGGGATTTGAACTCAGACCGTAAAGGGACGTAACTATGCTAGAAAGCATAATCCAACCCTCTACCGATACTGCCAATAATAATAAAAATAATAATGCTTTCTTACATAGGCACAAGGCCAGCAATTTGGGGGGAGGTGAAAGTCGATTAAATCGACCCCAGTGCGTGACTGGTACTTTATTTTATCGACTCCATAAGGATGAAAGGCAAAGTTAACCTTGGCGGGATTTGAACTCAGATCATAAAGGGCCGGTAACTCTATGCTGCAAAGCATGGCGTCCGACCCTCTACCGATACTGCCAATAATAATAATAATTGTTTCTAATTTAGACACAAGGCCAGCAATTAACCAGTACATTACTGGTACTTTATTTTATCGACCCCGTAAGGATGAAAGGCAAAGTTGACCTCGGCGGGGTTTGAACTCAGAATGGAAAGGGCCGTAACTCTATGCGTCAAAGCATGGTGTCCGACTCTCTACCGATACTGCCAATTCACCGCCAATAATAATAATAATGATTTCTTTATTTCTTTATTATTTATTTATTTATTTATAATAATAATAATTGTTTCTACTTTAGGCACAAGGCCAGCAATTACCCAGTGCATTACTGGTACCTTATTTTATCGACCCCGTAAATAATGATAATAAAAAGGACAATTTGTTATGTCTTCATTACGTTTATTAATAAACGTACCAATAAACGTAATGAAGACATAACACATCGTCCTTTGTATTATTATTATAATTACAAGGCGGTGGATTGGCTGTATCAGTGGAAGGTTGGACGCATTGCTTTGCAGCATGGAGTTACGTCACTTTACGGCCTGAGTCCAAATCCCGCCGAGGTTACCTTTGCCTTTCATCCTTACGGGGTCGATAAAATAAAGTACCAGTAATGCACTGGGTATTTGCTGGTCTTGTGCCTAAAGTAGAAACAATTATCATAATTCCACTCTACTTAGTTCTACACCTCTTTACCGACTGGAAACTACGCATCGAGTGCTCACTCTGGTGAACTTACAATAACTGGACGTTACATTCCCTATATATATATATATAATATAAGATCAAAAGATGGTTAAAGGAGTTCCATGTATTTTATTATGCGCATTTCAAAAACAAACATCATCATGCAATAATATTTGTGTTTTCATCAGATAAAACAGGAGAACATGATATGAAGGCTAAAAAACACTTGTGGATAGTGCAGTTTTAAATCAACATATGAAAAGTGGTTTTAGATTGATGTGTGATATTGGGAAAAATATTTTATTTAGAGAGGGGGGTGGAAAGGATGAAAAAGGGGAGGAGATGAGAGGGAGAGATGGGTGATAGAGAGAAAGAGATAGTTTTTATAACTGAGAGGAGATATATTGTTTTACATAGAGAGGTTGAAAACCGTTGGAAGATAATGTATAAATTAAAAAAAATTTGAAAATTAACGAAGGGAGGATATGTGCGAGGAAAAAATATTTTATTTAGGGAGGGGGGGGGGGGGAGGATGAAAAAAGGGGGAGGAGATGAGAGTGAAGGTGGAGAGGGAGAGATGGGTGATAGAGAGAAAGAGATAGTTTTTATAACTGAGAAAAAAAGATATATTGTTTTACATAGAGAGGTTGAGAACCGTTGGAAGATAATGTATAAATTAAAGGAATTTGAAAATTAACGAAGGGAATTTATGTATGAAGATAGAGAGAAAAAATAATAATTGTGGATGAATATTCTAACGTCAAAAAAAGTGTATGTTGATAAGTATTGTGGCAATTTCAAAATTAACGAAGAGAAAAATTATTAAGGTTTGTGTGTAGAAGGATTTGAGAAAAATAATGTGAAGTTAAAGTTTGTATATTGAAGGAATTGATAATATATGCGAATAAAGAGTTAATATGTATTAAGAATGAGTTCGTTGAAGGGGAGAAAAAAAAAAAATAATAATCAATTAAGGATGAAATTGAGATTAAAAAGATTTATGATAGAGAGAAAAAATAATAATGATTGCGGATGAATATTCTAACATCAAAAAAACAAATGTATATGTTATGAAGGATTTTACAAGGTGAAGATAGAATGAGGGTAATGAGTAAACAAGTACTATAGAGTGTATAATGCCCTTTATAGTAAGGTAGGAAGATGGGTATATTTTAAAGAGGTGTATGTATATGTGCCTTTGAGAAAAGATTCTAAATTGATAAAGAATTGAATATTAACTGTATACTTTGTGAAAAGTCCTATGGAATTTATGCATAAATTCCATAGACTTTTCACAAAGTATACAGTTAATATTCAATTCTTTATCAATTTAGAATCTTTTCTCAAAGGCACATATACATACACCTCTTTAAAATATACCCATCTTCCTACCTTACTATAAAGGGCATTATACACTCTATAATACTTGTTTACTCATTACCCTCATTCTATCTTCACCTTGTAAAATCCTTCATAACATATACATTTGTTTTTTTGACGTTAGAATATTCATCCGCAATCATTATTATTTTTTCTCTCTATCATAAATCTTTTTAATCTCAAATTCATCCTTAATTTATTATTATTATTTTTTTTTCTCCCCTTCAACGAACTCATTCTTAATACATATTAACTCTTTATTCGCATATATTATCAATTCCTTCAATATACAAACTTTAACTTCACATTATTTTTCTCAAATCCTTCTACACACAAACCTTAATAATTTTTCTCTTCGTTAATTTTGAAATTGCCACAATACTTATCAACATACACTTTTTTTGACGTTAGAATATTCATCCACAATTATTATTTTTTCTCTCTATCTTCATACATAAATTCCCTTCGTTAATTTTCAAATTCCTTTAATTTATACATTATCTTCCAACGGTTCTCAACCTCTCTATGTAAAACAATATATCTTTTTTTCTCAGTTATAAAAACTATCTCTTTCTCTCTATCACCCATCTCTCCACCTTCACTCTCATCTCCTCCCCCTTTTTTCATCCTTTCCAGCCCCCCTCTCTAAATAAAATATTTTTCCCAATATCACACATCAATCTAAAACCACTTTTCATATGTTGATTTAAAACTGCACTATCCACAAGTGTTTTTTAGCTTCATATCATGTTCTCCTGTTTTATCTGATGAAAACACAAATATTATTGCATGATGATGTTTGTTTTTGAAATTCGCATAATAAAATACATGGAACTCCTTTAACCATCTTTTGATCTTATATTATGTATACTCCAGTCCTACAAACTGTAGAGTGCTTCTTATCCGATATCTGCATTGCTTTATTGTACTACAATAAAACTCACCTCCTACATATATATATATATATATATATATATATATATATATATATATATATATATATATATATATATATATATATATATATATATATATATATATGTGTGTGTGTGTGTGTGTGTGTTTAGCAGTAGTATTAAGATCTAGACTAGAGGATACCAATATGATTATTTACTTATATATATAACTAGCAATTTCTCTGTCTGTCTGTCCGACAGTGGAAACACGTGAGAGTGAAAGAAAGAGACAGACCACGAGAGGGGGATAGCGGGAGGGAGAGAGGGAGAGAGAGAGAGTGAATAGACGCTAAAACACGTGCTACAGAAATATTACCTTCCCCTTCCTTTCTCCACTTTGGTACTACCAAGAGAAACACTGTCGCTATAGAAATATTACCTTCCCCTCTCCACTGACTTCGGTCACTGAGGCCGAGGGAATCGCTGGTTGCAATAGAGACACCTTGCACAAGCCAGAAGTAACCTGTTCGAGGCGGTTCTGACTTGACACCATACGAAGTAGGTTGCCATTGATTTTGTGGTTTGAAGAAGGTTGCCATTGAATTTGTGGTTGTTGCTGCTGATAATAAGGACCATTTGAAGAAGGTTGCTGCTGATGAGGTAATTTATTAATCAGATTGCGCAGTTCCATAACCTACGTTTGATTTGTTCAATTTTTATCTTCAATTTTTTATTTTTTATTTTTTTATATCTTATTGAAAAAATATAAATAATTGTTTCTACTTTTGGCACAAGGCCAGCAATTACCCAGTGCATTACTGGTACTTTATTTTATCGACCCCGTAAGGATGAAAGGCAAAGTTAACCTCGGCGGGGTTTGAACTCAGATCATAAAGGGACGTAACTCTATGCTTCAAAGCATGGTGTCCGACTCTCTACCGATACTGCCAATCCCCCGCCCTAAAATGAAAAAATATAAATAATAAAATAAGGTTAGAAATTTAAATACAATTAATACGATTTAATTTCCATTTCCAGCAGCCAATGTCCAGTGTTCAATTTCATGAAAAAATTGGAAATAATTAAAAAAATTGAAGTTTAACTTTTGAACATTTGTTTTGACAATAAAAAAAATATTTCCTTATTCACACCTAATGGTATGATTAAAATTTCATAGGAATATTTTTTTCTAACCGCCAGTTATTTATTTTATCCTTTTTCGTTTTAACATATATTTATTTCAAAGATTTCACCGTATAGATAACATATATACATGCATAAAAGACACACCGAGAGACGGTGAACAGGTGGTGCCGAAAACATTTCTCATCAAAATCTCAACAATATCAGTATATACACTAGATTTGCTAGCAGAAAACCGCCCAACGGGTGGCTTTCTGCTAGTCTATATATATAAAACAGAGGATGTCTGTGTGTCTGTTTCCCTAAAACTCGAGAAGTACCCAACCGGTTTTTTTCAAACTTTATACATGTAACTCGTATGATCCCGGAAGTGTTTTGAGCAAAAAGAATTTCAAACTTTCAATGCCCTAGGGACCGCATTAGGCGATTTAGCGATCTCTTTCTCTTTCTCTTAGTCTTTCTCTTTTTAGATAGATACATAGATATGACGTCGCGCCTTCATAATATCTGTCTGTATGCCTGACTGTCTGCATTACGTCATTATGACGCGATCAGTGTGTGTGTGTATATATATTCTTATGCCAGGGAACGTCTTCACGAACCAAAGTATCGTCTTCCTGTTTTCCAGATTGATTTTTTTAGTTTAAGAAGATCCCGTTAAGGTTGAAAGCAGCGATTGTTTGCTTAAACATTAATATGTTATTTTAATATAGATATTCGTGTACAGATATTTTTGCATACACAAAAACAAAATATAAACAAACAAGGCCAAAGATTACATCAATTAGTCTTAGTGTATGTACTTCATACTGCTTTTAGGTAGAATATCCCGTTAAGGGTGAAAGCAGTGATTCTTTGCTTAAACTTTAGTCTGTTATTTTAATATATATATATATATAATTATATATTTATGGACAGATAATTTTGCATACACAATAACAAAATATAAACAAACGTATTTATTTCACGAGGTTCGATAATGATAAATATATATCAAATATATAAGAACCCTATAGCAAATCCCGAGCAACGCCGGGCCATTCTGCTAGTTGTATATAAACATATACTATCATATACTCCTCTATTACGCATAACGCTATCTTAGTGTTACTGCCAATTAATTATACCCAGCTAAATTCACACTATATGCAAACGAGCATTTCCAGCCGATGGTTTCTATTTGCCATATGTAATGAACATTTTGCATCAAATGTTCATCACACAAAATCTAGTAAATTTCGAAGTTAGCACCGGTTGAATGAATTGCATTGATGAGAGAATAATGAGTCTCGACTGGCTTTCTCGACTGCTGCAGACAATCTTTGACTTGTTCGCAGAACAAAAGAAAGAAAAATATTGTTTTCGTAACGAAGAAATATTCTTTCTTTGGTAGCGAGGTTTCTTTATGTTTGTGTATAAACATATAGTATATGCTTTCTTATACACTCCTATTATATATATATATATATAATAGGGCGGTGGATTGGCAGTATCGGTAGAGGGTCGGACGCCATGCTTTCCAGCATAATTACGTCCCTTTACGATCTGAGTTCAAATCCCGCCGAGGTTGACTTTGCCTTTCATCCTTACGGTGTCGATAAAATAAAGTACCAGTAATGCACTGGATAATTGCTGGCCTTGTGCCTAAAGTAGAAACAATTATATATATATATATATATATTAGAAACAAGGAAAAGAATGACTTCACTTGTATTTCTAAATAATTTGATTAATTTTAATTTAATTTTATAATATTATAATAATTGTTTCTACTGTTGGCACAAGGCCAGAAATTATCCCAGTACATTACTGGTACTTTATTTTATCGACCCCGTAAGGATGAAAGGCAAAGTTAACCTCGGCGAGATTTGAACTCAGAATGGCAAGGGCCGTAACTCTATGCGTCAAAGCATGGCGTCCGACCCTCTACCGATACTGCCAATCCACCGCCCTTATAATATTATAATAATATGAGTTGAATATTATAATATAAAATCAAATCAAAATTAAATCAAATTATTTAGAACTACAAGTGAAGTCATTCTTTTCCTTTTTTTAAAATATGCCTAACTGTACCAAGGATCTCACACATGTTCCAATACACACACACACACACACACACACACACACACACACACACACATATATATATATATATATGCTCCATATGCAAATGAACAGAACACGTTAATAGGCATCTACTTTAATATATTAATGGCTGGCTGGTCACAATATATAAAGGGACGTCCACTCTGAATATATTGAAGATTGACTGTTTTGTATACATTGAATGTTGGTTTGACTATTTTGGAACTCTCCGCTCTGATGGCAGCCCTTTGTGAAAATTGTCCGCTTTGAGTAGGTTGACCATTCCATCAAGCATCTTGAGAAGCCATCGGTCGGTTAACCCTGTTAATATCAACTCGGCCCAAACTGGTTCTGGTTATATGAAACAAAGCCACATATTTTAAATTGTTGCTATTTAATAAACATTCTTTAGCATATTTTCATATTAGAACCATATATTAAGTTGCTATTTCAGTATTGAAATAATTAAGTATTTCAGTAAAACCCTGAACCTATTCCATTAATTAATTGAGATAGAGCGCATTTAATTAGACATACAGTTACAAAAGGTTTAAAAAATGTTAGAGTTGCGAATTCTGCAGCTATTTAACCAGTGCAGCAGGGCATTCTATGATATAGACATGAATATATTCCAGTATTCCTTTACTTGATGTTTCTGCTGTAGTGGTTGACACCTTACGTAAAACCACCCACATTAGTCCATGTTGATTTAAGGATAGAATTCGGGAGGTAATATCTTGGACGATAAAATAAAATTATTTAAAATGAAGATGTGTTTGTTGTATTAACAAATCGTCTATCTTACATGGTATCTATGCCGTCATTTGCTGATTATATGCCCTGTTTGTGCAAGAGATAATATTGTCAATGTTGCTGTTATTGTTGATGGACGCCATGTTTTTCTTATGATTATTGTCCATGTGACGGATTATAAGACACACTAATAGAAATTATTTAATCACGCTGATAGATGCAAAGATAGAGACCATCACAACAACATGGCAGATTCAGGACAGGTTTCATTTTGTAGGTAATGTGATAGCTTTTAGTTAAATAGAGCAAAGTAAACCATTTTTCTTGCAGTGATTTACAGTTGATATAAGGGAAGACTCATATAAACAGACACACGCACACTCACGTATGTATGTATGTATGTATGTATGTATGTATGTCCCATGGTCGGGTCGTTGGCGACTAAACTGGCAACCCCACCAAGGTTTCTCGGTGAGGAGGGTGACTTTGGACATCCTGCAGGACTAAAAACAAAACCTGTCAAAGGGCAAAGGAGCTCTTAAGAGTCAATGGCCATCCAAAATCACCAGGAGAGATGACCCCTTAGCCTTTGTCAAGGCAGAATTCTAGGAGAAGGAAAACTCTGATATAACACCTGCAACCCTGATGGTTTCCAATGATGTTGACTTGTTCTTCTTTTTGGTAAATATCATCTTGGTTAAGAGAGTGGGACTGGCTTTGTGCAGTGCCTTTGCTCACTATAAAAGCTTCACAGCACAGGCATTGCTTTATATCTGGAGATCTCTCTGCACTTGTCGTCACATGGTACCATGGGCCCAGCACTATGTGTCAATAATTGTCACAAGTGTAGTGTTTGTACCAGAGTTTTCAAGTCGCTGGCTGGACTAAAAAGTCACACTTATTCAGCGCATCGGTAGGGGTTCTCCTACATGGATATAAAGTAGTGGCCGTACTCGAAAACGAGTTGGCAGCCACCATGTATGTATGTATGTATGTATGTATGTATGTATGTATGTATGCATGTATGTATGCATATATGTATAGATGTATGCATGAATGTATACATGAATGTACGTATGTGTGTATGCATGTATGCATGTATGCATGAATGTATGTATGTTCTTCTCGTTTTATAATTTTATAAATTTTTACCAATAGAGAGAGTCGGTTTCTAACATAGACATAAGACTCTCTCGTTGGAATATAAACAACATCAACTAGGTAGATATGTCTGCATGTCTGCATGCATGCGTGTGCAGGTATGGATATTATTGTATGTATGTGTCGATGTTGATGTTTTGAGTTATATGAGTGTATATGCATATGTTTTGTATCAGTATATGTATACATGCAGTTATAAATGAGGTATGTATGTATGTATGTATGTAATGTCAGGTCACCAGTTGGTGCTACTGGTAACATGTATCCCAGTACAACCTGTCTCATGGTCGGGTCGTTGGCGACTAAACTGGCAACCCCACCAAGGTTTCTTGGTGAGGAGGGTGACTTTGGACATCCTGCAGGACTAAAAACAAAACCTGTCAAAGGGCAAAGGACCTCTTAAGAGTCAATGGCCATCCAAAATCACCGGGAGAGATGACCCCTTAGCCTTTGTCAAGGCAGAATTCTAGGAGAAGGAAAACTCTGATATAACACCTGCAACCCTGATGGTATCCAATGATGTTGACTTGTTCTTCTTTTTGGTAAATATCATCTTGGTTAAGAGAGTGGGACTGGCTTTGTGCAGTGCCTTTGCTCACTATAAAAGCTTCACGGCGCAGACATTGCTTTATATCTGGAGATCCCTGATCTCTCTACACTTGTCATCACGTGGTACCATGGGCCCAGCACTATGTGTCAATAATTGTCACAAGTGTAGTGTTTGTACCAGAGTGTTCAAGTTGCTGGCTGGACTAAAAAGTCACACTAGTTCAGCGCATCGGTAGGAGTTCTCCTACATGGATATAAAGTAGTGGCTGTACTCGAAAACGAGTTGGCAGCCACTATATATATGTATATATATATATGTATGTATATGTGTATGTATGTGTGTATGTATATATGTATGTATGTGTATATGTATGTATGTGGGTATATATGTATATATGTATATATGTATGTATATGGGTATATATGTATATGTATATGTATATGGGTATATATATATGTGTATATGTATGTATATGGGTATGTATGTATATGTATATGTATGTATGTGGGTATATATGTATATGGGTATGTATGTATATGGGTATATATGTATATATGTGTGTATGTATATGGGTATATATGTATATGTGTGTGTATGTATATGGGTATATATGTATATGTGTATATGTATGTATATGGGTATATATGTATATGGGTATATATGTATATGTATGTGTATGTATATGGGTATATATGTATATGTATATGTATGTATATGGGTATATGTGTATATGTATATGTATGTATGTGGGTATATATGTATGTGTATATGGATGTATATGGGTATATATGTATATGTATATGTATGTATATATGTATATGTATATGTATATGTATGTGTATATGTATGTTTATATATATGTATGTATGTGTGTATGTTTATATATATGTATGTATATATGTATATATGTATATATGTATGTATGTGTGTATGTATATGTATGTATATGTATGTATATGTATGTATATGTGTATGTATATGTATATATATGTATGTATATATGTATGTTTATATGTATGTATGTATATATATGTGTATATATTTATGTGTGTATGTATGTATGTGTGTATGTATATATATATGTACTTCCGGGAGAGATGACCCCTTAGACTTTGTCAAGGAAGAATTCTAGGAGAAGGAAAACTCTGATATAACACCTGCAACCCTGATGGTATCCAATGATGTTGACTTGTTCTTCTTTTTGGTAAATATCATCTTGGTTAAGAGAGTGGGACTGGCTTTGTGCAATGCCTTTGCTCACTATAAAAGCTTCACGGCACAGGCATTGCTTTATATCTGTGGATCTTTCTGCACTTGTCGTCACATGGTACCATGGGCCCAGCACTATGTGTCAATAATTGTCACAAGTGTAGTGTTTGTACCAGAGTTTTCAAGTCGCTGGCTGGACTAAAAAGTCACACTCGTTCAGCGCATCGGTAAGGGCTCTTCTACAGGGATATAAAGTAGTGGCCGTACTCGAAAACGAGTTGGGAGCCACCATGTATGTATGTATGTATGTATGTATGTATGTATGTATGTATGTATGTATGTATGTATGTATGTATGTATGTATGTATGTATGTATGTATGTATGTATGTATGTATGTATGTATGTATCACTCAGATAATCAATTCCATATATTAAACTTATGCCAAAAAGCTTTATGTACGGGAGTCTAAGTCAGGGAGATTAAAATACCAGTTCTTCTCAAATAAATGTCTACTTACCATGATGTCAAAAACAGAAGCAGTAGCGGCATTTCAAATCATTGGAATAGCCAATATTTTAATAATATATAGAAGTGGTTACACAACAGTTAGTTCACCATACCGAGAACAATTGTTTCACCTTAGCGGATCCTCAGCTCGTAATGGACATGGTTATACGGAAGAGGAAGGACAACCGTACGAACGCGCATGCGCAGAAACGAATTCATTTCTCGAGTTTAGGCAATTACTATTGCGTAATCTCTTTAGCATATTTATTCGTTCATCAATAAATAGTCCACACGACGGAGTGCCCCTTGCGTATGGCTTGGACCTAGTGATGGCTTTCCATTGAATGGAGTAGTCTATACTTGAGTCCTTGAGGTACCATACGTGGCTCGCGAGTTTCGGGGATGAACGTCTGTCCGGGTACCTAAAGGTCGCCTGGTGGTTCAGGAAGCGTTCCTTAAATCGGCCCTCCGCCATACCCACATAGGATTTTACCTCCTGTGGTTGATTTGGTCGGTTGGAAGTGACCACAGCTTCATAAACTACAGCGGCTGTGTTGCATTGCTGATGAAGGGGACAAGCTTCGGGCTTACAGCAAGAGCACCCTGGTGGGGTGTTGCTATTAGGGCTGTTGATGATGTGGGCCTTCATGTTCTTAGCGCAGGAGTATCCTAGTTTTACTTTGTGTCGGTTAAAGATGGAGCGGTATTTGTGACCTATGGGAAAGTGTCTATCTAAGAGAACTAAAATTTGTTTTCCTACATTAGTTTTAACGTTGAGTGAGAAGGGAGGAGAGAACCAGATAGTTTGTCTATTTTTACGCTTTCTTTTCTTATTGCCGTTGTTGTTAGTGGGAGAGTAAGTGATAGGTTGCGAGAAGCCGCTGTTAGCTAATGCTGTGCTTTAGTAGGGTGCCGCTCTGTCAAAGATAGCCTTATTAGAAGAGAGGTCAAATCCTATGTGGGTATGGCGGAGGGCCGATTTAAGGAACGCTTCCTGAACGACCAGTCGACCTGTAGGTACCCGGAGAGACGTTCATTCCCGAAACTCGCGAGCCAGGTATGGTCCCTCAAGGACTCAAGTATAGTCTACTCCATTCAATGGAAAGCCATCACTACGTCCAAGCCATACGCAAGGGGCAATCCGTCGTGTTGACTATGTATTGATGAACGAATGAATATTCTAAAGAGATTACGCAATAATGATTGCCTAAACTCGAGAAATGAATTCTTCAGACGTTGTGCACTCGTCTGCAAACACCTCTTACATAACTACAAAGCTCCGGATTGAATTACAACAACATCCTAATTTTTTTTATCAACTAGAAACTTTCGGACTTTCGCAGTTATCTCCCTTAAACCTCTCGCACGCAATTTAGTATTGCCTGTGTGAAGTGATCGTTTCTGCGCATGCGCGTTCGGACGGTTGTCCTTCCTGTTCCGTATAACCATGTCCATTGCGAGCTGAGGATCCGCTAAGGTGAAACAATTGTTCTCGGTATGGTGAACTATCTGTTGTGTAACCACTTCTACCTAACTCGTCCCATGGACTGAGTGCTCTACCACTACGGATATTACCTTCCAGTGTTACACCACTATATATATATATATATATATACATACATGTGTGTGTGTGTGTGTCGGTGTGTGTATGTATATATGTGTATGTATATATGTGTATATATATACATACATATATAAATATATATATATATATATATATATATATATATATATTGTTATACTTTGGGAGGGTCATGTTGCCAATAAGAAACACACGCACCAGTTCCTTTCACTTCAATTTATTATAATAAATTTATAAATTTAGGAATTTATAAATTTCCGGTTGGTTGGTTGGTTCCACAACCAGATGGTTGTTTATATATTGTCAAAGTTCTTTCGTCACACATTCTGTGACCTCTTCAGTATAACAATATCGGTTTCAACACACGTTTTCAGATAAAGAATCTTGCTAAACAAATTCAGAAACGAAATATATATATATATATATATATATATATATATATATATATATATATATGTATATATACATGTATATATATATATATGTATATATATATACATGTGTATGTATATATATATATATATATATATATATATATATATATATATATATATATATATATATATTTATATATATACATATATGTAATACAGTGACTGCACATTGAGAATACCGTATAACTTTACACCTAAAATAAACTCCTGATTTTGTTTTTACTAACAGTCTGTCGCTTGAATCTTTGTATGGGTTTATTTGTATGTTTTACCACCGAAAGTTTCCAGTATTTAATATCTGTAAGATCTCGGAATGTATCGTAAACAAACTCTTCATGTCCTTGGTTGTTACAAACTGGACAAAGTTTCGTTTCTCGCAAGAATTGAAAGGGAAATTCAATTTCTGTGAGAATGAGCGCCTGCGATAACGAGGCCCTGCGCGTTAGAATGGCTCTTACATCGCGTCTCTCTTACCACCACCCGAGTTAAAGCATTCGTGATTCTCTATTGTGGGTCCACAATCACCTATCTAATGATTTACGTCTAATGTTTTTAAATCTCTCTCTCCTCCCTCTCTCTCTCTCTCTATCTCTCTATCTATCTATCTCTCCACATTTATATGTATATATATATAGTTATAATTGAAATAGAAATAGAAGCTTTTATGGTAATATTTTTTACTATAATATCTATCTATTTATCTAGGGCGGGTAAAATTCCCGAGATCCATGGACGAGTTTTCTCCAGCGGTCTCTGTCCTTCATCATCACTGTCATGTCCTGCGTCTCCAAGAGACCAGTGTCTGTCCTTAGGGCATCAACATATGTCAACCTAGGTCTTCCTCTTCCAGTGTATCCATGCAGGGAATCTCACAGGAGCACTGAGTGTAGTGTCAACTCTGGATGTCGGTGAGCATGTCCAGCTAACCTCAGTTTTCATTGACTTTAGGAAGGCCTTTGATTCTGTGAACCGTCACTGCCCAATGAAGATCTTACAGGCTTATGGAATCCCCAAGAAGATAGTGGGCCTGATATCATTGCTCTACACCTACACCAACAGATACTGACTGGAGTGCTCCAGGGAGATACATTGGCTCCCTACCTTTTTATCATCGCAGTGGGCTATTGTATGCGCCTTGCGCTGGAGAAACACCAGGACTCTGGCTTTACTGTAACACTGGCTCAGAGCAGGAGGGTTAAGGCGAAAAAGATATCGGATGATGAATTTACCGACGTTATAGTTCTGGTGACAAACACAGTGAAAGAGGCGGAGGAGTTGATGCAGGAGGTGGAGACTGTGTCGATGAGTGCGGGGCTGAGAATGAATGAAATTAAGATGAAGTAGAGAACATTAAGAAGTCAGAGAAGATTACTAATGTAGGTAGGAAGCCACTAGAATTGGTTGCGGACTTCCTGTATCTTGGAGCAAATATTGGGAATACAGAAGATGATGTGGTCGAAAGGAAGAGCAAAGCCTGGGCGGGGTGCCACAGTTTGAGATCGGTGTGGAAGTCGGACCTTCGTAAAGACCTGAAGATCCGTCTCTTCCTTGCTGTAGTGGAGTCTGTGCTGCTGTACGGGTCTGAGACTTGGACATTGACCAAGAAACTCACGCAGGTGGTGGATGGGTACTACACGAGAATGCCGAGGATGGCTCTGGGCATTAATCAGTATACACTGAGGAGGAAGAACTCAGAGCTGTACGGGAGCCTCCCAAAAGTCAGCTCGAAAGTAGCACAGAGGATATATATATATATATATATATATATATATTTGTGTGTGTGTTTGTTTGTGAACCTAAAACTAAAAAACTACCAAACCGATCTTGATGAGACTTGACACGTGTGTGGAGCTCATGCCCATTTGATTTCTTACGTATATTTCATTTTAATCAAATGGTTCCCCGTGGGCTCAAACCCCCGCTGAAAACCCCCGCTGAAAATTGTTTCCTTTAGATTTATATGAAATTTAAATGAAAAGATATGATTTAAATGACAAGTTATGATGCCTATTCACAAACATTTTTAATTGATATTTTGAAAAAAAATATTTGCAAGAAACAAATTAAGAATAAGATTTAATAATATAATTTTGATTTGATATATTACAAAAAATAATGCTTTCCAATTTTTCATGCAATACATTTTACATTGAGTAATATTGAAATGCAGAGTTTTTCTCGAAAGATTATATCACTGTTTTAAAATCAATCATCATTTTCTTACAAAAAAAAAATGTATGAAACACAGCAAGACGCGGCTAATTCGGCTAGTATATCTATATATACAAGCATACATATACATGATCATGTCCACACACACACACATATACATACACACACACACACACAAATATATATATATATATATATATATATATATATATATATATATATATATATATATATATATATATATGTATATATATATATATAAATATGCAGAGAGAGAGAAATGAATAAAGAGAAAGATGTCTAGATAGGTAGCTATGTACCCACACACACAAATTTATATATATATATATATATATATATATATACATACATAAATATACATATATATATAAATGTACATGCGAGCTTTTGATTCCAGAGTCGGTTCAGATTGATACAGATCGAACCTTGAGCTGATTAATAGCGAAACGCGCGTCACCAATCAATAAACGTAATGAAATGAAAGCTTAACAAATCGTCCTTGTATTATTATTTTAGATTGGCAGTATCGGTAGAGAGTCGGACGCCATGCTTTCCAGCATAGTTATGTCCCTTTACGGTCTGAGTTCAAATCCCGCCGAGGTTAACTTTGCCTTTCATCCTTACGGGGTAGATAAAATAAAGTACCAGTAATGTAGTGGGTAATTGTTGGCCTTGTGCCTAAAGTAGAAACAATTATTATTATACATACAATATACATACATATATATATATATATATACATATATATATATGTATATATATATATATATAGGAAAAGAGACAGGACCCCGACGGCGGAACTCCAGCCATTTCAACAGCTAGATCCCAACTAAACCAGTAGTATTAGGACGGCAGGAACCTAGCTACACTTATCAATGATTGCATGCCCATATATGGACTGACCCCTTGATAAGTTCAGCTAATTCCCTACCGTCCTAATACTACTGGTTTAGTTCGGATCTAGCTGTCGAAACGGCCGGAGCTCAGCCGTTGGGGTCCTGACTCTTTTCCTATTAGCCACTCTACTACCCTAAGTATCGAGTACTCTGCTGTGTTATGGAACACCTGGTTCCTTACCACACTTATATATATATATATACATGCATATATAAATGTATGCATCTATATATATATATGTATATACACATACACACACAAACACACACACACACACATATACATATATATATACATATATATATATATATACATATATTCAATACATTAACAGAGAAAGCTTTAAGCTATACTCTGACTGGCTACCAACTCACTCAACAAACATTAGGATATACCTTAGTATAATCTCAATTTTACGTTTGGGGTGCTAACTATATGTATTTTGCGGAAAGCCAGTTGTATCATTTTATATGAGACATAATATGTATATATATATATATATATATATATATATATATATATATATATATATATATATATATATATATATATATATATATATATATATATAAGTGTGAAAGAGAAAGACAGAAGGAAACACTCACAAATTTCAAATCTTGGAATATTTAAGTTAGACAATGAAATTAAACATAACTAGAGAGAGGGGGGGGGGGGGCTGGTTTCAATTCTTCCCAGAAGTCACGATCAACGTTGTTCAAATAAATCTAACGTGATACAAACTATATTGCAAAAAAAAACAAAAACAAAAAAAACACATCCGTAATGACGCAGAAGAGTTTTTTTTAGATGACGATAATTAGTTTTTTAAGAAGGATTTTATTACAGGAATCAAAGAGACTGAGATGTCGGTTGAAGATAAATGTAATAATGGAGACTTGGTGATTGTTATCAGATATATATTCAAGGTAAGTTGATACGTCACTAATGTCCTGGCTAGCTGTGAGCCTCGCTAAACTGGTTAAAACTAGTTAAAATTGCTATTGTTTCGTTCCATACTATTAACCTTGATCCTTGTAGGCAGACATGTGATTAAATGTATTCCAGCCGTGACACCCATGCCTTGTTGTTTATCTGTAGGTCAGTTTTGTTCCAAGAGATCTATGATAAAATATATTCTATCCGTGCGCATCCCGTCTTATTGTTTAGCTGTAGGTCAGCTTAGTTCCAATAGACATATGATCAAAAATATTCCAGCAGTGACCATCCTCTCATCTTTAGCTGTAGGTCAGCTTTGTTCCAACAGACCTATGATCGAAGATGTTCCAGTCGTGACCATGCCATCTTATTGTTTAACTGTTCGCCAGCTTAGTTCCAACTGACCTATGATCAAAGAAATTCCAGCCGTGACAATCATGCCTTGTTCTTTAGTTCTGTTTTATCCTTGCTCCAGTAGACGTATGACCAAAGGTAATCCATTTCTGATTATTGTTTTTTGTTTGTTTACCCATAGGTCAATTTTGATCCAGCCGTCCTATGATCACAGGTATTCCACTCATAGCGGAACATACAGAAGTGTAATAACTACTACAAGGCATTCCCGTCCGACATTCTAACTATTTGACAAATCATTATGTGTCGTTGTTTAGTCCAAGGTTAGCTTTGATTTAGCAGATACTAGCAGTGGTACCCGGCGTTGCACGGGATAAGGTATTTTGGAACGCGGGCCACCAATAGACCTAATCGTGGGAAAACGGCATGCCTGGACAATATGTATAGAACATAAACCGAATACTCTGCTGGCTGGATAATCTTTAAGATTTTCCTCTATGAAGCAGGAAAAATGCAGGTTTTCACCTAATGCAGTCCCTGGGGGATCAAGAAAATGAATATTTTTTATGTGCATAATATGCCTTGAAATTTCGGGAAAATCAGCTAGACGTAACGCCTCCAAAAATTCCTAAGAAGCTGAAAAAATGCGGGCTCTAGGCCATAAGAAAGTTGGATTTTATTTGCTTACGGTATGAAGAAGAGACTGACTAATACATAGTTACAATTTCAAGGAAATCGGTCTGACGTAACGCCTAAAAAAAACCCCTAAAAATCTAAAAAAACGCAGTTTTTCGCCTAATGCGGGCCCTAGGAGATAGAATAATTGAATTCATGTGCATAACACTCCCTGAAA
Source organism: Eledone cirrhosa (assembly GCA_964016885.1). NCBI lineage: Eukaryota > Metazoa > Mollusca > Cephalopoda > Octopoda > Eledonidae > Eledone > Eledone cirrhosa. The sequence goes on along the minus strand of OZ024740.1, from coordinate 258,880,697 downwards.
CATAAGTAATACACATGTAAAGTTTGAAAAAAATTGGTTGTGTACTTCTCGAGTTTTGGGGATTCAAACTCGCACACACACACACACAGACATACAGACGTAATGCAGACAGCCAGACATACAGATTATAAGGACGCGACGTTATATGTATGTATCTATCTAAAAAGAGAAAGACTAAGAGCGAGATCGCTAAATCGCCTAATGCGGTCCCTAGGGCATTGAAAATTTGAAAATTTGTTTGCTCAGAACACTCCCTGAAACATAAGTATTACATGTGTAAAGTTTGAAAACAGTCGGTTTGGTGGTTCTCGAGTTTTAGGGATTCGAACTCACACACGCACAGACAGACATCCTCAGTTTTATATATATATAGATAAGATCAAAGTTATTCCTACCGTGGCTATTTCATTTAGTCATTGTTTACTTCCAGTTTAAACTTGACCCAACAAAGCAATGATCAATTACAATCTTGTCGTAAATATTTGCGAAGGGGATTTCTTAGATAAAGTGTAATATATATAGCAGGGTATGATATATATATTATATATTTCTATACTACTAGCCAGGTAAAGGTAGACAGTGTAATCTGGATAACAAGGTATGTCATGGGGGATAGTGTAGTTGTTATTTCTAGCTGGTCAAACAACCAGGTAAAGGCTTCCTTGTCTTGAAGAATTTGATGTCGTTTCTTATCGTTTAGAGGTTAGGGCGGGGTATCTTCTGTAAAACCTGGCAATGAGCCTGCAACTTATCCCGGCAAGAAAGCGTGGAATCGATGCACAAAGACTGCGTATCCCGTGACCCCAAATATTAAAGTATTTACGCTAATGCAGAAGATTTTCACAACAATCAATTCATCTAATTGTGGGTGAGTGTGGATTGTATAGCGGATAGCCAGGCTTAGTAATTTTCTTAGCGTGGTCATTGTTAAAAGTGATAAAAGCTAGGTTCGTTAGCTTACCAAACTGTTAGTTGAAATTATTTTATTTATGGGAATGGGCGCATAACTGAAACTTAACGGAACGCACATTTTTGAGCTGAGTTATCCAAAGTGGCTAAATACTCAGGTGCTGCTTCTTCTGCTGCTACTACTACTACTACTACTACTACTACTACTACTACTAATGTTGCTTCTTCTGCCGCTACTGCTACTGCTACTGCTGCTGCTGCTACTACTACTACTACTACTAGTACTACTACTACTACTACTACTACTACTACTACTACTACTACTACTACTACTATTATAAAGGTCAAATAGCAATAGATAAATCATGGAAATTCTTTCCGTTCCTCAAATAGCATTTAACGTTTCCCTAAAACTTTACCTTCATCATTCAATTAAATGTGTGTAAGGACATATCTGTGAAGTATGGCGCCTCTCCATTACCACACACACACACACACACATCTCCATTGACTTTGTAAGCACCAACAATATTGTACGTACGAAATAATACGATGATAAACTCGTAACAGTTGTGAGTAAGGGACTTTCAACACATTTCCATAAATAGATTGAATTGAAGATGAGTGAAAAGTTACGTTGTAGCTTGTCAACTGTGACCGAACTCCACACTTTTCAAAGCCTTTCAGAGACATAGCTTGGCGCCTTAGTGGCTCACCGAGAGGCCTACGTTGACATGACTTGATAAGCTTATCAATAAATTCTGCATATTTCTTCCGATATCTAGCGGCACATTCTGGAAGGTTGACGTTGTTGTTGGTGGTGCTGTTGTGTTTTTGTTGGAGGTATTATTGTTGAGTTGTTCGTGTTGTTGTTGTGGTAGTTTTGTTTGTGTTGGTGTTTTTGTTGTTGGTGGTGTTGCTGGTGTGTTGTTGGTGTTATGTCGTTGGTATTGTTGTTGGTGTTATTGTTGTTGGTGGTGTTGTTGTGGGTGGTGTTGTTGTTGGTGGTCGTGTTGGTGGTGGTGTTGCTGTTGTCTTGTTGGTGTTGTGTCGTTGGCATTCTTGTTGTTGTTGGTGTTGTTGTTATTGGCGGTGTTGTTATTGGTAGTGTTGTTGGTGATTGTGTTGTTGGTATTGTTGTTGTTGTTGTGTTGTTGGTGTTGTGTTGTTAGTATTGTTGTTGTGTTGTTCATGTGTTCTTGGTATTATTGTTGTTGTTGGTGGTGTTGTTGGCGGTGTTGCTGTTGGTGGTAATTTTGTTGTTGTTGTGTCGGTGGTGGTGTTTTGCTGTTGTTGTTGGCGGATATGGCGTTGTTGTTTGTGTAGTGTTAATAGTGGTGTTGGCATTGTTATTATTGAGGTTGGTATATTTTATGGTTAGGCGAGTATATTTTCCCCCATTCTTTCTAAGACTTTTTAAAGTAAACAACAAAAATAATAAATAGAAACAACAACGCTAACAACAACAGCAAGTATAGTATAGCAACAATGACAACAGCAAGTATAGTATAGCAACAATGACAACAGCAAGTATATTATAGCAACAATGACAACAGCAAGTATAGTATAGCAACAATAACAACAGCAAGTATATTATAGCAACAATGACAACAGCAAGTATAGTATAGCAACAATGACAACAGCAAGTATATTATAGCAACAATGACAACAGCAAGTATAGTATAGCAACAATGACAACAGCAAGTATAGTATAGCAACAATGACAACAGCAAGTATAGTATAGCAACAATAACAACAACAAGTATAGTATAGCTACAATGACAAAAGCAAGTATAGTATAGCAACAATGACAACAGCAAGTATAGTATAGCAACAATGACAACAGCAAGTATAGTATAGCAACAATGACAACAGCAAGTATAGTATAGCAACAATAACAACAGCAAGTATAGTATAGCAACAATGACAAAAGCAAGTATAGTATAGAAACAATGACAACAGCAAATATAGTATAGCAACAATGACAACAGCAACTATAGTATAGCAACAATGACAACAGCAAGTATAGTATAGCAACAACGACGACAGCAAGTATAGTATAGCTACAACGACAGCAGCAAGTATAGTATAGCAACAATGACAACAGCAAGTATAGTATAGCAACAATGACAAAAGCAAGTATAGTATAGCAACGATAACAACAGCAAGTGTAGTATAGCAGCAATAACAACAGCAAGTATAGTATAGCAACAATAACAACAGCAAGTATAGTATAGCAACAATGACAACAGCATGTATAGTATAGCTACAATAACGACACTATCAAGTATAGTATAGCAACAATGACAACAGCAAGTATAGTATAGCAACAATGACAACAGCAACTATAGTATAGCAACAATGACAACAGCAAGTATAGTATAGCAACAATGACAACAGCAAGTATAGTATAGCAACAATAACAACAATAGCAAGTATAGTATAGCAACAATGACAACAGCAAGTATAGTATAGCAACAATAACAACAGCAAGTATAGTATAGCAACAATGACAACAGCAAGTATAGTATAGCAACAATGACAACAGCAAGCATAGTATAGCAACAATAACAACAATAGCAAGTATAGTATAGCAACAATGACAACAGCAAGTATAGTATAACAACAATGACAACAGCAAGTATAGTATAGCAACAATGACAACAGCAAGTATAGTATAGCAACAATAACAACAACAGCAAGTATAGTATAGTTACAATAACAACAATAGCAAGTATAGTATAGCAACAATGACAACAGCAAGTATGGTATAGCTACAATGACAACAGCAAGTATAGTATAGCAACAATGACAACAACAAATATAGTATAGCAACAATGACAACAGCAACTATAGTATAGCAACAATGACAACAGTATAGCAACAATGACAACAGCAAGTATAGTATAGCTACAATGACAAAAGCAAGTATAGTATATCAACAATGACAACAGCAAGTATATTATAGCAACAATGACAACAGCAATTATAGTATAGCAACAATGACAACAGCAAGTATAGTATAACAACAATGACAACAGCAACTATAGTATAGCAACAATGACAACAGCAAGTATAGTATAACAACAATGACAAAAGCAAGTATAGTATAGCAACAATGGCAACAGCAAGTATAGTATGACAACAATAACAACAGCAAGTATAGTATAGCAACAATAACAGCAGCAAGTATAGTATAGCAACAATGACAACAGCAAGTATAGTAGAGCAACAATAATAACAATAGCAAGTATAGTATAGCAACAATGACAACAGCAAGTATAGTATAGCAACAATGACAACAGCAAGTATAGTATAGCAACAATAACAACAATAGCAAGTATAGTATAGCAACAATGAAAACAGCGAGTATAGTATAGCAACAATGACAACAGCAAGTATAGTATAGCAACAATAACAACAATAGCAAGTATAGTATAGCAACAATGAAAACAGCGAGTATAGTATAGCAACAATGACAACAGCAAGTATAGTATAGAAACAATAACAACAGCGAGTATAGTATAGCAACAATGACAACAGCAAGTATAGTATAGAAACAATGACAACAACAAGTATAGTATAGCTACAATGACAACAGCAAGTATAGTATAGAAACAATGACAACAGCAAGTATAGTATAGCAACAATGACAACAGCGAGTATAGTATAGCAACAATAACAACAATAGCAAGTATAGTATAGAAACAATGACAACAGCAAGTATAGTATAGCAACAATGACAACAGCAAGTATAGTATAGCAACAATGACAACAGCAAGTATAGTATAGCAACAATGACAACAGCAAGTATAGTATAGCAACAATGACAACAGCGAGTATAGTATAGCAACAATAACAACAATAGCAAGTATAGAAACAATGACAACAGCGAGTATAGTATAGCAACAATAACAACAATAGCAAGTATAGTATAGAAACAATGACAACAGCAAGTATAGTATAGCAACAATGACAACAGCAAGTATAGTATAGCAACAATGACAACAGCAACTATAGTATAGCAACAATGACAACAGCAAGTATAGTATAGCAACAATGACAACAGCAAGTATAGTATAGCAACAATAACAACAATAGCAAGTATAGTATAGCAACAATGACAACAGCAAGTATAGTATAGCAACAATAACAACAATAGCAAGTATAGTATAGAAACAATGACAACAGCAAGTATAGTATAGCAACAATGAGAACAGCAGGTATAGTATAGCAACAATGACAACAGCAACTATAGTATAGCAACAATGACAACAGCAAGTATAGTATAGCAACAATGACAACAGCAAGTATAGTATAGCAACAATGACAACAGCAAGTATAGTATAGCAATAATGACAACAGCAAGTATAGTATAGTTACAATAACAACAATAGCAAGTATAGTATAGCTACAATGATAACAGCAAGTATAGTATAGCAACAATGACAACAACAAATATAGTATAGCAACAATGACAACAGCAACTATAGTATAGCAACAATGACAACAGCAAGTATAGTATAGCTACAATGACAAAAGCAAGTATAGGATATCAACAATGACAACAGCAATTATAGTATAGCAACAATGACAACAGCAAGTATAGTATAGCTACAATAACAACACTATCAAGTATAGTATAGCAACAATGACAACAGCAAGTATAGTATAACAACAATGACAACAGCAACTATAGTATAGCAACAATGACAACAGCAAGTATAGTATAACAACAATGACAAAAGCAAGTATAGTATAGCAACAATGGCAACAGCAAGTATAGTATAACAACAATAACAACAGCAAGTATAGTATAGCAACAATAACAGCAGCAAGTATAGTATAGCAACAATGACAACAGCAAGTATAGTAGAGCAACAATAACAACAATAGCAAGTATAGTATAGCAACAATGACAACAGCAAGTATAGTATAGCAACAATGACAACAGCAAGTATAGTATAGCAACAATAACAACAATAGCAAGTATAGTATAGCAACAATTACAACAGCGAGTATAGTATAGCAACAATGACAACAGCAAGTATAGTATAGCAACAATAACAACAATAGCAAGTATAGTATAGAAACAATGACAACAGCGAGTATAGTATAGCAACAATAACAACAATAGCAAGTATAGTATAGAAACAATGACAACAGCAAGTATAGTATAGCAACAATGACAACAGCAAGTATAGTATAGCAACAATGACAACAGCAAGTATAGTATAGCAACAATGACAACAGCGAGTATAATATAGCAACAATAACAACAATAGCAACAAAAACAAATCTAACAACAGCAGCAAGCAGAAAACAACAAAAATAAGACTAACAGCAATTAGACAATAGCAAAAAGAACAGCTACAACAAGAAAAAACAACAATAAAGACAATAACAGCAACATCACCAACAATAACACCATAAAAAACACAGCCATCAACAACAACAATAACACTACCACCACCACCACCACCACCACCACCACCAACAACAACACTTACACTACACTACCCACTACAACAACAATAACATCAGCACCACCACCACCACCACCACCACCACCACCACCACCACCACCACTAACAATACACTACCCACTACAACAACAATAACACTACCACCACTACCACCACCACCACCACGACCACCACCACCAACAATAACACTAACACTACACTACCCACTACAACAACAATAACACTACCACCACCACCACCACCACCACCACCACCACCACCACCACCACCACCAACAACAGCAACAACACTAACACTACACTAGCCACTACAACAACAATAACACAACCACCACCACCACCACCACCACCACCACCACCACCAACAACAACAACACTAACACTACACTACCCACTACAACAACAATAACACTACCACCACCACCACCACCACCACCAACAATAACACTAACACTACACTACCCACTACAACAATAACACTACTACTACCACCACCACCACCAACAATATCACTACCACCACCATCACCAACAACAATAACACTACTACCACCACCACCAACAACAACAACAACAATAGCACTACTACCACCACCAACAATAACACTATCTCCAACACCACCACCAACAATTTCACTACTAACACCATCACCACCATCAATAACACTACCACCACCACCACCAACAATACCACTAGCACCACCAGCAACAATAACACCACCACTACCACCACCACCACCACCACCACCACCACCACCACCAACAATACAACCACAACCACCACCACCACCACCACCAACACCAACAATAACACTACCACCACCACCAAGACCAACAACAATGACACTACCACGACCACCACCACCAACGATAACAGTACCACCACCACCACAAACAATAACACTACACCACCACCAACAACAACAACAATAACACCACCACCAACAACAACAACAATAACACTACCACCAACACCACCAACAATAACACTACACCACCACCAACAACAATAACGCTACACCACCACCAACAACAATAACGCTACACCACCACCAACAACAATAACACTACACCACCACCACCAACAACAACAATAACACTACCACCAACACCACCAACAATAACACTACACCACCACCACCAACAACAACAATAACACTACACCACCACCACCAACAATAACACTACACCACCAGCACCAACAATAACACTACACCACCACCACCAACAATAACACTACACCACCAGCACCAACAATAACACTACACCACCACCACCAACAACAACAATAACACTACACCACCGCCACCAACAATAACACTACACCACCAGCACCAACAATAACACTATACCACCACCACCAACAATAACACCACCACCATCAACAACAACAATAACACTACACCACCACCACCAACAATAACACTATACCACCACCACCAACAATAACACCACCACCATCAACAACAACAATAACACTACACCACCACCACCAACAATAACACTATACCACCACCACCAACAATAACACCACCACCATCAACAACAACAATAACACTACACCACCACCAACAACAATAACACTACCACCACCACCAACAACAATAACACTGCTACACCACCACCAACAACAACAACAATAATAACACTACACCAGCACCACCACCACCAACAATAACACTACCACCACCACCACCACCAACAATAACACACCACCACCACCACCACCATCACCACCACCACCAACAATAACACTACTACACTACCACCACCACCACCACCAACAACAATAACACTGCCAACAACAACAATAATAACACTACACCACCACCACCACCACCAACAACAATAACACTACTACACCACCACCACCACCAACAATAACACTACTACACTACCACCACCAACAACAACAATAACACTACACCACCACCAACAACAACAATAACACTACACCACCACCAACAACAACAATAACACTACACCACCACCACCAACAACAACAATAACACTACACCACCACCACCAACAACAACAACAATAACACTACCATCAACGACAACGAAAATAAAAACAATAGCAACGATAGCACCAACAACACGGAATACCATCAAACAATAGCAGCAATATGAGCAGTGACAAAATGTGAATAACTATAGCAATGAAAAAATAGCAACAAGAAGAACAACCGACAAAAGCAGGAGCCACGTAAGCAACAGCAATAATAAATAATAACAATTACAACAACGTTAAAAACAACAACAAAAACGACGATTACTATTTCGTTTGAAAAGAGTAGAGATGTGATGACAGGAGCGGGGAGAGAAGACAATTTGCCGCTGAAAAATGTGTGCATCCACACATACAAATATATATATATATATACACACATACATAGATATATATATATTGTGTGTATACACACACACACACACATACACACACTTACACATCCACACACACATACGCACACACATACACATCCACACACACATACACATCGACACACACATACATATATATATATACATATATATATATATATATATATATATATATATATATATATATATATATATATATATATATATATATATTTATATATATATATATATATATATATATATATATATATATATATATATATATTTATATATATATATATATATATATATATATATATATATATATATATATATATATATATTGTGTGTGTATACACATACACACATACACATTCACACACACAAATATATATATATATATATATATATACATACATATATATATAAATTGTGCGTATATATACACATGCATACACACACATATATCTATATATATATATATATATATATATATATATATATATATATATATGTAGATATATATAGAGAGAGAGATAGATAGATAGACACATATGTACATATATATATATATATATATATATATGAGTGTGTGTGTGTGTATGTGTGTGTGTGTGTGAGAGTATAAAACAAATGATCAGACGGGAAAGGAGGAGTTGTCTCCCCATATCAGTAACTGTATCAAAGTATCTCACTCAGCACTTGTGTCTGTGTGGGAAGGTGTTGGGTGCTTAAGTGTTATCACCAAAGAGAAAAGTCAGGTGCTAAGCGTGTAACTTTTAATACTATCAAGGGAACGGGACACAGGCATTTATCACAGATCTAGTTGGTTGGAAAATGAGAAAAGGCCCGATATATATATATATATATATATATATATATATAATTTCACGTTGCTTCTTCTATCTGGAATTGCCACCGATAGATAGTATTTGCAATTGGAAAGATCAATGGAAACATTGTTTCCTCGGTCCGATTTGCCGAAACTCGATCGTTCCTTTTTATATATATATAAGTAGAAGGGATATTTAATTCGTTGGAAATCCGACAAATATAAATATAAATGTTTATAACAGATTTAGAGCACTCAACAGATCCTGGAGTAAATATATATATATATATATATATATATATATATATATATATATATATATATATATATATATATATATATATAGAGAGAGAGAGAGAGAGAGAGAGAGAGAGATCTATTAAATATAATACATATATAGATCTATATATGTATGTGTGGGCATATATGACAGACATATATTAGATGACAGAACTAAAATAAAACTCGAAAATCGTTGAGTACAAAAAGCGGGAGCCGGTAGAAAATATTTTTGAAGTGTTCAAGATAAATTGAAAGTATAAATGCTGTCTGACTTAAGCACGAAGCCAAGAATGTTGTAGGAGAAGAAAGTCGATTAAATCGACACCAGTACGTTGATGGTATTTATTTTATCGGCCCCAAAGTGATGGAAGGTAAAGCTAAACTCGGTGGAATTTGAACTCAGAAAGAGAAGGGACGTTACTATATGCCACAAAGCAAGGTGTCCGACGCTCTACCGATACTGCCAAGCCACCGTCCATATGTCAGAACTAGTAACTCATCTTAGTCTCTGTATTAAAGTAAGTAAATAAGTTGAACAATCTTATTGCTGTTAGACCTTCATCGATTTCGACGACGATTGTCCCAGCTTGAGAGAGTGGTAGGGGTAGCGTCATCAAATAGTCCCTCCAGGGGGTCCTTCAAAGGTAGAATAGGGTAGGATGATAATGTGAATTTCTCTAAACTGGAAAGTTCTGAATCCAGGAACACGTCCTGCCTGCACTGTCAATTTTGTTGTGTATATGAGTACTCCTAACATTAGCTGTAAAATGTCCCTGAAATCACACCACCCCGAGAACTACTTAGATGATATTGATGTAGATATCCATAAGATACGAGATTGTCAACGATGAATTGTCTTTGATCACAGTTCTACTTGACTTAGGTTGAACACTTTTTCTATTGTTTCTACCCTAAGTATTCTGCCCATGGAATTCTCTTCTTGTCCATAATTTCCAAATACACGTTGCCCATATGAAGTTAAATTGTACGTCAACCACATCAATCGCAGTAGAGTGTAAAGTGATGTAAATGTCTAGGGTGCGGTCCCTCTACTTTAGGGTAAATACTAGAGTTTACTAATCGGAGAATATTAGGCACACACGCATATGCACATATCTCCCTTTCTTTCCCTTTCCCTTCCTCTAAGTGACTGTCCAACTGCATGTATGTGCTTCTGGTTTTATAATTTCACAAAGTTTTACCAATAGAGAGAGAGTCGCTTTCTAACATAGACACAAGACTCTCTCATTGGAATTTACACAACATCAACTAGGTAGATATGTATGTATGCATGCATGTGTAGATATGTATGTTATTGTATGTGTGGATGTGAATCTTTTGAGTTGTATGTGTGCATGTAAATATGCTTTGTATCTGTACATGTGTATATGCAGTTATTAGATGCAACATATCTGGAATGTTTTACATATTTATACTGTTCCATTATTGGATTGTACTTGTAATTTCCTAACTAGTTGTGTTCTTTCTGTTCCTGTGAAGCCTAGCTTCTCAAGATATTTATTGAGGCAGTTACTAGCATACCCCAGTGCTCCAATAATCACAGGCATAAATCTGAAGGTGTAACCAGGGTGGAGTATCTGCAGATTTCTCATCAGTTCTGCATAAATATTCTCCTTATGTATGTATGTATGTATGTATGTATGTATGTATGTATGTATGTATGTATGTATGTATGTATGTATGTATGTATGTATGTATGTATGTATGTATGTATGTATGTATGTATTTATGTATATTTGTTTGTGCGTATGTATGTATATCTATATCTCTATATATCTATATATATATATATATATATATATATATATATATATATATATATATATATATATATATATATATATATATATATATATATATATATAATAATAATAAAATGTGGAGAGGGAGCACACGAGTTAGTATATATATATATATATATATATATATATATATGCAAAAGTTTTATTTAAAATTGTTGGGTTACAACAAGTAAATATTTTATAAATGATATAAAGCACTCGACAAGTTTTTGGAGTAGATATACGATATTAAACTACCAAACCAGCTTCCTACATAATGGTCGCTCATATTTCTGGTACGTCAAAATTATTTATAAAACTGTTTATATATTGTATTTTATCTGACGAAGGCATGCCATATTTTTAATATGGTATCCCCGAAATATGTATAATGAAATAAATATGGTTTTATAAATATAGTTTCCATTTGTTTAATATCGCATATATATATATATATATATATATATATATATATATATATATGAAAACGGAGAAAAAGATGATTATTAGGAAGAAAAATATATATTTTTTCCTTTTATTTTTCTCTCTCTTTTTTCTGGGTTACAGAATGATTAAAACGAAATATTTTACTTTGTGTGAAGTGTTAAGGTATTAGTTGATTTATTTATTAATTAACGATGGCAGTTATTTATTTTACTTATTTATATATTTGATAATTGTCTATTACCGGTTTCAGCATTTTTATTCATTATCAAATGATAATATATATTGGTGTAAAATGGTGGTGTTGAACGTGTTAAGGAAATGGTGCAGAAAGAATAATGTTATTTACAAACAAGGTTTATGAAGTGAAAAGAAAAAAAGAAAAAAAAGACCATAATGTGGAACATAATAAGGCAATGTGAAAGCAAAAAACAATATTATTTACAGGCATAGTTCTTGAAGATAAGCAGATCAAAATGTGTTAATATAGCAAGAGTGCTTAGTTGATCCATCATGGATCAAGCACTCTTGCTATATTAACACATTTTGATCTGCTTATCTTCAAGAACTATGCCTGTAAATAATAATATTTTTTCTTTCACATTGCCTAATTATGTTCCACATTACGCCCCTTTTTTTCTTTTCACTTCATAAACCTTGTTTGTAAGTAGCATTATTCTTTCTGCACCATTTCCTTAACATGTTCAGCACCACCATTGTACCAATACATATTATTATCATTTGATAATGCATAAAAATGCTGAAACCGGTAATAGACAATTATCAAATATATAAATAAATAAATATTGTTAATTAATAAATAAATCAACTAATACCTTAACACTTCACACAAAGTAAAATATTTCGTTTTAATCATTTTCTAACCCACAAAAAAGAGAGAGAAAAATAAAAAAGCAAAAAATATATTTGTCTTCCTAATAATCATCTTTTTCTCCCTGTTTTCATATATATATATATATATATATATATATATATATATATATATATATATATATATATATATATATATATATATATATATATATATATATATATATATATATATATATATATATATGGGATAACCAGTTATCGTTATAGGTAATCCAGTTTGAGGTTGTGAGTACTCTGCGTTGTGGATAGTTTTAACGTACGGTTTTGTTTGACTCAACAAGATGCTTCCATAGTTATGCAGCAAGTTCGCAGTAATTTCTATGCAGGTTATACTTGGAGTAATAATAGTTAAAGAATGAACAGTAACATGGTTGGCTGAACAATAAGAGGCTTTATTTAAAGTACTGACAATTGTTTCATTGATCAGGTAAGTCTAGAGTACGCTAATCGCTTGAGGTTGCGTCATTCGATCTACAATTCATTATTTACCTCTGGTCAACCCATCAGAGTACGTAGATATGAAAGTAATTCACTCGAGGCAAGAATTATATAGAAAAATAGCGTATAATCAAAACAATAACTACAATAATAAAATAGCGTATAATCAAAACAATAACATCAATAATAAAACATGTATGGTAAATAGGTAGAGAAGTTACAGATGTAAAAAGTAAAAAGTAAAATTTAAGATAGGGTACATTAAAAAATAAGAAAATGAGAAAAAGGAAAATATAAAGAAATAAATAAGTGAGAGCGTGTAAGTACATAGTAGTAGTTTTTGAGTAAGTGTTCTTATAAGGATTCGTTGGTGGTTTAGTGCTATCGCGAACCTTCAACCGTCAAGGTTGTTTTTCTAAGGGTATGTCAACATTTATAAAACAAATTTTATATTTTATCTGATGAAAGCGCACCAAAACTGCCTTGGTTGCCCTTGAAATATATATAATAAAATAATTATGGTTTTATAAATATAGTTTCGATTTATTACTATATTGAATATTTACTCCGGTAACTTGTTGAGTGCTTTATATCAGTTATAAAACTTTTAAGCTTGTTGGATCCCAACAAATTAAATATAATTATATATATATATATATATATATATATATATATATATATATATATATATAAATATATTTATATATATATATATATATTTATATATATATATATATATTTATATATATACATATATATTTATATATATATATATATATATTTATATATATATATATATATATATATATATATATATATATATATATATATATATATATATACAATATTAAATAAATGGAAAACTATATTTATAAAACCATATTTATTTCATTATATATATTTCGGGGATATCATATTAACAATATGTTATGCCTTCATCAGACAAAATACAATATAAACAGTTTTATAGATAAATATATTCGACATACCGTAATAAACATCAACTTCATTTGAAGAGGTTTACTCTAGCAGTGAAAATACAGAGAGAAAGAAAGAGAGAAAGAAAAGAGGGAAAAAAGAAAGAAAGAAAGACAAAACGAAGAAGAGGAAGAAAAAGAAGAAAAAGAAAAAGAAGAAATGCATGGGACAAAATAGAGAGATGGAAAAATAGATAAAGCGAAGAGCTTCATGTAAAGAGACAGAAAGATATATATATATATAGAGAGAGAGGAAATAGGGATAGATACATATATATATATAGAAAATTAGGTAGTGGGAGGTCATTTTGAGTAAGTGTATCAATGATACATTTATTTATTTATTTATTTATTTATTTATTTATTTATTTAGCTCAAGTATTAATGTAAGGGAGATATATAGAGAGATGTAGAGAGATATAGAGAGAGAAAAAAATTTAAAAATAGCCAGACATATTCGAGGCGTAGAAAACCCTATGTTTTAATGTATTAGTATTTATAAAACTTACACTATATTGTAAATATCAGTATTCCTGAATGAAACAAGTATTCACAATGTGTGAAAATTCATTATCTTATGTTTAGTTTTAAAAAATTCATATGTTTATGTGACAGCTACAAACATCAATGTGAATCCAACTGATTCACTCTGCAAACTTTTAGTTACCGGAAAACATTCTCAGTGTGGTATAAAAATTTGAGCGTATTATTATTCTTGCGATTACTCTACAAGATTATCTATCAAGCAGAAATAGAGAGCAGATTTCAATATACTAATCGAAAATATATATTATATTATAAACAAAGATAACAATAATAATAATAATATGTAAAAATATATAAAAATATAGAATAGAAAACTAAAAAAAAAAAAAAAAAAAAAATATATTACGAAAGAATATTACATAATAAAAATATTGCATATTAAAATACTACGTATTAAAAAATATTACGTATTAAAAATTTACATATAAAAATATTAAAAATAAAATAAAATAAAATAAAATAAAAAAATAAATAAAATAAAAATAAAAATATTATAGAATACTACAATACTAAAAGAATAAAAATAAAAATAAAAATAAAAATAAATAAATAAAAATAAAAATAAATATAAATAAAAATAAAAATAAAAATAAAAATAAAAATAAAAATAAAAATAAAATAAAAATAAACCACAAAGAACAACCCTTCAAAGTTAATTGACAATATATTGCCAAGTTCATTACAAGACAAAGCCAAAAATTATCTATCAAATCACATCTAGCAAAGAATATCGCAAAAAAAGATTATGATGTCCAATAATGTCTACATAAGTTCCTATATTTAATATAGAAGTTTATCTAGTGTAAGGTTAATTCAAAAAAAAAAAAAAAAATTTTGGAGCATCGGCTTTTAGGGTAGCTTAATTTTTCATGAGGAATGTTTAGATAAAAAATAATAAAAAAAAAAATAAAAAATAAAAAATAAAAAAATAAAAAAATAAAAAAATAAAAAATAAAAATAAATAAAATAAAATAAACAATAGAAAGAGTAAAAAGAGGGAATCAAAGATTTAGGAATCAAAAGATTAATCGGCTAGTTCTCATATAAATATAAATCAAACTAAATATACTACATTTTAAATTTAAATTTATATTTAAACGTTGAGTTTAATCTATGTTTGCAACAACTGAATAAATTTGTCCGTAGGTTAAGAGAATTTTTAGATTTTAGTATAAAGAATATCTCCTCTGCGCAGAGGTCACATGTCTCAGAGGATGAATTAAAAGGAATCCCTCTTGAGACTATATTCCAAGCCGTCGAATATCTAACGTTATCTAGCTTAAGTTGCCAGAGTACCCCTGATAGTGCCGTTGAAGATTTTTTATTTGGATCTGTGAAAGAATTCTTGTGGTTATTATAGCGAAGTTTAAATTCCGTCGATGTGGAACCGACGTAGTTAAAAGAATTAGAGTCAGTATTAACATTACAATTGTATACTATATTTTTAACTAAGCAGTTGTTATTTAACGGACATTTAGATCTATCTCTACAGTTACATTTGTTAACTTGTATATTATTTATGCTATTATCAGTAGGTTTTAAGTTCCTATTATTTATTCTATTAATATTTTGTGCTAAATTTTTGGTGGATGAGTAGGTTAATTTAATTGTATGCCTATTGAAGATTGAGTGATACCTATGTGTTCTAGGGAAGCGATTATCAAGAGCTTTGAAAAATAATTTAGCGATGTGGGTTTTAATGTTTAGTGAGAAAGGGGGGGGGCAAACCAAATTATGTTCCTAGTTCTTTTTTCCCTCTTTTCTTTCTCTCTTTCTTTCTCTCTGTATTTTCACTGCTCTTCAAATGAAGTTGATGTTTATTACGGTATGTCGAATATATTTATCTATAAAACTGTTTATATTGTATTTTGTCTGATGAAGGCATAACATATTGTTAATATGATATCCCCGAAATATATATAATGAAATAAATATGGTTTTATAAATATAGTTTTCCATTTATTTAATATTGTAAATATATTCCAAATATTTGTCGAGTGCTTTTATATCAGTTATAAATATTTACTAGTTGTAACCCAACAATTTTAAATATAACTTTACATATATATATATATATATATATATATATTTATATATATATATATATATATATATAGTAATAATAATAAATTTGAAGACTAAAATCCAAAGAGGGCTCGATAAGGATAAATATATATATATATATATATATATATATATATATATATATATATATATATAAAATATGTAGTTTACAAAGCCACAACAATGCAGATGGGAAATCTCGAGGTAGGAAGTGAGTGAGAAATAGGAGAAAAGTGAAAATTGAGAGAAACGAAAATGAAAACAAAACAAAGGTAGAAGGGTTACCGTAGTGGAGATTTAATCCAAATATTTCGGGCTCACGCCCATCAACGGGGGAAAGTTCCAAAAGGGGGGGGGGAGGCTAAGCCGGAGAAAGTTGTATTGTCGTTAAAACATAGGAATGCCGTTATGGGGAAAATTCAAACGAGGGAAAGAATGCGCGTGCGCGTGATAGACTGTGGCAAAAGCTACTGACCAATTGGGTTAAATCAATAGGGTGCGCTAGCGTGTGAAAGCCGTAAAATATGTGTGTAAATATATATGTGTATGTAACTGTGTGTGTATATGTGTATGTGTGTATGTATGTGAGTGTGTGTGTGTGAATGATAGTGGGCCGTAGAAGCTGGAAATCAAAGGGTGTGAAAGGTGGTAGGTTGTATAAACATGTGTGCGTGTATAAATATAGATGTATGTGTGTATGTGTATGGGTATACATATAAGTGCGTGTGTGTGAAAGATAGTAGGCCGTAGGGGCTGTTACTGGTCACTATGGTTAAATTAGCCATGTCAGATCATTTCTCTCAGACCGGTTGTTAAGTGGGGGTCTGAGGTTCTTAATAACAAGTGCTTTCTTTATCCTTAAGGATCCGATGCTGCGTTCAGTCACTAGGACTGTGACCAAGGGTCTGCCCTGTGGGTTTCCGCATTTAAGGATGTGTTTACGGAGGGAAGATGCGTTGGTGTTGACATGTTCCTTGATACGAACATGTAGGGGTCGGATGGTGCTACCTATGTAAAACTTGTTACATTTATCGCATTGTATCTTATATACGACATAGGTGCGTAGGCAATCTGCCCCCCGTATCGGGCAGTTGCTGAGGGAACACGTCCCATCTGACTCGTCGGGTTTGTTGGAGAGGCATCTTCGGAGCGAAGGTCCTGTGTGGGCCAAATGTATGTCAAGTCCCTCCCTCCGTATGGCCCTGCGGATGGCGTTCGTGGTATATTCACTCAGGTGGGGGATTTTAAAGAAGCACCTACTTTTATCTAAGTTTCTAGTGGGTGTCTGTCTATTGGGTCTGGGGTCTCTAATTCCGTTAATTTGTCGCTTGGGATATCCATTAGACTTGAGTAGATTACGGAATTGCGTGGTATGGGTGAGACCACCCATCGGGTCGCTGCATCTATTAGTGATCCGTGTAAGTTCATTTAGGACATAGCCTCTCTTAGCGTTGTTGGGGAGGGCTGAGTTGTAATGCACAAATAACTCCTTGCACGCTGCCTTGCGGTAGAAGGTGGTGTTTATGTCTCCTTCTTCCGAGATGTTGATACGGAAGTCGAGGAGGGCGAGTGACCCGTCTTCTCCAGGGTGTTCAATGGTGAAATCGACGTGATGGTCAGTGTCGTTGAAGATTTGGTGAATTTCATGCGCCATCTCCCGGGAAGAAGTGAGTATCAGTATGTCATCAACGTATCTGGAGTAGAAGGCGACGGCGTTGGGTTGGCAGGTGTTGAGTGCCTTGCGTTCCAGGTGGTCCATGTACGAGATCGCAAGTATGCCGGACAGACTAGAGCCCATAGGCAGCCCAGAGATCTGTTTGTACGTGTGGCCGAGGAAATTGAAGAATGCATTATCCACAACGAAGGAGAGGAGTTGGTGGATGTCCGTGTGTGTGAGTCCGAAGCAGTGTAAGTTAGATGCTCGGACTCGTTCGGTCAACAGGTCGACGGCTGGGGATGCTGGTACGGAGGTATAAAGGGCGACCACATCAAGACTGAAGGCATATCCGTTGTCCTTTCTGGTGTTGGGCGCCAGATGGTGTAGTCGCTCCAAGACTTCCTTTGAGCTGCAGACGTGGGCTGGTAGTGTGTGTAGAATGGGTTTCAGTAGTGTGGAGAGCAGCCACGATATTTTGTAAAGTGGGCTCTCCACGCTAGAGACAATGGGCCTGATTTTCAAATCGGGTCCTTGTTTATGGGTTTTCAACAGGTGGTAGAAGGTGGGTAGTTTGCTGTTTCGAGTCATTATGTTGTTTTTTACCTTCTTTGGCAGTTTTCGTTGGACACAGATGTTAGTCCATATGGTGTTAATGCCTCTCACACATACAGAACTCACGCAACGCCTGTACCCGCACGCATACGAATGTATACACCAAATACACATAAAAATATATATAAAAAATATATATATATATGTGTGTGTGTGTGTGAGTGTGTATACATATAATTAAATAAATGCATATAAATAAATAAATACGTATATAACAAGCGCACACACATACCTACAAGTAAATACACATATGTTCGGAGACGAACGTCAATATATATATATATATATATATATATATATATATATATATATATAAATATATATAAGAAAAGAACCGTAGAGCAAATATTTATTAAAATAACAGATTAAAGTTTAAGCAAAGAATCGCTGCTTTCACCCTTAACGGGATCTTCTGAAACTAACAAAGTCAATCTGTGAACGCAGAAGTGAATATTTCAAAAAACATTGCAACCGGAGGAAGACAGGAAGACGATACTTTGGTTCGTGGAAACGTTCCCTGGCAAAGAACGGGAAAAAACGAATATAGTACGTCAATATTTGGAGCAGTGAAAAACAATTACAAGCAACGACAAAACCACGTTTAAGGTATAAAAGAAGTCGTAGTTATATTAGGTGGTTCATAGAGACATTCTCTGGCAATGGACGACAAAAACGAAGATAATACGTCATATGTGGAGCGGGGAGAACAATTGCACGCAAAGACAAAACCACGTAAATGGTATAAGCAAAGTCGTAAACTAAAATTCTAACTAGGAAACCGAATGATTCTTGGCTTCCGAGTTAAGAATAAGTAAGTAAAATACAGAGGAAATTGAAATTAAATGAATACATACACGCATCCATATACGTACATACATAAGCATAAGCGGAAACACTCGCCATAGGTATACAAATACACGCACGTACACAAAAAAAAACCGCACGCACATACAGAACTCACGCAACGCCTGTACCCGCACGCATACGAATGTATACACCAAATACACATAAAAATATGTGTGTGTGTGTGTGAGTGTGTATACATATAATTAAATAAATGCATATAAATAAATAAATACGTATATAACAAGCGCACACACATACCTACAAGTAAATACACATATGTTCGGAGACGAACGTCAACCAACACAAAGTACACATATACACACACCCTACATACGTACGAACCCGCATACTCACACAGACGCAAAACTCACGTATACACATAACCAAAAGCATATGTACCAGAATATATAATATATACGCCATAACATATACAATCAAATATACGTACGAGAAAGTATACGTACCTTCACAAAACATACAGGTAATATATACTTACATATACAAATAAATAATGGTATAAACATAACATATACTTAGATACCACATCAAGACGTAAAATATCCGCGTATTGTTCGTACTATCCGTTAGGGTATAATGTGGTGCTGTAATACAGGAAGGTTTTGTGCAATTATATTTACAAGCCGAAATTGCCTCAGATCTTTTGTTTCAGATGTGGTCTTTGGCGTAGAGTATTTCCATGGCCTCAGTGGTACAGAGGTCACATGGTCTTTTATTTCCGTTATACGATCTAGCCCTAGCTAGCATCTCTCAGTGTACCTTATATTTTAGACTCCAGATATAAGCTGAAAGTGACGTCATATTCCTTCTTA
This sequence comes from Eledone cirrhosa, assembly GCA_964016885.1. NCBI lineage: Eukaryota > Metazoa > Mollusca > Cephalopoda > Octopoda > Eledonidae > Eledone > Eledone cirrhosa. The sequence continues at coordinate 258,859,717 of OZ024740.1, read as the reverse complement.
AAGGGTAACGAAAAGAATGGGTATGCATGTAAAGGCCCTGCTTGAATCTATTGGCGGTTAACCCTATGTAGGCCCTACGGGACGTGGGTGTTTCAACCTTACATTTGTAGACAATGTTACTAGAGAGACATTTCCCGGATAGGGGGCAGTCAACCCGATTCCTACAATTACAGTTAGTACTAACTACAGGGTTGCACGTGTTCCTACGGCTAGGTAGTTTAGCTAAATTTTAAGCTGTGATTTTATGTGCAAGGTTTGGAGTCGTAGAGTAAGAAATTTTAACGGTATTTCTATTAAAAATTTTACTATATTTATGTGTAATGAAGATGCTTCATAATAAGGGAGAGAAAGATCTTAGCTAATGGTGTGGCCACCTCCATATTATATGGTGGGTATACCATATAATGTGTCGGGATCTATTTAGAATTTTAGTCTACGACTTCACTTATACCATTTACGTGGTTTTGTCTTTGCGTGCAATTGTTCTCCCTCGTTCCACATATAACGTATTATCTTCGTTTTTTTCCGTCCATTGCCAGAGAACGTCTCTATGAACCACCTAATAGAATATTAGTCTACGACTTCTTTTATACCATAAACGTGGTTTTGTCTTTGCGTGTAATTGTTTTTCATGCTCCAAATAATGACGTATTATATTCGTTTTTTCCCGTTCTTTGCCAGGGAACGTTTCCACAAACCAAAGTATCGTCTTCCTGTCTTCCTCCGGTTGCAACGTTTTTTGAAATATTCACTTCTGCGTTCACAGATTGACTTTGTTAGTTTCAGAAGATCCCGTTAAGGGTGAAAGCAGCGATTCTTTGCTTAAACTTTAATCTGTTATTTTAATAAATATATATATATATATAAATATATATATATATATATATATATATATGTATATATGTATATATATATAGTGTATTTATATAGTGTATATATATATATATATATATATATATATATATATATATATATATAAACCACAGACCCTCCATCTCAACTCTACTTTTGAAAAGCAGAAGAACTGCGAAACCGGCAATGGAACCAAATAAATATATATATTTAAAAAAAATAAGACTCCAGTTCCCTTTTCGATTTCATGTTTTTTTCTTTATACTTTCACTCGTGTAGGACACCTCGGTTATTTTTCGTTTTGTTAAAAAGACCTCACTTTCTAATATATATATATATATATATACACACACACACACACACACACATATATATATAAAAAAACACATATATATTTAAAAAAAAAAAAAATTATCCGGGAAAGACTGCCCTAACACCGGCCTGAGTTACCTCCCTTGACCTGCTGCAAAATCAAAACAAGATGTAGATTTAACCCCCAAAATTCTTTCCGAACTATATAAGGAACACTTGTGATTATTTATGCCCTTGAGAAGCCCAACTGGGCGAAACGTACGTAGGTGATATTTTAAATAAACATGTTTTAACGGTCTATTCTCCGATTTTTTACTTTCCCACGTATATATATATATATATATATATATATATATATATATATATATATATATATATATATAAGAAGCATTTCCCCTCAGCACATAAATATAATAACATTTTTAATAGAAATACCGTTAAAGTATCTTACTCCACGACTCCTAACTTTGCACATAACATCACTGCTTCAAATTTAGCCAAATTACCTAGCCGTAGGAACACATGCAACCCTGTAGCTAGTACTAACTGTAATTGTAGGAATCGGGTTGACTGCCCTCTATCCGGGAAATGCCTCTCCAGTAATATTGTCTACAAATGTAAGGTCGACACACTCACGTCTAGTCGGGCCTACATAGGGTTAACTGCCAATAGATTCAAATAGCGTCTTTTCATGCACACCCATTCTTTTCTTAACCCTTTAAGAAGGAACATGACGTCACTTTCAGCTTATATCTGGAGTCTAAAAGACAACCACACCCAATATAGGTTACACTGGAAGATCCTAGTTTAGGCTAGATCGTATAACGGAAATAAAAGACCATGCGATGTTTGCGCCGCGGAAATACTCTACGCCAAGCAAAAAATCTAAGGCAATTTCGGTTTGTAAACACAAATATCATAACACTTTCCTGTATTACAGCCCCACATTATACTCTAACGGATAATACGAACAATATGCGGATAATTTACGTCTTGATGTGGTAGCTAAGTATATTTTATGTTTATACCATTACTTATTTGTATAGGTAAGTATACTTTACCCGTATGTTTGTGAAGGTACGTATATTTTATCGTACGTATATATGCTTGTATATTTTGTAGGAGTATATATTGTATATATTGTTATGTGTGTATATGGTTATGTGTATATGTGTATTTCGGGTTTATGCGTGTATATTTGTATGCGAATATGTTTATATGTGTATATATGTATTTATGTATATTTATGTATATTTATGCGTATATTGTATATTTGTGTATATATGTGTATATATATATATATATGTATATATGTGTGTGTGTGTGTGTGTTTGTGCGTGTGTGTGTGGAGTGTGTGTGTGTATGTGGATGTATGGGTATGCGTGGATGCGTATGTGCATGTACATGTTTATATTTGTTTTGCGTGTGTGGATTTATATAGATATTTATATATATATATGTGGGTGTTTATGTATATGTATTTATGCGTGTACGTATGTATGTATATATATGTATATATATATATATATATGGATTATCGTTGGGTATGTGTATGTGTTGCTGTATGTTTTATATATGTGTATATATGGGTATGTATGACTGTGTATGTGTATTTGCACGTATGTGTGGTGTGTAGTTGTGTACATAGGTTTTGGTATATGTACGTTTGGTGAATATACGTGTATTTACCTGTAGGTATGTGTGTGAGCGTTATATACGCATTTATGCGCGTATATTTATAATTATATGTATGCACACACACATATATTTATATGTGTATTTGGTGTGTATGTTCGTATATGTGCGGGTATTTGTGTCGTGCCGGTTTACGCACGTGTGCGCGTGTTTATGTGTACGTTCATGTATATGCATGCATGGCGTGTGTTTTGTGTATGCACGTGTATGGACGTATATAGATGTGTGTATGTATATATTTAATTATTATTACTTTTATGATTATAATAACCTCTGACATTTTCGGTCAAATAATTTATTTACATTATTCTTAACTCCGAAGCCAAGAATCATCATCGTTCCACATAACGACGTATTATCTTCGCTTTTTTTCCGTTCATTGCCAGGGAACGTCTTCATGAACCAAAGTGTCGTCTTCCTGTTTTCCTTCGGTTGCAATGTTTTTCGAAATATTTACTTCTGCGTTCACAGATTGATTTTTTTAGTTTCAGAAGATCCCGTTAAGGATTAAAGCAGCGATTCTTTGCTTAAACTTTAATCTGTTATTTTAATAAATTAATATATATATATATATATATATATATATAGTAATAATAGCAACAATAATAAATGCGAAGATTAAAATCCAAAGAGGGCTCGATAAGCATAAATATATATCAAATATATAAGAACCCTAGAGCAAATGTTTATTAAAATAACAGATTAAAGTTTAAGCAAAAATCGATGCTTTCACCCTTAACGGGATCTTATATATATGTAGTAAGACGCCTCACGCTCTTTGATAGAACAACGCCGGTTGAGAACGACAGAAAAAAAAGACAGACAGCCACTGGAAAGCCGACTGATCACACGCTAGATACCAGCCTCTGTACAACACCATTGTTTGTGCTACAACAAAAAATAAACGTATATTTCATCTCTAATTTCTGCTGTTATTATGTCACTTGCATCTCGATAACATCTACAACTAATACTGCTAAAGTGGTGACCGACGTAAGAATTTAACGCAGCCCTTCTTTTTCATCAATTGAACTTTTATTGCCACATTGTCGGCCCTTTTTTTTCGCAACTTGTGAAAATAAAAAATATTCCTTTTAAAATTATCGGAAAGTTAGTAGTATTTCAAAAGATTTTTTGCTACACTCGACAGCAACAACGACAGCAGCAACAGCGACAACATTGTTTAACCATTGACCAAAACAGGGAATAGTGAGTGGCAGTTTCATAACCTTACCGACGCAAACCACCACACATCGGAAATATCAAAACGATTCATTCGTGTCGATAATTTAGAGCAACTTTTTTTTATTCACTTGAATATTTCATTTCCGTTGCCAACTTTTTCGCAACTTACAGAAGAAAAAAGAAAAGAGTGTATTTTTCCAAGGTGGCGTTGCGTTCCTTCCCAGTTTTGTAACGGACACATATTTTGAATTGCGTGTGTGTTCCATGACTGATCAAGAGAGAAGAGACTAAACTTTTTTTTGTGAACATAACTGCCCCGCATGGGGATATACATGCCTTACCTTTTTCTAAGGGATTTTTAGCCACTGGCTACCTTTGTTGATATCCAACGCGGATATATTTAAAAAAAAAACAAAACATTTTTTTTCTTCCTCTTTTTTACCTTATTTGATTTGGCTGGTTCGTTGAAGCAACGCGAGGGGACAGACGTTGAAAGAAATTTTTTTTTTTAAAAGATATATATCTGTATTTTATGTATTTTGAATATTTCCTTATGTTTTGAATGTCTGTTTCTTTTTGCCCTTTAACTTTTTCTCAATATTGGCTGTTCTCTTTTCACTGTACAAGGGTGCATTAATTGCTCTTTCGATATATAGGTATATATATTTGTTTTGATTTTAAAAGTTGACATGAATGTACCACATTTTCCCGCCTTTACTGGAAAACCTAAGATGTGGTTTGCCCAGTTACAGGCGTATTTTACGGTCTGTAAGACCGAATCTGACCAGCGCCTCGCTGTACTGATTAGCGGCCTTCCCCCTAATCTAGCAGATTCGGTCCAAGACCTAATTACAGACCCCCCCTCTGACTTGACGTATGAGTTTTTGAAGGGCGAGATTTTGAGGAGGAATTGTAAGTCGGTAGAGAGTCGTTTTCGGTCACTGATCGAGGACGAACGATTAGGTGACAGGACCCCTACCGCTTTTCTCCGGCATTTGCGGGATTTGAGCGATTCCCAAGATCAGGATAGCCCTTTCCTGAAGCAATTGTTCTTCTCTCGCCTACCTCAAGAGGTACAGGCGATCCTAGCCCATATGCTAGAGGTGAATACCCTGGATCACATTGCTGTCTCTGCGGACAAAATTGTAGAGGTGACGAAGAGAGACACTTCGAAGCCAAAGTACGTTGCTTCCTCTTCTCTTCCTCAATCACGCTCATCAGCGTCTGATGACAAATTAATCACCACTATGGAAGCCATGACTCGTCAAATGGAGGAGTTGTGCACGGAATTCAGGTCCTTTGGACGGCAGAGGAGCCGCTCACGACGTTATTCAACTTCTCGCCACCGTAGCCCTTCCAACACACCAGGAACAACATATTGTTATTACCATGAAAGATATGGTAAAAAAGCCGCCCGTTGTAGGCCTCCTTGTGCTTACGAGGGAAAAGACGACCAGAGTCACTAACGGCGGATAGTGCGCTCTGCGAAACAACATCTAACCGCCACTTTTTCATTGAGGACCTGCTGTCAGGTAGAGCTTTTCTGGTTGACACAGGTGCAGCTTGTTCCGTATGGCCTGTGTGTTGTATGAAGGAGACTCCCCCTGAGACGCCTATTGAGTTGCAGGCAGTAAATTGTTCGCCGATTCGAACTTTCGGACAAATCTCGTTACCTTTGCAGTTTCGTAATCTGCGGCGCGAGTTTAAATGGATATTTACTGTCGCTGCCTTGCCGTATCCGATTCTAGGCGCGGATTTTCTCCACCATTTTTCATTGACGGTGGACCTTCGTGGTAAACACCTAATTGATGGCATCACGGGATTAACTGTTGTTGGCAAGGCAGCAGGAGTTCCAACGGTTAGCCCGATATTTTTTCTTGCTTACACCGGTGATCCTTTCCATGCGTTGTTGAACTCGTTCCCGCAACTGACACAGGGGAATTTTCGATTTGATGAACCTACTCATACCACGGAGCACTTCATATCTACAACTGGTGCTCCCGTTTTCTCTCGCCCTCGTCGCTTGCCTCCGGACAAACTCAAATCAGCACGATCAGAATTTGATCATATGCTGCAAATGGGGATTATTCGTCCGTCCACGAGCCCGTGGGCGTCCCCATTACACATGGTACCGAAAGCGAATGGCGATTGGAGACCTACTGGAGATTATCGACGCCTGAATTCGATAACGGTACCGGACCGTTATCCTATCCCTCATCTGCAAGACTTTGCGTCTTCGTTGCAGGGATGCAAGATATTCTCCAAACTGGATTTAATTCGTGCGTACCATCAAATTCCTGTCCATAAAAATGACATTCCAAAAACGGCTATAGTTACGCCATTTGGGTCTTTCGAGTTTTTGACTATGCCGTTCGGATTAAGGAATGCCGCTAGTACTTTTCAGCGGTTTATGGATGAGGTTACTCGCGGCCTCGATTTCGTCTATACCTATATTGACGATCTGCTCATTGCTAGTTCTTCTCCAGAGCAGCATACGCACCATTTGAATCTTCTTTTCCGCCGATTGAAGGCGTATAACGTGCAGCTTAATGCACCCAAATGTGTTTTTGGTGCTGAGTCACTGACTTTCTTGGGTCACGTCATCGATGCTGACGGAATTCGACCCCGGCCTGAGCGAGTTAAGGTCATAGAGGATTTGCCTCCACCGACCTCACTACGTCAGTTACGCCAGTTCTTAGGTCTGGTTAACTTTTATAGGCGTTTCGTGCCAAATTGTGCCAAGTTGCTTTTCTCCCTGACAGAAATTTTGAAAAATTGTCGGAGGAAGAACAAAGATATTTCTTTGACAGACACTCAACTTGCTGATTTTCAGCACGCCAAAACTGTTTTGGCTAATGCTTCGTTACTGACTCACCCGGTACCCGGTGCAAAGCTAACGCTTTGTGTTGATGCATCGGATATCGCTGTGGGCGCAGTACTACAGCAAAACATCAATGGTTACCAGCAACCGCTGGAGTTTTTTTCCAAAAAGCTAAATCCTGCTGAGACGCGCTACAGCACCTTTGGAAGAGAGCTTTTAGCCATCTATTTGGCCGTGAAACATTTTTCACATGTGCTAGAGGGTAGACAATTTACTATCCTCACTGACCATAAACCATTGACTTTTGCTTTGAGAGCGAAGGCTGATAAATACTCGCCCAGAGAGACGAGACACCTTGATTTCATCTCGCAATATACGAGTGATATCCAGCACATTCCGGGTTCACTAAATACAGCGGCCGATGCTTTGTCCCGCTTGCCCGTGACAGCGATCTCGTCATCCTCTGACATAGATCTGACTCGTTTGGCTGCGGATCAGCCTCCCCTTGAGTCATTGGTTGTCACATCGCCCGAGTTTGCGAATTGCGAGATGAAATACTTGCCTCTGTCGACTGCAGTTGGCCAAATTCTCTGCGACGTCTCTTTGGACGTGCCT
>OZ024740.1:258847237-258849737 GCA_964016885.1 Eledone cirrhosa | reverse complement strand
CTTCGGTGGATTGGCAGTATCGGTAGAGGGTCGGACGCCATGCTTTCCAGCATAGTTACGTCCCTTTACGATCTGAGTTCAAATCCCGCCGAGGTTGACTTTGCCTTTCATCCTTACGGGGTCGATAAAATAAAGTACCAGTAATGCACTGGTGAATTGCTGGCCTTGTGCCTAAAGTAGAAACAATTATTTATTTATCCTTCTCTTCCTTTGCTTTCACCTTTAGAACACACACTCACTCTCTCTCTATCTCTCGCTCATTCTCCATCTCCCCCCTCTCTCTCTCCCTCTCTCCCCCTCTCTCTCTCTCACACACACAAACATACTTTCAACCTCTCACTCTCAGATGCTGTCTTCGTCTCTTTCACTCTTACTCCCCTTCTATCTTTCCCTGTCTACAATTCTTTCTCTATCAAGTGATAACGAAAGAATTGCTCCAGAATTTCCGCAGTCTAATGAATAAAACCAGAAAACGGTGTGTTTTAGTTGTTTCTTCAACGGAAATGTCTGCTCATGGAATTAATGTATAAATGGCTGAGCCTTGCACAGACACGTGTACCCATAACGAATTCTCAGCGTGAAATCTGCGTGTTAAAGGGTGTTTCAATCTCAAAGCATGGGTCCACCAGAAGTTATGATAAGTGACATTTTCTGAAGCGAACCCCTTAAACATTTAGCTATATTGCTCCTTCTGAAATTAGTACGAAAGGCCAGTTATATAATGCCTGTGCAAGGTGCGCGATGCTGCATGGTAGTGAGACATGGGCATCAACTGCAGAAGATATGCGACGGCTGGAGATAAATGAAGCAAGAATGCTCCGTTGGATGTGCAATGTCAATGTGCGTGAACGACCAAGCACAGACGAGTTGAGAAAGAAACTGGGTTTAAGAGGTATAAGTTGTGGTGTGCAGGAGAGAAGGCTGAGATGGTATGGACATGTGATGCGCATGGAGGATGACCGCTGGATAAAGAAGTGCCAAGAAATCCCAGTAGAATGAAAACCACGAAAAACATGGGCGGAGCTGTTGAGAGCAGAGCTCAGATCGCTGAAACTCACGGAGAAGATGACGAAGGACCATGACAAGTGGAGAGATGCTGTGCTAAATAGGACCCGTCCAACCTTGCAAGCAGGGAATAGCGGACGTAAAATGGTGGTGATGATGATGATGATGATGATGATATATATATATATATAGAATAAGGAAAAGCGAAGTAGTTTCAGATGTTCAAGTCCTTTAATAATAATTGTTTCTACTTTTGGCACAAGGCCAGCAATTATTCCAGTATATTACTGGTACTTTATTTTATCGACCCGTAAGGATGAAAGGCAAAGTTAACCTCGGCGGGATTTGAACTCAGATCGTAAAGGGACATAACTATGCTGGAAAGCATGTCCGACACTCTACCGATACTGCCAACTCAATGATGCTGTGATATATATTTCAATGGCGACATGGCCACACAGTTCCGTGCGCCAGTGCCGCGACATCGTCAGACAGCTTGTTACATAATAATGTTATGTTTCCGAGGCAATCCAAATTGAATCGACATGGGAACGGACGAAGTGTGTGCTCTTGGGTTCTTCATCCGTTCCCTTGTGAGTACCAATTCACCCCCCCCCTTCCCCGGTCTGCGCAGGAGCAGGTCCGAAGGTAGTTGACCATTAGCTACCGCAGATTTCAACGTAATTCGCCTAGTCAGTTCCCCCTCTCAACCAAACAATGACCCATTCAGACGGGCTGGCTAGCAGTAAGCTATATATAACAGGCCTGAATGGGTCATTGTTTGGTTGAGAGGGGGAACTGACTAGGCGAATTACGTTGAAATCTGCGGTAGCTAATGGTCAACTTCCTTCGGACCTGCGTCTGCGCAGACCGGTGGGGGTGAATTGGTACTCACAAGGGAACGGATGAAGAACCCAAGAGCACACACTTCGTCCGTTCCCATGTCGATTCAATTTGGATTGCCTCGGAAACATAACCTTATTATGTAACAAGCTGTCTGACGATGTCGCGGCACTGGCGCACGGAACAGTGTGGCCACTGTCGCCATTGAAATAAATATCACAGCATTATTATTAAAGGACTTTAACATCTGAAACTACTTCGCTTTTCCTTATTCGATATTTACTCCGTCACTCCAATGTGGAATAAGTACGTTGAGTGCTTGAATTGATTGCATCAATATTTACCCTAAGTATATATATATATATGTGTGTATACATATATATATGTATACATATATATATATATGTATGTATATACAATTCCTAAATATATATATATTTAGGGATTGTAACGTTTTGTTACTGTAGGTTCACCAGAGTGCGTAGTTTCCAGTAAGTATATTGGTGTTGTACTAAGTAGGGTCTATTACTAATAATAAAAAGGACGAAGTGTTAGATCCCCGTTATGTTTATTGAGGTGTAACGCACGTTTCGTGATTGACCAGGCCAAGGTACAATCTGCATCGATCTGGCCCGACTCTGGAATCAAAATA
>OZ024740.1:258822237-258839737 GCA_964016885.1 Eledone cirrhosa | reverse complement strand
GTTTTACAACCTACCACCTTTCACACCCTTTGATTTCCAGCTTCTACAGCCCACTATCTTTCACACACACACACACTCACACATATACACATATACACACACAGTTACACACACATATATATTTACACACACATATTTTACGGCTTTCACACGCTAGCGCACCCTCTTGATTTAACGCATTTGGTCAGTAGCTTTTGCCACAGCCTATCACGCGCACGCGCATTCTTTCCCTCTTTTAAATTTTAAATAATTTTCTCCCCATAACGGCATTCCTGTTTTAACGACATCACAACTTTCTCCGCTTAGCCTGTTCCCCCCCTTCTGGAACTTTCCCCCGTTGATGGGCGTGAGCCCGAAATATTGGGATTAAATCTCCACTACGGTAACCCTTCTACCTTTGTTTTGTTTTCATCTTTGTCTCTCTCTCAATTTTCACTTTATTCTATTTCTCCTATCTATCATTCACTTCCTACCTCGAGATTTCCCTCTGCATTGTTGTGGCTTTCTAAACTACGTATTTTATATATATATATATATATATATATATGGGGAGGGTCATATTTGCGTAATATTGCCAGAATTAATAACAGAACACACTCACTGTTTGGTTGGTTTTCGCTTCTCGCTGTCTTTTATATATATATATCTGCGATCTAACTTACTCGGTCCTCAATATATATATATATATATATATATATATATATATATAGGAACGAGTAGGACCCCGATGGCTGAGCTCAAGCCGTTTCGACGGCTAATTCTGAGTCCAGAATTAGCCGTCGAAACGGCTTGAGCTCAGCCGTCGGGGTCATACTCGTTCCTATCACCCACTCTACTACCCTAAGTATTGAGTACTTTGGTGCGTTATGGTCCATCTGGTTCCTTACCACATTTCCTTCGTTATATATATATATATATATATATATATATATATATATATTAAAATAACAGATTAAAGTTTAAGCAAAGAATCGCTGCTTTCACCCTTAACGGGATCTTCTGAAACTAACAAAGTCAATCTGTGAACGCAGAAGTGAATATTTCAAAAAACTTTGCAACCGGAGGAAGACAGGAAGACGATACTTTGGTTCATGGTAACATTCCCTGGCAAAGAACGGGAAAAAAACGAATATAATACGTCATTATTTGGAGCGGTGATAAACAATTACGCACAAAGACAAAACCACGTTTATGGTATAAAAGAAGTCGTAGATTAATATTCTATTAGGTGGTATGTGTACACACATCATAAATATGCATATATATACACACACGCACGTACACATAAATATATACATACACATAGACTTATATGTATGCTTAACTTCAAGTATAAATAAATGAGAATTAAGATTTTTTTTTGTTAATTTTAATTCATAAAATTTAGGGTTATTGGAGTATTATTAATTTTAGTTTTGCATATGTGTTACATTTTAAAAACTGGTGAAGATTTTGTTAAGTTGTCTAAAATTTGCTATAAAAGAAGAACATTTATGTCGGCATGTAGAGAGAATGTCTAATTTTCTGTTGAGAATTATTAGATTTGATTTTCACATATATAAACCTTCCATGAGACACATTTTTTTCTTCCCGGCTTGTAAGAATGGGCTATTTTTAATCTCTTTCACTTGATTGAGTATTCAATCATTGAGGTTCCATATATGTCTAGTTGATGACGTTCAACTACTGAGTTCTTTTATCTGAAAGAGTGGTGGTGTACATAGTATTTAGATTTAAAACCATTAGAAGTAGCCTCTATATAGACCTTACTGCTATTACTACTGGATACAGTGCATTGGTAAATAATATCCTTAGTTAGGCATTTGCCATTAAAAGGGCAGGTGTCAGAGTTTCTACAGTTATATTTATTATTATTGTTAGATATTATGTCGTTTTTAACTTATAATTGTGTATATTTATTTCAGTTTGTGTGTTTAGGGTGTTAATTACTGTATTTTCTCTTATTTTTAGATTATTTGCAGTAGTAGTTCAGGGATTATTATATTTTTCTAATTTCCTATTATTACTTGAAAGCAAGTAGTTAGCTATATTATGAGTAACAGAGTATGATATTTTTATGGAATTCTTATTAAATATTGAGTGATAGCGGTGGTTGGAGAGAAATATTTCTCTATGTCACTAAACATAATGTTGGTATATTGGTGGATAAGGGTTAAACCATGCAGTAGATTTTCTACGATTTGATTTACGAGTGCTTAGTGGTGCATAATTTGTTTTAGGTTTATTCTAGTTATCATTAAAGTAGTTAGGACTTTTATTAGTACCAGGTTTATATTTATGGTTGTATGTAAGTCTATTTTGGATTTTGGTGTTTATTATATTATTGCTAAGGTCGGTATTATTCCCTTTTCGTCTATTCTTATTACTTTCGTAGTTTTTACTTTTCTGTGTGTTTAATTTGTATTTTAGCTATCATATTCAGTAGGTGGGTGTTTGTTTCCCCATTAATTATCTCCATAATTATTCCCTTGCGGTGTTGAATGATTGTTAGGTTTATAAATGTTATTCTTATTAGTGTTTAAGTTACGTCTATGTTACGTGTTTTGTTCTTATAGGGGTTTTCAGTAAAAGTTATTTATCACTATATCCTGATCTGCTTAGCTTCATTATAGTATTGAGCACTCTAGTTAAATATATCTTGGTTAGAGGTCAGCTTAGAGATACAGTTGGGTATGTTATTGACTAAAGAGTTAATTATTGATTTAGGATGGTCGGATTGTCTATTTACGTAGAATAAGTGTTCACCTTAAAGACCAGATTCTAAGTTTAAACTAACGTCTAGAAAGTTCACTATATTCTTATTAGTAGCAATCATAATTGTTAGGTTGTATTCGTTAAAGAACTTATTAAGGCATTTTTTTTTGGTTAGTTCGAGGTTTCACGTATTTCTATTGATGGTGAAGAAGGCATCATCGTGATATAATCCCCCTTTAAAGGAAGGAAAGGTGACTTTAAGCTTATTAAATGCTCTGCTACCTAAACCGGCCTTAATAACAAGATATCTTAATCATCCAGAGAACAGTAAAGTGTATCAAGCTGGTCTCATCTTTCAAATGAAAATAGTGAAGTACTACACTGTAACCTCATATATATATATATATATATATATATATATATACATTGTCCAGTAGTAATGGTTAACACACACTGTATAGACCTATGTTATGATTTGGGCAATCTGCTGATGACGTTCACAGCCCGATTACGTAAATATCTGCTGACATTACGTGACTTTCTGAACATTACGGATGTAATATCTGCATTTGTAGCACAGAAACGACATCGTCTAGGGGTTGAGGTTTTTACCTTTCTCTCTACCAAAACATAGCCACCGTATCTGCTATTAACTAAATGTGTGCACTCACTCTGAACAGCTGTTTGCAACTATATTACTGCAATTCATTGAATGAGCTAGACGTTGTCGGAGAACGTTAACTTAATACCAGCGATCTTAGTTACTTTCATATTATATCATATTCCCAGCTGCGCTGATTTGAATCTCTTGTATAAGGTTAGACTTTTCAATATTTCTTGTTTATGTGTTTATGTATATATATATATATATATATATATATATATAATGTATATACGGGTAGTTAGTTAGGTCTTTTGTTTGGCGCGAATTCCTTTGAATTTAACCACCAAACACATGTTTTAGTCTACGATACGATTCTTTCTCTTTTTCATTAGAGAATCGCAAGAACTGCTACATAACTTGTCCAGTAGTAATGGCTAACACACACTGTATAGACCTATCTTATGATTTGGGCCAAATGCTGATGACGTGTAACAGCCCGGTTATGTAAATATCTGCTGATATTACGTATTACCTTTCTCTCAACCCAAGACACAGCCACCGTATCTGTTATTAACTAAATGTGTGCACTCTGAACAGCTGATTGCAGCTACATTTACAATATACACACACATACACACACATATATATATATACATACATAAATATCTTATATATATATTATATAAAAGAATCGAAGATCGTTGGTAATGTTCTCCGGCCAACGTCTAGCTCACTCAATGCATTCGCTGAATTGTAGTAATGCAGCTGCAATCAGCTGTTCAGAGTGCACACATTTAGTTAATAGCAGATACTGGCTGGGATGGGGGAGAGGCTTGCCCAGGCTAGTTCTGCTGTGTTATGGGTAGTAGTAGGATGGTCAACTTCCTTCACATTAGCGCCTCTGCAAAGCTGTGGAGGGGAATTAGGGCCCACAAGGGAACAGACGAAGGCTTCAAAAACATCATCTTTGCCCGTTCCCTTGTCGTTGTAGCTTGGATTGCCTTGAGAACGTAACCTTATTATGTAATAAAGCTGTCTGATGAGATCATGGCCCTGGTTGCGTTGAAACACGTGACCACTGTCGTCATTGAAATATGTATCACAGCCTTAAGAATAAAGGACTTTAACATCTACAACTACCTTGCATTTTCTTATTTTATATATACATAATTATTTATATATATAATATATATATATATATATTAATTCAAAATATTAACAAAATAGATATTCTTGTGATCAATTATATTTTATTATACATATTTCAGAGGTACGGAATTAAGTTCAACAGTACCTCCTCATCAGATAAAATAAAATGATACATGACATACCCTGACATGGTAGATGGTTAAGATTTAATCAAGGTAGTGATTAATTTATGACAAAACTCAATATGTATACCCTAATATTGAGAACATGAGAAAACGTAATACAAACAATAGAGAGAGTGTGAGTAATATATTTTAAGAAATACATGGCATCAATGTAACAGTTATAGAATTTTTAATTAAAAAAAACTACTAGAGAAAGAGGAGGGAAAGGAAAGCATAGAGGAAGAAATAGCTGATGTGATAACTTATTTAGTATTTAGCTTGAGAAGACAGATGAAAGATGATTAAAGAGAGAGAGAGGGACAAAGGGGAGTAATTTATGTTCAAGTTTCTACACACACAGATTCTTATATAATATAGTTAGCGGTTAATTTTCAAAATATTTAATTTATGTTATTTCAGGGTAAAGAATCAAATTTTAGGTTTTAAAATTTAATAGGTATTTGTATTAATATTATAATTATGTTAAATTTCTAAAATTCAAATTTAATGAAAACAAATTTAAATGATTTACGAAACCCGAGAAAGAAAGAAAATATATATATAATGTTTTATATCCCCACGAAGGTAAATTTTTACCAAAATTACTTATAATATTGACAATAGTTTCTATAATATAATTTATAAGATATTTATAGTTATAACTATTAAAGAATTTATTGTTAAATAGTTTGAGTGCCTAAAGTATCAACCGACCATATAATTAAACTTAAAGAAGTCAGAATTTTCAACTATATATATGTATTGATCATAATATACCAAGATTATAGTTTATTATTTGTCCATATATTGTATTAAGTAAATGATTATATAAGTTCGACCTTCCAGGGAAAACCCAACATTTATAATAATACATAATGTCATTTGAGTGTTTAGATTATTTATAAATATAACTACGATTATGTTATTACACTAGATAAAGATATTTGTACAAACTATATATAGATATAATTATAGGTATTAATGAAACGGTATACATTTAATGAAGAGTAATAATTATAATCATTGTTAGTAATGCTATAATTGTAGTTTTACCTCCAGTTCAGTGGAGAGATAGACCAATATTTGTGAGCTATTATGGTTTGTTAAATATACTTAAAAAAAAACAAAGTGCAAATCCAACTTTCTGAGTCCCCAAAGATCATTTCAAAATGAGTAAAAAAAAAAAAAATATATATATATATAAAATATGCAAACGCATGAATGATCCACAGTTCAAATTATCATCAGTAAATTTACAAGTTAGATATCTAAACTATATATTTAAAACAAAGACAGAAAAATAAAGATCTGAATCATGCATGTGTCCGAAGGAACCTGCAGCCGTAGAATCAGCCAGATCCATACAGTGATCATGTCTCGAGTTACCTGCCGGCGAGACAATTGTAACACGCAATAAACTGAGTCCAGATGCATCACTGATTTTTCGTTTTTTTTATACTATTCACATATTCACATATGAATATTGAGTGCTAATTTTGGCATACCGCCTATGGAAGCACCATAGCTACCATTATACACACGCATATATATATATATATATATATATATATATATATATATATATATATATATATATATATATATATATATATATATATATATATATATATATATACATGTAAATATACACATATATATACATATATATATACACATATATATATATACATATATATATACACATATATATATATACATATATTACATTGAGTTCTTCATACGGTAGTGTCCAATCCGTATGAAGAACTCAATGTAATATATATATATATATATATATATATATATATATATATATATATATATATATATATATATATATATATATATATATATATACATATATACATATATATATATATACATATATATATATATATATATATATATATATATATATATATATATATATATATATATATATATATACATATATATATATATACATATATATATATACATGTATATATACATATATATATATATATATACATATATATATACATATATATATACATACATATATATATATATATATATATATATATATATATATATATATATATATATATATATATATATACATGTTTATGATATATTGAGGAGGAATGAAAAGGGATCAGGGTTAAATAAAGTACTCAATATTTTTAGTAGAAATAGTACATGATTTATTTCAGATAGAAATTACTTTAACAGGACTAGAAATGTTTCATTCGCTTCGAGTCCTGATGATTTCAACCAAATGTAACAGTTTTAGTCCTGTAGAAAGAATTGCTATCTGAAATAAATGTTATATGTATGTCTCTCTCTCTCTCTCTCTCTCTCTCTCTCTCTCTATATATATATATATATATATATATATATATATATATATATATATGTGTGTGTGTGTGTGTGATTGTGCGTGTATATATGTGTGTGTATGTATATATATATATATGTCTATATATAAACGAATATATTATGTATATATATATATATATATTTGTGTGTGTGATTGTGTGTCTATTTATCTTTGTGAAAGCTATCACCGTTTAAGATCAAGAAACTGAATCAAGCCAAAACAGAGCCGGCATATTGATGAAGACAGTTGATAAGATGTGTTAGCATGTAAACAGAGCTTTAGTCTAGTAATAGAAGCAACGTGGCTAGGTAAACAAGTTGTACACAGTTTCACCGTCACAGGCGGCCCTCCTACCTCCTCATCCTCCTCTACCTACCCCCTCACTACTTCCTTTTCATCTCCACCTCCTCCCATTTCTTCTTCTTCTTCTTCTTCTTCTTCTTCTTCTTCTTCTCCCCCCCCCGACCCCCATCCCCCTCCCTCTCCCTATTCTTCTTCTCCTCCTTCTACCAACTACCTTCTCACGACGTGGGCTAGACTGCTGGCATCTCCTCTTATCTCTTCCTTCATATCTACTCAACAATCCACACACACCTGCCCACCCGATATTTCTGTGTAATGGACAGAGAAACAGAGACAATGTCCCGCTTTAAGGTTCTTCATAATTATTATTGTCTTTCTCACTATTACCTCACCACACCACACCACACGGCACCACAGCACACCCCACCTTACCACATCACACCACACCACACAACATCCCACCCACCCCTCCCCACCACACCACACCCCATCACGCCATGCCACACTACACTACGCCACGACACACCACGCTACACCACGCCGCACTACTCCGTGCCCGACCGCATCATACCATACAGTATTGCTGTGCATCGGAGCACACAACACCACACCACAGCACACCACCCACTAATGTATCCATATATCTAGAGTACAGTTATCCACGGGAGTTTTATCTCCTCGAGGGTTTCAACACATACAAAATATTATATTACTAAATGTACTTAATATGTTTCTTAACTATGATGCCACGAATCGATCCTATCTTACTTCCCCTTCGGGAATTCAGAAAGAAGTTGCAATATATCCAACTAGCTTTAATACATCTCATTATTATCATCATCATTAACATGGTCCCCTATCCCCTTTCGGGGTGAATGGGATACTATAGTGCCGAACGCTGCACTAACTGCTCCCACCTCTGGCGGCCATGGGTGAGTGCTTGGGAAAATTGGTGAATAAAGAAAGCAGATGCAATATGTTCCACTAGCTCAACATGGTCTCAATGTTAAAATGGCAAATTGTTAGAGCTTTGAACAAAATGTCTCCCGACCCATACGGTATACTTTCAAATTCTGCCGAGATAAATTTCGCCTTACATTCTTCCAGGGCCGATAAAAGAAGTATCAGTTCAGGGTGGGGGACTGACAGAATCGTAAGAGCGTCGGGTATTTGTTCAAATGAAACTCATGTCACAGTCAGTAGTGTGTAATTCATATGAAACTATTGTGAAATATCAGGGACAGACCAAACTGCCTCGAAAATGGTTCCGGCGACAGGATGGAGAAGACATTGTCCTGCAGAACGGTGAAGGAGACCAACTGGAACAGCCACTTAATCTCCCAGGGCTCACATTTGGGGTTAGCCAGTTCCGCTCTAATAGCTGTGAGTAGGGATGTGATCCAGGGACCCAAAACGCTGAAAGTCACCATTTCCACAGGCTGTAAAAAGTGGTATCTAAGTAATAGTCGACTATAGAAATTTAACCTGAAAATGTGGTCTCCAAAATGCTACATTTACATAAATATATGTACAAACACTGAAACACACCCACACACATATATATCATATACATATATATAATCAAATACATAGACATACTCTTACAAATATACAAATATATTATACACACACACACACGCATATATACATATATACATACACATATCCACACACACACACACACACACACACACACACACACACACACACAGACACACACACACACACACACACAGACACACACACACACACACACACACACACACACACACACACACACACACACACACAGACACACACACACACACACACACAGACACACACACACACACACACACACACACACACACACACACACACATACATAATTCAGTCAAAAGTCTGCTGTTAATACCTTTCTAGTCATAACGTTTTTATGTATTTACCACTTTTTTGTCAAAAGACATTCATCGTTATTTCTATAAATAATACACTTACAATATTTTTTTCTTTTTTTCCCCTGAATTATATATATATATATATACACACACATTTAAACATGGACATGAAAATGTCCACATAGAAGCATCTATATACAACATATACTCTGGTGTCATAACCAAAATATGGTGTCCTGTCGCTACAGTGTCCTGGTGTCTGGTGTTTGGTGTCCTGTCGCTCAACGAGATCATAAAGCATGGCGTCCCCTCTCAGCTTAAGCCGGTGGGGGTGGACCGAGGAGATGGCAAATGGCCAGACGGCGTGACCATCTTCCACTTCCGCGGGAGCAAACCCCTCATTTGTGATGCCACATACAGCGACACTTTCTCCAGACCTGGTGCAGTCTGTGACTAATCCAGGTTCTGCTACATTTCGGACTGAAGAGGGTAAACTCTATAATACCGGTCGCTCTTAGACAGGTTTGCGGTCGAGCCCGTAGCAATGGAGACTTCTGGTGTCCTTGGCCCTACAGCCCTTCAACACGAAGTTGGCTACTCGCAAGATTTGAGCCTCGCGTGCTGGAATAGCTCTTACAACGCATCTCCCTCCCTCACCATCCTCTGGGAGAATGCGTTCTCTATTCTGTCCACCGAGGCCGTGAAGCGGCCAGTGCTGGGACCCCCATTTGCTTAGCATAGTGAGAGATGGGAAGAGCGAGAGGGATGGAGCCAGTGAGTGAATGGGAGAGAACATCAACACTTATTTAATTATTTAAAATAAACTATTTTATTGTTGATAAATGAATTAAGTTATTTCTATCCACTCTTTGGTGTGAAATATTCTCACATATTTCTTACCAACGCAGCAATTCTCCAATCTGTTGAGTGAACTGATGTTACAAGTACAACTGTACCTCAATGTACGAAATTGTACGTTACAGAGTGGCTTATGAGGAAGTGGTAGATTTTTCTGTTTGTCTCATGTAACTATTTTTCTGTGTGCACTTTTGCTGATATATATATACTGCACGTACACACAGACAGAGACACACTTATAAATATATATACATATTTCTCTCTCTCTCTCTCTCTCTCTCTCTCTCTCTCTCTCTCTCTCTCTCTCTCTCTCTCTCTCTCACTCTCTCTCTCTCTATCTCTCTCTCTCTCTCCCCCACTCCCCCTCTCTCTCTTTCTATATATATATATACATATACACACATATATTGGTAGCAGAAAGATTGTTTATTCAGCGTGGTTCGTTGGTAAAAAACAAATATATGAGGAATTCTCTATAGAAACCTCATATTTACACACCCATCCACACACTTATATACGCAGCTATACATACCGTCCCATATACACAACATCCAAGCATATCGAAATATATATCAGTAATAGATGGATATATATAGATAAGATACAACATAAATATATACAAACGTTTACCTTCAGGATATGTTCTACCTAGAAATATATGCATATATATATACGTACACACACACATACACACACAGACGCACACACACGCACACACACATACATACACACACACACACACACACACATAATATATATATATATTTATGATATTTTGTTAATGATAAACTTAAACTTAAATTTCAGTGACTTGTACTTGTCTGGCAAGTACCATGATCTGAGATCGAATTTTGAAGCTAATAGCACTTATTGGCTGGAGACTTAATTAAGACAGCGCATCTATCTCATTGACATGGTCAGAGACAGTTATAACCTCAATGAAAATACATGACAAAAGTAGTTTGAATATGACAGCTTGTGTTTTTGAATGACTGGAACGGATTCACTTTTCATTGTAAACCCGACTGAGGGTTAACTGTCCTACACGTGATAGCGTTTGATCGACACAAGCCCTCAAGCACTGTTTGCATCTGCGAAAGGTTCCACTGCTGGCGCTGCAGTGCAGATAGAATCTGACTCTTTCTGGTAACACATCTCTGTAGCACTTCCTTGTCAATGGTGTTTCGAAAATTGTCCATAATCTCTGATCTATAGGCCCTCTACAAGAATCTGCTCAGACTGTCTTCGTCGATGCACTAAGCTGCTCCCATACTATTATCGCTCATACCATCCATTAACCCTCTATAATAATCAACCGTTATTTTGTGGACGTCCATCGCGTTGTCCAGCTGAGCGCTTGCCATCATTCTAGATACCAGACGTTCAATTTTAGTCAGCTTCTCATTCAGAACTGTAACTCGGTCCAGGAGACGAGTTTTGGAAAGACGTGTCGCCGGTTCTGCAGGTTCGTTAGTCACGGGTTCATTAGTCGCAGCTCGTGTTGACTTCATGTGGCCTCAAAGATTAGGTCCCCAAGACACGCTGCATATCAATACGGAGTTTCTCTATGGCTTAATCAAGAGTTTGTGGCCCACATAGAACATTATATTTGGGTAACATTTTTACAGGGGTTGTAACGACACTACAATAGACTTAGTCTACAATATCTTCATCTATCTATCTTATCTATCTATCTTGGGCCTTCTCTTTACATAAGCCTGTAGGTGGAAAAGAGGAAGGAACGAGGGAGCACCCCCTTTCTGTGCTCCTGAGGAGAAGGGTTGCACATTTTTTTCGGGGGGGGGGGGGGGTGCGACCCCCCAAGGCGCCTCTTTTCTATTGAGGATTTTGTTATAAATTTTATTTTTTGTTATATTTTATTTTATTTTTATATTTTGTTATTGCCTCCTCCTTATTGAGGACGCCTTGTTTTGTAAACTCCCCCCTTTGTACTTGTCCCACTTTTGATGCCCTGGTGGCAAATAAAAGAAACATATCTATCTATCTGTCTATCTATCTATCTATTAGAGCTAAGAAATCCTCTAAAATCCCCACCTCTGACATCATCCATATACTCCAAACCCTAACCCGCACTAAATACGAGTATGTGGGAGACGGATGTTCAAGCTGCAGTCCTCAAATTATGTAGTTTCTATATAAGTATAGACATTAAATAATATCCATTATTAGCAGCGGCGACTACAACCCCATTAAGTAATAGGCTTTGATCCACCTTCTCCCATATACCATTAACCTGAAACCCTCAAACCATCCCCCAAGATGACGTGATGTCACGCATCGAATGCACTCGAATGTAAAACACAATTAGGATTAAATAAAAAACTAAGCTATTAAAGAAAAAAGAACAAAATGATTATAAGACGAAGAATAAAAGAAGTGTAGTTCCTATTGCATAACCAAAAAACCAAAATATGAATAAAGAAAAGCCCAAATTTATTCAGAAATAAGCGAAATGAATCCATGATGAAAATATAAATATGATATCAGAAAATACTATAACCAAAAGGCGACGCAAAATGTGTGTGTGTATATATATATATATATATATATATATATATATATATATGTGCAGTGCCTTTGCTCACTATAAAAGCTTCACGGCACAGGCATTGCTTTATATCTGGAGATCTCTCTGCACTTGTCATCACATGGGCCCAGCACTATGTGTCAATAATTGTCACAAGTGTAGTGTTTGTACTAGAGTTTTCAAGTCGCTGGCTGGACTAAAAAGTCACACTCGTTCAGCGCATCGGTAGGAGTTCTCCTACATGGATATAAAGTAGTGGCCGTACTCGAAAACGAGTTGGCAGCCACCATGCATATATATATATATATATATATATATATATATATATATATATATATGTATATATATATATATATATACACACACATTTTACGTCGCCTTTTGGTTATAGAATTTTCTGATATCATATATATATATATATATATATATATATATAGGGATGCAAAATGAAACCGTCTTTCTTGATTGGTGTATTGGCAGTATTGGTAGAGTTCAAATCCCGCCGAGGTTAACTTTGCCTTTCATCCTTACAAGGTCGATAAAATAAAGTACCAGTAATGCACTGGGATAATTGCTGGCCTTGTGCCAAACGTAGAAACAATTATTAATATAAAATAAATATAAAATATACACTTGAATGTAAACCACGATTAAGATTAAATAAAATATACAAGCATAAAATATGCAATCACGTAGTCAGAGAATAACCAAAAAATTTAACGAAACAAGACTTACCCATTTGTTTTGTCTGGTGGTCGCCGAGCAAGCAAGGGAGTCAATACTTTAGCACTATTCTCTGACGTCTTCAGTCAAGTAAGGGTCAATGAAATACCAACAAAGGGTTTACAGAATTTTATTACCTCTAAACAAAGCTAAATTCTAAATAGTTCATCATAGCCTACAGATAAAGGTTCTACAGTTTCAATGTAAAATTACACCCGCTTAGTTTTACCAAAAGTACTACATCATGGCAAATATATCAAAATTTACTTAGATCTCAAGCAAATAAATAAAAGAATAAGTTAAAATAAATTCAAACCAAACGCTTTCCTAACCAAACCGAAGCCATCCCACCTTTCCAAAACCTAATTGGGGAATCTTTCTTAAATGCGCTAAGCTTCCACTGCCTTAATAAGTTAAATTTCAAAGTCCTATGTCTTTCATCTGCAAACTAGAAATAACAACGAATTTTCCCAAAATCTCCCTATTAGCGCCAAGGCACAGAGGAAAACGTCGTATTAGAAATTTCTCTTTGTATTCCTGTCCTACCATGTTTTTTAAAAGTTAATTCACTACCTCCGTAAAAACATTCATCTATTCTACCATAGCGTATAACTTGGCTGCAGAACATGTTGTAGCCTAAAGATATTGGTGCACAGCTAGATGCTAAGGGAATTGAAGCCACCTTGAGCTAAAATCCTTAGTCTTATTGTCTAAAGTCTAAAGTCTGTTTCAAGCCAAAGGCTCTTTAGGCTGGTGCTTATCCTGGTGAAGCGACTGAGAGTACAATACTTCCCCCTGGACTGGACGCTAACTCCCTAGCTATTGATGGTAAGCTTTTTCAGCTGAGTATACTGGAGTAACGTGAAATGAAGTGTTTTGTACAAGAATACAACACGCAACCCAGTCCAGGAATCGGACCTACGACATTTTGATCGTAAGTCCAACACAATTACCTCTAGGCAACGCTCCTCCACGCTTACTGTAGACCTTTGTAACTACCATCCCGCCTTCTATCTCGATAGGGAGTTCTAAATAATTAACCTTGCTAACGTTCCATTCCTATTCACCTCTAAACTCTTCGGGTATACCTTCTGTAGCAAACACTCGAAATGCCTATAATTAGGAACAAATATATAACTACAACATCCACCCAACTGCCTCATTAGGCCTATTCTTTTTAACTCTTTAAAACTCTCTAGTTAGTCAAACTCACGGGGGAATGAATATAAATACATCAGGAGCTAGCTACTGTTCCCGCCATTGTTATGCCTCTTACCTGCCTGAAAACATTACTCGCCAATGTAATGTATAAACCGGACCACCTGTATGAGCCTCACCTTCGTCCAATTAGCGTATCCGTTGTACCTTACTCTAGAGATGAATTCTCTTGTCGTTCTCGAAAGAAACGTACTTGAATTTATTACAAAAATCCAGGTCTATTATAGCACCCACCCTTTTCTTTAACTAAATCCAGTTCCAATCTAATGTAAAGGGTGGGAAAATAATTGTTTCTACTTTAGGCACAAGGCCAGCAATTACCCAGTGCATTACTGGTACTTTATTTTATCGACCCCGCAAGGATGAAAGGCAAAGTCAACCTCGGCGGGATTTGAACTCAGATCGTAAAGGGACGTAACTATGCTGGAAAGCATGGCGTCCGACCCTCTATCGATACTGCCAATCCACCGCCCATTACTGCCAATCCACCAAAGGGTGGGAAAATAATACATGTGCATTGATTTTATCGTCTTCAATCTATTCAATCTAATTTAAAAATCATCAGTAGACCCTATACTCCAGCTCATATTTATTCCACTATTTGCAAGAAGTGCGCCACAATATCTATCAAAAGCCTCTTTAACTACTGCTAAAGCTCCGTTAATTAAAATAACTACTTGTCTATTTGTGCACCTACCAGCTCTTGTTATACATCTACACCCAAATGGTGTTTTGTGTGTCTTGGGTATCCAAAGACTCTCGCTACAGATATATTCTTCTCTTCGTATTGGCAACCACTCAGATCCTCTACTACACACCTAAGCTTTACTATCAACTGATTAATATTCCTCGGACTCAGCTTATATGTTCCGTTACCACTAAAGTTATAATATATCCGTAGGCTCTGTGATATACCTTTTGCAAAACCCATTCAAAAATTGCTTCGCCTCGGTCCCATTAATTATAGACAGTTCCTGCGTCAACGTGCCCAACCCGCTTAACCTATTCTTTCTCAAGCTAACAACTCGTTCGTTCCATTTCCCGAACACCTCACAAGCAAAACCAAATTTCAGGCCTATCCGTCTGTGTAGCTATATATGCGTACATATCTTTTGCTTCCCCCCCCCTCTCTCTCTCACACACACACACATATATATAAATATATATTAGTTGCATATACCGATGCACCCATATAATCAACAGATACATTGCGCACCACAAAAAGTATGTCACTCCTTCATTATAACTCCCACACATACACATACAATTACAACACACACACTTACTTGCATATTCATACAAAACACTCACACAAATAGATCACACACGGAGACATACCTACACATCTTTATATCACATACATTACACACACACACACACACACACACGCACACACACTCATACCCACATACCCCCCCCCCCACCCACAAACACATACACTCATACCCTCCCCAACATAAAGTACAAACACTAATATCAAGCCCATTACAGACACATTATACACATTCACATATCAGACACTCACATACATATACATATCAGCCACACATATACATATCACACACTCACATCTACATGCATCCAGACACACTCTTGCATACGCACAGATACACACATATATCTCAACACTCTACCACCTACTCCTGCACACCAAAATATCTTTCTATGTATCTACTGTATCTACTTGTTAGAAAAAGTCTTTCTTGTTCCTATCAGAATATCCCGTTAATCTGAAGATAATTAACCACGTGTTAACTTGGCATCGCTGCCATCACGTAAACAGCCGATTGCTCTTTTATCTACAACTTTCCTCTTAATCCAAGGCTCTAGGAGTTATCTCCCATGCTTGCTTCTATGACTAATGATTAGCGCCATCTTGTCTTGAATTTTAATTCTTTGTCTTGGCATACAAACCTTAACACTGTACTTCAATGTCTCATGTGAAGGGTTCAGCCGTATCAGGCATCAAGTCAATCATCTTCGTATCGATTATAGTCGTTGATATTATATGAAGCAATCATGGTTGGCTGCGGCGTGGTTACGAAGTTAAAATCAAACCGATACATTCCTTTCGAAAGAAGAAAGCGCGACAAGTTTTCCTCGGCATGATGGTCATGGCGAAAGAAGCTAACTGGTGGATACCTCTAAAAGGTTTGAGGACAGGTAACACATCAAGATCTTCAAGTACCACATAAAGAGGAAGGTGAGGGTTTAGAGAGAGGTGCTGCATTCCAGTGTGCTTTATGAAAGAAGTGTGAGAGCCGGGAGAGTGCTATGGCTGAATGGGTCCACTCAGACTAGAAATCGAAGAGGGCACAATTCAATTCCTCGATGGCTCCGATCGACTAATTCGGGGTTTTGCGTGGGCTTTTCTCTGGAATTGCATTAAACCACAGTATTCTGCTATTGGGGAACTGTTCTTAGTCGTAATTAGTAATAGTTTTGTATTGTTATCAGCGGCCGTAGATTGGCAGAAGCATTGGGTAACATGCTCCTCCTCCGTTTATTCATACTCCACCCCTTCTCCGCTTTCTACGCTCCTCCTCCTTCTCTTCTCACTCTCTTACGATCTTCACCTCACCTCCTCACCATCACCTTTTCTTTTTTTCCTTTTTCTTATTTTGTTCTTGAAACAAAGCTTTAGAAATGTTTAGAGAAATGACGTGTTAGTAACAACAACAACAACATTAACAAGAGTCGCAATAATAACAACAACAACAAAAACAATAATAATAAAATTAATAATATTGACAATAACAACAGCAACAACATCCAAACAATGACAATAATACTAACAAGAAGAATGACAATAACAACTGTGATAACAACAACAACAATGCTAATAGCAACAACATAAACAGAGATAATAAAAACAACAACAACAGTAACAGCAAAAATAACGACAAAAACAACGACAATAACAACTGAGAAAACAATATCTGTTTTTAATTTTTGCATAAGGCCATCAATTTTGGTGAG
>OZ024740.1:258799737-258817237 GCA_964016885.1 Eledone cirrhosa | reverse complement strand
TTTTCCAGGGGATTAAGAGTAATCTTACCTTCTTGTTGTTCTCTATTATTGGTATTCTGCCTGTGAGGAGAGTATTTATAATTAATTTTAGAATACGGCTTGCCTCTAGTATGGTGGTGTTTAATATATCTACCTCGCTCACTTCCATCCATGTATTTTAGCTCACTCATATACCCTGCCTTTCGTAATGCATTGTTATAGTACTCAGCATGTTCATTAAATATTTCCAGAGAGGATGATTGGCGGGATATTCTAAGTAATGCGTTATTAACTATAGAGTTAATTATAGATTTAGAATAGTTAGATTGATAGTTAATATACGCCAAGTTTCCATTATTTATATATATATATAATCTATAAACAATTATAAATAAGACAAGGGTAATATTTCATATTACACAATTACCAGTAAAAAAATTAGCTCAATGTAAAATATCAGATATATTACAGAGTAGAAATACAACTTAGAAAATATTCAAATTTTTGTTTAATGCGTTTAATTGCTGACGATCGTTTCTTCCAGACAAATGTCTGGATATATCGGAGCATATACAATGTTAAAACAAGTAATTAAATTCTTAATCTTTAGAACATTCATTAAGATACATTATAATTAATAGTGTCAGTAACATTATATTGAAGAGCAAGAAGAACAAAATAATATTACAATGAAAAGATATTAAAATATTGAAAAGTATTATAAAGAGAGCGTTACTTAAAGTCAATATATGAAGCATATTATACAAAGAATGTTAATAATAGCATGCATTAAGTTAAGACAGATGTGTAGTGATAGCATGCATATATGTGTTATGTAAGCATTATATGCTGAATTAGTTACAGGCAAAGATCTTTATGCAAGAGGTTATATAAAAAATTTATGTAGAAAATGTTAATATTTATAGTTGTGACGTGTAAAGTTCAAATAAATATATAAAACAAACATTTAATCAAAAGGTATGGGTTATATGGCACTTCTTATTTATTCCATATTTAACTCGATGTTCTTCTGCCATAATCGGTGTTTGGATTAAATGTTTGTTTTATATATTTATTTGAACTTTACAGTTGTTAGAAGGCATGTTTTTTTTTTATTTGTGGTCTTTGACTATAATATCTGGTCGGTTGGCTTTGATCTCGCTGCCTGTATATATTGGCATATCCCAGAGAACGGTTGCTTTGTCATTCTCTGGCGCTTTTTCTGTTGTGCGTTTATACCATCCTTTTTTCTGTTGGTATTTCATAATGCTTCATATCTTCTAGTGTATATATATAGAGTCCCAACTCTATCATGATTGTGGATATATTCCTTTTTGAATAGAGCTGGGCATCCAGAAACAATGTGGTTGATTGTTCCTTTCCTATCTCCACATATTCTAGAGTGACTTAATGTGGTTTGTTTCATTATGTACTTCTGGTAGTCTCTGGTGGGTAGGCGTTAGTCTTGTACTGCAATTAGAAATGCTTCCGCCTCAGCTCTTAGTCCAGTTCTTCGGAATCAGTTTTGTGTGTTTTCTTTGTCTATTTCATTTCTATTTCGGTTTATTGAGTATTAGCCATGTAATCGTTTTAACATGGCATTCTGATGGTCAGTTTCTATTGCAGGGAAAAACCCTGAACACCCTCGCCTAGCTAAAAGTGGACTAGGCGAAATGTCTATAAATAATAACTGAAGTGAACTGTCAGTAGATTGTGTATGCAGAGTCTCATTGTAGTGGTCTCGTTGGTAGTTCGAAATTACGTCTGGGTATGAGCGGGTTTTACCTTTGTTCATACAAATATACTAACAGGTGTAACACCCCATTATAACAGTGGCGATGAATTATTCGATTATTACGTTGGACTGATTTTTTTTTTTTGTAAAAACAAAAAGAAAACAAAAACCTTCTTAATATTGACGATTTACTAGCCCAAGTGGTACAGTTACAACAACAACAACAACAACAGTTAATAGAATTAATACTGAAGAAAACGAAAAATACGTCAAGTTTGTTCACCCCGGACACTGTGGCGAACTCCATAGGAGAATTCGCATATAATCCAGATGAGGGCATTGCCTTCTCCGCTTACTTTAGAAGACACGAAGTCATTTTCTGATAAGAATGCAGCAGCTGGGAAGACGAAAAAAAAAAAAACACGACTTTTGTTGAGAAAGTTGGCACCAGTCGAACATGAAAAATAATGCAACTACATACTACTAAAGAAGCCAGGTGGGATCTGTTTTGAGGAAACAGTAAATATCCTGTCAAAAATTTTTAGTGAGTAAAGTTCTTTATTTAACACAATCTGGCAAAAAAAGTGGACAAAGATTTTGTCACGTATGCTAGTATCGTTAACAAGGAATGCGAACGATTTAAACTTAAAGAACTAACTTCAGGCATTTTTAAATGCTTAATTTTCGTGCAATGGTTTACTGCAAAGAAAGATGCAGAAATTCGTACCAGAATTCTGACAAAATTAGAACAGAATCAGAACTTAACATTACAGAAAATATCCGAGGAATGTCAGAGAATTATAAATCTGAGACACTTTTCTTTTCGGCCAAACCCTCATCAACTTTTTCAAATTTCACTTGGAAAGGAAGGTGAGGCTGGAGAGAGAAGCGCTGCCCCCCCCCCCCAGTAAATTTGCTGAAAGCTGGGTGAATGTGGCGAGAATGGCCCGTGTGAGTGGGCCTACTCTGATCATGCGCCTGTAGGTTGGTGAATTTGAGGAGGAGCGGGGTGCCCTTCCCGGGTGCTCTCGAAGCGTCGGGTGGTTCAAGATTGGTGCGGTACCTGAGTCAACTCTGGGTGGTAATCGTCCCTATTGGGGAATTTTTCATTGTTGTATTTTTCTTGTTATTTGGTTTTTGTTATTTATATTTTTACACGTTTTATATGTAACCCCCACTCTCCCTATCTAGTGTATCGTCCCCTATATGTCGGCCCTTGTGGCCAATAAATGAAACCATTATTATTATTATTATTATTATTATTATTATTATCGATATATCTAAAACAGAGAATGTCAGTCTGTCTGTCTCCCTAAAACTCGAGAACCACCCAACCGGTGTTTTTTCAAACTTTACACCTGTAATACTTATGGTCATTTGAGTGTTTTGAGCAAAAAATATTTCGAATTTTCAATGCCCTAGGGACTGCATTAGGCGCCGGTTAGCGATCTCTCTATCTTTCTTAGTCTGTCTTTTTAGATAGATACATAGCTACAACGTCGCGTCCTTATAATATCTGTCTGTATGTCTGGCAGTTTGCATTACGACATTATGACACTATCTGTGTGTGTGTGTATATATGTATATATATTGCGTGTATATATATATACAGTGTGTAACGTTTTTCGAAATATTTACTTCTGCGTTTACAGATTGATTTTTTTTAGTTTAAGAAGATCCCGTTAAGGGTGAAAGCAGTGATTCTTCGCTTAAACTTTAATCTGTTATTTTGATATATATATATATAATTATATATTCGTGTACAGATATTTTTGCATACACAATAACAAAATATAAACAAACGTATTTATTTCACGAGGCTCGATAAGGATAAATATATATCAAATATATAAGAACCCTAGAGGAAATAATGTTCTCATTGTTGATGAGGCAGAAGGGGATATACACGATTGGCTGAAGAAGGCGGGACTGTGTTAGTCGTACGACCAACGGCTGATATCACACCAACAGCAGCAAAAACAACAACAACAAAAAGAGAGGGAACGCAATTACATGCTTTTGAAAAATCTCAATGGAAAATTATTTGCCTATTCACCCAAGGCGACTTCACTTTTTATTAGGACTTCTGCATCAATTGGTGAACATACGACGAAACTGTTTCAGAAAAGAGGGATAAACAAGCCACTCTATGTTTAGAATCCCGAGCAACGTCGGGCCATTCTGCTAGTTATTATTATTATTGGTGTGATCGGACGTCTTTTGCTCGCTCCAGTAAGTTTTATTTACCTGTCATAAATCATTTATTACAAATTTTTGTTGTCGTGTAAGGGAGCTCTTGGACTTTGCCCTTTGAAGGGGAAAGTATTATATTTGGGCCTTTTGGCCCAAATATTTGAACTTTTACATTAAAAATTATAAAATAAAACATGGCTGAGATACGCCAACTGCGATATGTCTGCTGCCGTGTGACAACGGCGTAAACGTTGAGAGGAGGGTGTTAGGGTGAACACAGAAATTGATACAAGAAACACCACCACAACCAACGTGAACAAAGACAGCAATGACAACAACACTGAGAACACTGACTTTCAAAAAAAAAATAACCACACCAACCACAACAGTAACAGCGACAACCAAAATACAGACAACAGAAAAAAATGACAACAAAGAACCAACTGCAACAGTGATAACAGCAACAACCCCAACAACACCATTTGTGGCAGTAGCAACAGCAACGGCAATAACAACATAACCAGTAGCAGCAGTAGCGGCGGCAACAATGATGCCATTGAAAAAGGGACCAACTCTTTTGCTAAGGTGGCTCGCAACGTAGAAACAGTCCTGGTCACAGAGGAGGAGATGGCAATCACAAGACACATGGTAACCAGAACTGAATTTTCAGTGTCCTTAAAACAACCAACCGACTTCTTGGAGGAACAAGAGCGATGCATAGTTTCATACAACACAACTGCTACGAAAACGCGTCGTGTGGAGAGAGCCACAGAGGCCTTGGGAACGGAAAACCCACATCCCCCAAGGCAAGAAGTATGCTACCGTGGATGTTCTTTTGCTCCCACCCGGGAAGCAAAATCGCCCTCACTGAAGACAGTGATGACATAATATTAGTCCCGTTTTACTGCGGGAAAAAATTGCAAATGTCAGGGTAACCCAGGTTCCTCCCTACATACCCGTGCCTTGGCTCGTTGTGTCTGTTCTAGCGGGCATCGAGGATAGAACAACCATTCTGCAGGTACAGAAGTTGGGGAGAGAGGACTGGTCCGGTATTGGAATGGAGATGTTCATCCAAACCGACCAGAACTGCATCAACACTTCCCGACGTAATAGACCTCGGGAATGGATCCCAACTTCCCATATGTGTGGAAGGAAGGCACCCAAGTGCTTCAAATGTGGATCGAAGTCTCACCTCAGGGCCTTCTGCCCACAAAAGATAACAAAGGTGAAGGTCCCCTCATTCCAACGCCGGAACCGCTGCCATCAGAAACAGAGCAGTCAGCGAAAAAGTCGAGAGCTTCTACAGAGAGTTGGAGGACAACGTCCATGGCACCCACACCAAAGCCACGGACAACAAAAATAGCGGCGGCAACTGCAGCAACAGAAACAGTTGCACTAGCTGCACCTGTGCCAAGAACGGCAGACCAGGCTCCAACAACAACAATAACACAGACAAATGAGAGGGTAGAACTTATACCCCTCCCCGACCTCTCACAGCCGGACATGGAGTATGAGGCCACAGAGGAGTGGAAAACGGTTGACAAGAGAAAAACAAAAAACAAACGCAAAAATCGTACAGCCTCGCCGTCAAAAAGCAAGGGCAAAGAAAGACGGGTAAAGGCCGCAAGGATAGTTGCAGCAACACCACCACCACCATCACCATCACCACCACAATCATCACCACCAACAACAACCACACCACCACCAGCATCACCACAAACACCAACATCGCAAACACAACAAAGCACACACACCCAACAGGAACAACAAGAAAACAGTACCCCCCTCCCCCTAAACGAATTACACAGCCATAAACATCACACACAAAGGATTAAAGGAACATATAAAGCATCACACATACATTAAAGACATAAATTACCACACCCCACCAACACCGAGAACATTACCAAAAAATATAAACATTGTCTAAATTAAACTGGAAGAGTATAAGCACTTAAAACAAATATTCCCCAACGTAGTTGGTGATTTCAGAGGGTCACTCTCCAAAAGAATATACATAGATATCATCTTGGAGACAACCATGACCAGCCGAAGAGACGGTTCTACTGTTCCTTCCCCACAGGATCAAGGTGAGTGATCCTTTCTCATTTACTCCGTTCCTCACCCAGCATGGCCGTACTCAGAATAGGCAGTGTAAATGTACGTGGCCTGGGATCATCTTGGAAGCAGGGTCATATGCTCAACGACCTCAGGACACTAAACATAGTTGTGGTGGCCATCAGCGAGAACAGAATCTCCGAAGCACGAGCCTTCGCACCGATCTTCGGCTGCTACGTTGTATACGCATCTCCCAGCAGCCCTGGATCGGGGAGTGGAGTTGCTGTGCTTTTTCGCAGAGGCTTGGATCTCGCCATACGGGCCATCTTCCTGGACCCAGAAGGTAAGGCGGTGGTGCTGGACGTAACTGGCAGCGAAGGCAATGCTTTCAGGCCAGTAGCCGTCTAGGCCACAGCAGGGGCAGGACGGCCAGATTTCTTCAGACGTGTAGAGACCTTTCTTGGAACGTCCCGCTCTTTAGTGTTAGTGGGTGACTGGAACGGTATCTTAGATGCACGCTGAGATTATGTGGAGCTAGTAGACAGGGGAGGAGGGTGTAAATGTTAAAACCTCAACAACCTGCTTAGACGGTTTGAGCTGTCTGACAGGTATAGACTGCATTATCCGAATGTGCCAATGTGGACATGGGCAAACCGCATCGAGTCATTCAGATCATATTTAGATTGGGTATTCTGTAGGGAAACAGATAAGGCTTGTGTAGCTTGTCCACAATTTAAAGTAGTCGACTACACGGACTACAAATTTGTGATCTGTGAAGTTGACTTAGATAGACTCCATAGGCAAGGGCCCGGTTACTGGAAGTTGAACGCGTCGTTCCCGGCGAGCAAAGCTTAGAGACCGGATAAGCGAATCAGTTAAGCGTGCGTTGACGGGTGCGATCGTCTACAACAGGTGGTAGTTTACCCTGAAAGGGGCTATTAGAGGAGATTCGATATGGTTTAGCAAAGGAGTAGTGATAGAGGAAAATAGAGTAGAGGGAGAGCTAGTTAGAAAGCTAGAAGAGGCGTTTAGGACAGGCATCGCAACCGACGTGCTTGCGGCGAGATTGGCACTCGACCAATTCTTCAACGCAAAGCACGAAGACTGCGTTGTCAGAGCTAGAGCGCGTGCTCTAACACACGAGGGGAATAAATCCGTTCAATGGGCCCGGGTGGTGGAAGCGCGATGTGGCAACAAGTCCACATTTCGGTCTTTGCCTGATCAAAACGGGCGCATGTTGCTTGAAGCCAAGCAGATGTGTGCGGCTTTTAAACAGCACTTTGCTGAATTGTTCGGGAGCTGCGGCGGGCCGGATCGGAGTATGGACTTCGGTGCATACCTCAACGGACTACCGCGGCTCTCGACGACCGCAGCACCGTGCTGCCTGCGAAAAGCCGATAACAGCAGGTGAAATATGTGAAGCGATGTCTGACTGCACGAGGGGCAAATTGCCAGGTTTGGATGGTCTGCCCTACTAGCTGTATGCGTACATGGCAGACTTGTTCGGTGACCTCTTGGCAGCCGTCTACTGCAACTGGCAGCAGAACGGGAGCATTCCCAGTTTTGTGAGCCGGGGAGCAGTGGCGCTGCTGGGAAAAGACCCGTACAAGGGGGACTTTATAGACAACTTCAGCCCCATAACTCTGCTAAACGCAGAGTTCAAGATTTTGGCCAAGGTGTTAGCAAAGATATTGGCGCTTGTCGTTGGTGATCTGGTGGGAGAGGCGCATATATGCGCCATTCCGGACAGATCCATCCACGACAACCTCCATCTCATGCGATACATCATAGAGAGGGTGGTTAAGGAACCTGGCACGGATGGGGCCCTGATCAAGTTGGATCAATCTAAAGCAATTGATAGGGTCGACCATCGGTACCTTGCTGCGATCCTCGAGGCGGCCGGCTTCGGGCCCGTTTTTAGGGGCTGGATCGTTGTGATGCACAGCGACATCTGATCGATTGTGAGGGTGAATCGTTACCTGCCGCAGCCTTTCAGCATCATGCGCTCGGTCCGCCATGGTTTCCCCCTCTCGTCCCTCTTGTACGTATATCTTTCCAAGAATATCTCTCCAAGAATATCTTTCAATTACTCTAGCAGCTGCGTAAATGATTTCATTTAACTCAGTAAGATCAGGTTCTAATTCTTCTATGATTTCTTTTATTACAAAGTTACCAATCATTATTTGTTGTTTTTTTTATTTTGGTTTGTATTTGGTAGTATTTGAAATTGGTCTCTACCACTTATATTAGTTAGTCTTACAACTGCAAGCTCATTCAGTATTTTCTGTTTCAATTCCTTCATAGACTCTCTGTGTTCTTCAGCAAAAGTTTGGTTTTCAAGTTCTGTTTCTATGCCTTTTTCTGGCTATTTTCAGCAGGTTCATAAGGACTTATCATTTCTACAAACCTATTTGAGATTTGGTCAGATGGTGGTCTTTCGGTAAAGACTTGTGACTAGTTACTATCTCCAGGAGATTCTTCAGTTCTTTCATGACTTATATTTATGTCATTCTCCACAGCATGCTTGATAGAAGTTATTCCAGTATCTGTGAGTCTATTTCTGAAGATATCCCTCCTAACATTTACTAACTTGTTTTCATCCAAATAACGTCTGCTATCTTGATTGTAAACCCATAAGTATGATTAACATCACTTCTAACTATCTTGTAAATATACCTGGTCCCTATACACTCTGAGTGTAAACGTAATATACCTACACTCTAACAAATATTTGAGTCTAATTTTAAACAGTAGTATTTAATATTAAAATTACATATTGAGACTGCGGCCAAATACTAAATATGAAATTCAAGATTAGAAAGATGAAGAATATTATGTTATATAAAAACAAAGTCTAAAACGACATGTGTAGTATAATGTTATAATAATACAATATTTAGATATACATTTTTCATTGTAAATAATATACAGGCAAACTAAGAATAATCATTGTAAAAATATTGTGTTGCATAGATACTTGCACATGCACGCATATGAACCCATAGAAAAAATATATACATATGTGTGTATATATATGAGTATATGCAGGTCTGTTTTTATGTATGGGTGTATATGTATACGTGATTGCATGTATGTGTATACGTAGGTTTATATAAGAAAATGAATATAAATTCTTGAATGTATATATATATATATATATATATATATATATATATATATATACGATTAGATGCATTCCCGTTTTCTTTCCTTCTCATTTCTTTTACTTTTTATATATGTATAGGTATTTAATAATATATATACTGGTATATCATATAGCTCGACAAGAGCTTTGAATGAACCGTTAATAAACTCCAATAAAAACTATTATTATAAGTTTAAAACATTTCTTTTTACTAAACGTTAGATTAGCTCTGAATATAATAACGTTACATCTATAATATTTTGATAATATGGGAAAGAATTTATCTATATATATTTTTAAAATATGTATACCTAAAGGTATATATAAATACAGGCATAGAGAGTTTTATTTGCACACGCATAGATATAGATCTATGGGCACAAATATACATTGATTCAATTTAAACATTGAATAACACTCACAATATTTCTTGATAGAAACAGAAATAAAATTAAATAACTGTTTCTATTTTAGGCACAAGAACAGCAATTTGAAGAGGGTGGGGCCGAGAAGTCGATTAAAACGACCCCAGTGCGTGACAGGTACTTTATTTTATCGACTTCGTAAGACGAAGCTAACTTCGGTCGGATTTGAACTCAGAATGTAAAGGGCAAAAACCCTATGCCACTAAGCATGTTGTCCGACACTCTACCGATTGCGCCAATCCCTATACATAGTAAATGATGACAATCTTTTAACAAGGGGCATATACTGAAAAATACACCGCCACAATACATATCATATAGACAAATTCTTTTAACCTGCTTAAAATGAGGGAAGACTATTAAATAGCTTGCTATGGAGAATGTTATCCCTACTTGAAGGAAATATTTTCTTTTATTATTTGAACCTGACTAGTTAATCCGGTAATCTCCGTATGTGCTACATATATTTTCTGAATATATATTTTTATATATCATTTTCTTTACATATTACGCTAACTAATTATATTGCCTGCCACTGCTTTTTACGAACTTTTCCTATAACTTAATTAACAAATTTTATTCCACCTATATAAAGAAAAATAATAACAAAATTCGAAATAAATAAACAGTACATACACCGTTAGGTTATTAACTGTATTAACCGTTATTAAGTTGTTGGTAAACCTAACGGTTTACCAACAGCTTAATAACAGTTAATACAAACCCTAGAAAAGATAATTTGTAGATAAAAAATGCATCAGATAATATATCTACAATAACAACATGGCCAGTAATTCGGTGGGATTTACATTTAAAAAACAAACACCTATTGACTATAAACGACTCAAAATAATCCCATGGTTAATGGCTGTGAGTTACAAACAACATATACACATACATACGAACTACAACACAAACACACTTGTATGAAAATCACATATCCAACTCTAGCACGTGCTTTGCATTATACCTTACATAACAAATACCTGCATTATCACCACATGCCTCTCTAACAAATTGCACACTATCTTAAACATTTATAACAATAATAACATGCTTTAACACCCACACAAAATACATATATTTCAACTGCATTATAACTCTTTCCTCATAATGCCTTATTGACTGTATTGACTCCTGCATTGTACACCAATTTTCCTTGCTTGTAACTTTTTTGCCTGTATTTTTTTCTTGTGCTTTTCGCGTATAGAGCTTACACTTTCAACCAGTGCTGCCTATAATTGTGTTCTTTCAAACAGAACATCTTTTTAACTCCTGACTCTCCATGTGATGCCTTTGACACTAAAAACAATTATGTACCATAAATGTTCTAAATGACTAGGATTTATTTACATGTTTCGACATTCCCTATGCTCCGATGATTCTAGACTTCCCTCTGGAAGAAACAATTGTCAGCAAATAAATGTTCTAAACTAAAATTTGATCGTCTTAACACTTTGTATATATATATATATATATATATATATATATACGTTTAAATAGCTTGACAAATCGAACATTGTGGTAGGAAAATCTAACACACAATAACGATAGAACTAACAGGTTGAGAAAAATACACCTGGACAAATCAAACGATTATACGTTTAAAGTGTTTCTTTGAATCCGAAATCAAATATCAGACTTACGTGACTCGCATGATCGGACAGAGGATTCAGTTTTTCAACAGGTTTTCGTTCTACCTAGAACAGGGGTGATAGGCTAAATGTTGCTGCTTTTACTAAATTTCCAATTATATTATTCTCCTAGATTTAGTAATTAACTAATTAATTTAATTAGACAATTCTGTTCGATTTGTTAATTATTTGTGTTTGTTTTATAACATCTAGTCGAGAGCTTATCATGATGATTAGCGGAAATTAAAATATTTCCTTTGTCTGACATTTTGAATGACCCGCCAAAAACCGGGGGTTATTTCCCTTGCTGGAATTAACACGTGACAGTTATAGATACGATATGCTGCATCTAGCAGCAACATTTAGCCTATCAGCCCTGTTCTGGGTAGAAAGAAAACCTGTTGAAAAACTGAATCCTCTGTTTGATCATGAATACCACGAGACTGCCAGTCACGTATGTCTGATATTTGATTTCGGATTCAAAGAAACACTTTAAACGTATAATCGTTTGATTTGTCCAGGTGTATTTTTCTCAACCTGTTAGTTCTATCGTTATTGTGTGTTAGATTTTGCCTACCACAATGTTCGATTTGTCAAGCTATTTAAACGTATGTTATTACTCTAAGGACCTAACGTATACCTTCCTGCCGTTTATCGTTTTCGTTGCTGACGATAGCTAATAAGCTTGAAACTAGTACAGCGTTCCTTTGTCAGTATTGACAAACGAGCAACGATGGTTGCTGGACACTACGGCTTAATACGGGATGTTTGTTTACAAACACACCGAGCATTATAATAAATGTTCGGTGAAACCATACGTACATATATATATGTGTGCATGTATGTATATATATATACATACTACTGTACGTCTGTATACATATATGTATGTACGTATACATACATATATTTAAGTAACAGCCGTACTAAGAGTGGGAAATGAAATTTCGTTTAATTTTTTCTGTTTATATATATTTCTCTATCTCGTTTTCTCCCCCCATAATTATTATATTTTTATTATTATTTGAAAACATCGGTTTTTTTACATTGTGTTTTCCCCTCCAAATATTCGCTTATATTTCTTTATATATTCTCTATATATTTTTTTATTTTTATTATTTCCACTTTTATCCTCCTTTATATTTTACCTTATTCTTACTTTTATGCCTTATTATAGTGTAATCTTCCCCATGCCTTATTATACACTATTAATTATAAATTATTATTATTACTCTTTTTCCATTTCTAATTACCTCATGTACTTTCTCCCCCGCTATATATATATATATATATTGTATGCCTTTTGTGTTTGTGTAGCCTCTGCGCACCCTCTGCACCATACTATCGACGCCACCCTATCTATGGTTCAGCTAACCACCCGACTCCCGGGAATGAATATGACCGCAGCTAGTAAACAAGGACCCACACCCCACCCTCCCGCACCAAAATTAGACTTATCGTCCCCTACTTTTGCTCTTTACTCTCTTTACTCTTTGTTCTTGAATGTTTGGTTGGTAGAGTCCATAACACCAATCAAACCCCTTTTATAGCTCTGACGAATCCTACGGTTACGTAAGGAAGAAACATTGTAAGCCAATAAAAATCTTTTGATGTTGTAGACGCTCTTGTGTTCTTTTTCATATATACGGCTCTGCTCCAAAGCATAGAGCTAATTATTATGCTGCCAATACCTTAATGGGACACGGGTATACAATACCTAACTCCTATTAACCTAAGTATTATATATATATATATATATAAAACAGAGAATGTCTGTCTGTCTCTCTCCCTAAAACTCAAGAATCACCCAACCGGGCTTTTCAAACTTTACACATGTAATACTTATGGTCGTGTGAGTGTTTTAAGCAAAAGATATTTCAAATTTTCAATACTCTATGGACCACATTATGTCAAAAACTGCATATTTTAGGCTTTAAAGGCTTTTTTGAGGCATAACGTAACAATAATCCAGGCGATTTCTTCAAAATTTGCATTGCTTATGTAGTTTAAAGTGTTTTGAGCAAAAAAGATTATCTTATTTTTTCCCCCAGATTTTTAAAAGCATTTTGGTTGCGTTAGAGCCTGTAACTCGAGAAGTACCCAACCGACTTTTTAAAAACTTAGCATATGCATTACATATGTTTCACAAATTTTCTTGACTGAAAAATAATTCAAACTTTTTACCGGGGACCGCATTGTTTAGCATTTTGGTTGCGTTAGGGCCTGTAACCTTAACATTATCCAACTAAATTCCTTCATGCTCTCCACCACTGCTTACTGCTCTGTAACTATTGCTTTCATTGTACCATAGCACCACAAATACATGTTCGGTTTGTGGAAGGCCTTTTTACTTAACCCTATCGTCTTGGCTTTCGTGGGTTGTACATTTTACTCTCAGGCACCCAATTTAGTTAAACCCCTGGTAATCTACAACAATTTTCTTTTATAAGCACAAAATGTAGACACCATCCCCAGGCCGAGGTATTCCGTACTTCTCTGTACTGTTTCAGAAAGGAGGGATAAACATGCCAATCTATGTTTAGAATCCCGAGCAGCGCCGCCGGGCCATTCTGCTAGTATTTATTAAAATAACAGATTAAAGTTTAAGCAAAGAATCACTCCTTTCACCCTTAACGGGATCTTCTAAAACTGAAAACATCAATCTGTGAACGCAGAAGTAAATATTTCGAAAAACGTTGCAACCGAAGCAAAACAGGAAGACGATACTTTGGTTCGTAAAGACGTTCCCTGGCAATGAACGGAAAAAAGCGAAGATAATACGTCGTTATGTGGAACGCTGAGAACAATTACACGCAAAGTCAAACCACGTCTATGGTATAAATGTGGTCGTAGACTGATATTCTATTAAGGAAACCGAATGATACTCGGCTTCAGAGTTAAGAATAATGTAAATAAATTAGTAGAACGAAAATGACAGAGGTTATTAAAATCAATAATAATTAAATATAAACGTTCACGCATCTATATACCTACATACACGTGCATACGCGAAAACACCCGCCATGCATGCATAAACATGCACGTATACATAAACACGCGCACACATACATAAATAAACCCGCGCAACACCTGTACCCGCACACATACGAACGTATACACCTAATACACTTAAAAAAATATACATGTGTGTGTGTGTGTGTGTATATACATATATACATATAATTATATAAATGTATATATATATATATATATATACACATAAATACGTATATAACGCACGCACACACATACCTACAGGTAAATACACATATGTTCACCAAACGAACGTCAACCAAAGCACATTGTACACATATACACACCTTACATACGTGCAAACACGCATGCATGGCGTGTATTTTCGCGTATGCACGTGTATGTCGGTGCGTATATGTATATATTTAATTATTATTGATTTTAATAACGTCTGTCATTTTCGTTCTACTAATTTATTTACATTATTCTTAACTCCGAAGCTAAGAATCATTCGGTTTCCTAAATCGAATATTAGTCTACGACTTCATTTATACCATAAACGTGGTTTTGTCTTTGCGTGTAAATGTTCTCAACGCTCCACTAAACGACGTATTATCTTCGCTTTTTTCCGTTCATTGCCAAAGTATTGTCTTCACGAACCAAAGTTTTTCTTCGGTTGCAACGTTTTTCGAAATATTTACTTCTGCGTTCACAGATCGATTTTTTTAGATTCAGAAGATCCCGTTAAGGGTGAAAGCAGTGCTTCTTTGCTTAAACTTTAATCTGCTTTTAAAATAAATATTTGCTGTAGGTTTCTTATATATTTGATATATATTTATCCTTATCGAACCCTCTTTGGATTTCAGTTTTCAAATTTATTATTATTCTAATATATATATATATATATTAGAAAGTGAGGTTTTTTTTACAAAATGATAAAAAACGAGGTGTCCTCTTGAAAGTATAGGGAAAAAAGATGAAATCGAAAATGCAACTGGAGTCTTTTTTTATAAAAATATATATTTATTTGGTTCATTTACCGGTTTCGCACTTCTTCTGCTTTTCAAAAGTAGAATTGAGATGGAGGGTTTGTGGTTTTTCTCACATATGGTTGGTGTTTGAATGTTACTTCTGTTTTATATGTAAAAAAGTAGCTCGAAATGCTGTTTTTAGAGAAGTAATTTGGTTGGTTGGTGAATAAGTATAATAAATTTCGCGCCAGTTCGCGTTACAAAGTTCTTATTATATTTTCCTTTAAAAAAAGGGGGGGGGGGGGGGGGGGGGGGGGGCTCAGCTTGTTTTTTCATATATGAGTAAATTTTGGTTGGTTGATGTAGTCACGTGAATAAGCACATCAGTTTTCGCGCCAGTTTGAGTTTGAATTCCTTTTTACTTAAGAAAAGGTGCCTCACGAAGGCTTTTTTAAAAAAATGTAATTTGATTGGTTATAAATTAAATTATGACTGTCACGTGCGTGAACAAGTACATTAAATTTTGCGCCCGTATTTTGGAATTTTTTTGTAGTCATTTAGAGAATTTTGTGCCAAACAAACTTCACTCATATATGAAAAAACAACCTGAGCCCCCTTTTTGAAGGCAAATATAATAAGAACTTTGTAACGCGAACTCTTATTCACCAACCAACCAAATTACTTCTCTAAAAACCTAGCATTTCGAGTCACCTATTTCCATAGAAAACAGAAGTAACATTCAAACACCAACCAACTGTGAGAAAATCCACAAACCCTCCATCTCAATTCTACTTTTGAAAAGCAGAAGAATTGCGAAACGGGTAAAGGAACCAAATAAATATATATTTTTTAGAAAAAAAGGCTCTGCTTGCATTTTCTATTTCATCTCTGGTATATTTTAGCAGTGAGCTTAGTTAACGTAATGAGCACTACTGAGGTACGATCCCACACGTGACTAACCCCACTGAAATAGTCTTTTTAAGACTATAAAGGGCATTTGTAGATTTTCCTAAATTTACGGATAAGTATCTCATCTTGATTTTATTTTGAGTTAAGATTCTATTAGTTTTTTCCCCGGATTACACAAAGTCTGAGGAAAACATTTTTCTTCTTGACTTGTTTTGAATTAAGATTGATTTATTTTCCCATATCTTACGTTAAATATTTTTCATCTTGATGTTATTTTCATTTATGTCTGCATTACTGTCGGCTTCTTGCTTACATTAATTTCTCTATTTTCATTTATATATATATATATATATATATATATATATATATATATATAAATGAAAGGTATAGAAAACACTGCAGCGAAAAGCGAACAGCATTCCATAGTATATAAGTGACTATAGCGTCAAAATGGGAAAAATAGTTAACGTAAGATGTGGGAAAAATAATTTAACCTCATCTCAAAGAGAATCAGGATATAAATTCATCCACAGAATTTAGTGAAATCCAGGGAAAAATCAATAGAGCCTTAACTCATGATAAAATAAAGTTCAAGATACCTATCCTTCAATTTGGAAAAACTTCAAATGCTCTGTATAGTCGTAAGACTATTTCATGAAAACTTTCAGCGGAGATGGTAACGGTTGGAATTCATCATCAGCAGAGCTGAATATAAATATTAATAAAATAGATGTTCTTTTGATCAATTACATTTTATTATACATATTTCGGATGTACAACAGTACGTCCTCATCAGACAAAATATAATGATACATGACATACCCTGAGATGTTAAATGGTTAAGATTTTATCAAGGTAGTGATTAACCTAAGAGAAAATTTAACATTTATACCCTAATAATGAGAAAATGCGAAAACGTAATAAATTCAATAGAGAATGTGTGAGTAAGAAAAACATTGCTTAATGTACCAGTTATCGAGATTTTAATATGTATGATACTACAATTTATCTAGGAAAGCATTTCATGAATCATAGCAGTCAGTGAGAGCCACTGGAAAAGAAAGGGAAAGATGAGGAGTAATGTATGCAGAAGGAGATTTTTTTCCCGAAAGTTAAACGGTTAAATTTGAAAATTTTTAATTTATGTTATCTTAGGGTGAATAATCAAGATTTTAGTTTTTTTTTTAAATTAGTGGTTAATTATATATTAGTTTTGTAAATTTTATAAGTGTGTTAACATTTCTAATCTTCTGAATTTTTTGAGGATAACATTTAAAGGATTTAGCTGGCTATCAGTAAGGAAAGTTTACACTGTTGAATATTTTCTTAAATGTAATCTTTAATGAAGTTAATCATTG
This sequence comes from Eledone cirrhosa, assembly GCA_964016885.1. Classification (NCBI taxonomy): domain Eukaryota; kingdom Metazoa; phylum Mollusca; class Cephalopoda; order Octopoda; family Eledonidae; genus Eledone; species Eledone cirrhosa. The sequence continues at coordinate 258,799,857 of OZ024740.1, read as the reverse complement.
TCAACGTATTAGGTATGTAAAGCTTTTGAAGTACTTATTGTTAGAAATATTTAAATAACGATTATGTATAAAGATATATATTAATTAATGAGCCAGTATATTTTAGGTAAATGATAACGA
>OZ024740.1:258787237-258794737 GCA_964016885.1 Eledone cirrhosa | reverse complement strand
TTCTGTACTCTTGTATATTTAAAATTTTTTTCTCCCTTACCTCCCCTTATATTTTTACCTCCTCTTAGGCCCCCCCCCCATATATTCTTTTTGTTTTGCCCTTCACATACCTATGTGTATGTATTTTTGTGTGTATATACGTATATGTGTACGTATGTATATGTTTACGTATATGTTTGTGTATGTATATATATATATATCTGTGTATGTATATATATGTATATGTATATGTATATATATGTATATATGTCTGTATATATGTGTATGTGTATATATATATATATATGTGTGTGTGCGTGTCTGTATGTGTGTATATATTTGTATATTTTTGTGTGTGTATATGTATGTATATGTGGATAAACCAGGCCTTTTTTCATTCTGAAGATTGAAGGAAACTTTTCTTGCTTTTAAGAAACCTCTGGTGAATGGATTAATTGCCTTGTATGGCTTTATTACTTTACTACTATATATACGCTTATGTAAGGTTTATTTGTCTTATCTAATACTGAGCTTTACACATACACACATGTATATGTGTGTGTGTATGTGTATGCATGTGTGTATGTGTACGTGTATGTGTGTATATATATATATATTTATATATATATATGTGTATATATATGTATGTATATGTATATATGTATATGTGTATATGTATGTGTATGTATGTGTGGGTTTGTGTGTGGGTGTGTGTGTGTGTATGTGTGTGTGTTTGTATTTGGTTGTGCGTTCTTTTGATATATACGTATTTGCATGTGTATAATTGTTCAGCTATGTATGTATATGTGTGTATGTTTTTATATTTTTGTATGTAGATATATATATATATATATATATATATATATATATATATATATATATATATATATATATATATATATATATATATGTGTGTGTGTGTATATAATTACATATACATGTGTGTGTTTATATTGTATACGTGTACGTGTTTGTGTATGTATGTGTATGTACGTGTTTATGTATTTGTATATGTATATTTATGTGTGAGAGTGTGTGTATGTGTTTACTATTTCGTACGTATGTATATGTGCTTTTGTGTGTATTACTTACCACGCGTGTCTGTCCTGTTAGCTGGGGCATGTATCGCTGTCAAAAATGTGTTAATATATATTTATGTAGATAAATCTACCAAGAGTTTACGGTAGTGTCCAATCCGTATGAAGAACTCAATGCAGTCCGGATATCATGGAAAGAAGAGATGCAATGAAAAATCACTTTCGGTGAAAGATAAACGGAATACAGAGTCAAGATAAAATATTAAAAAAATAATGAATAAAACAATGAAACAGTTCCTTATATTAAACAAAAAAAGTTCATTATTTAACGATCGTTTCTAGGATATATATGTGTTAGAATTGGCATGCATATTCAACAGATCTATGTACAAAATTATACAAAATTATACAAACTATCAAGATTAAATATACATACCAAACACACATATATGCCGTCTTCAGAAATAATGAAATATATTTATTGATAATAACAACAATTCAAAATTTCAGGTCCGTTTGGGAACGGAGTTCAAATTGACCAATGAAAATACAAAAAATTTTATGCAGTTTGGTGTGTGTATATACATGTAATTAAGTTCATACACATATTTATACAAAGATATATGCTCACATGCATACGCATGCCAAAAAGATGTATGCAAATACAAAAATTCAAGGCTAATGTCTCTGTAAGTTTATAATCCACAGATAAAATGCGTATAGACACATAAATATGAAATAAATGTATACACATATTCACATACTCACACATATCCGTACACTCACACACACACGCGCGCATATGCATAAACATACACATAACTACGAACATACATACACACACACACCCCCACACACATATATATATGTGTGGATATAGTATTATCATAAGCACATGGACACTAATGCACGCACATAAGCACTGCCACACACATTTAGATCGAGACACAGAAATTAGGTGGGAGGGGGGGGAGAGGTCAGTATTCAACGGTTTCGGCAGACTGCTTATTTATAGATGTATCTATAAAGTTAGAAATAAAAATAAAATAAAAGAAAAAGAAAAAAGAAAAAAGAAATATATCAAGAAAATATATATATATATATATATATATATATATATATACATATATATACACATCTACACATACAACACACACACACACACATATATAAACATATACATATATATATATACACCCATATACACACATACATATATATATATACACACATATATACACATATATACACACACACATATATACACACACACATATATATATATATACACGCACATATACATACACATACATACTTATATACATACAGACATACACATACATACATATATATACACACATATACATACAGACATACATACATACATACATACATACACACACACATACATACACACACATACATACTCATACATAGACATAGATATATATTCACACACACATACGCACTTACATATACGCATATATACAAATACATACGCATCCATATATCCGTATATACATACAAACACCACTACACTCTCACACAACTCAGACATACAAAGAAAAAGGTATATACATATACACATATACACATATAAATAGAGATACATATACACATATATACATATATACACATACATATATATATATATATATATATATATATATATATATATATATATATATATACATATATATACATACATGTACACAGACATACATATACATACATACACATATACACACATACATATATAGTCACACACACACACACACACCTACACATACATACACATACACATATATAAAGATATATATACACACATACACGCACACACATATATAATAAATATATATATATATATATATATACATATATATATATACATATACATACATATATACATACATACATACACATACATACATACATATACACACATATATATACACACATACACACATACATACATACACACACACATACATACACACACATACATACTCATACATAGACATAGATATATATTCACACACACATACGCACTTACATATACGCATATATACAAATACATACGCATCCATATATGCGTATATACATACAAACACCACTACACTCTCACACAACTCAGACATACAAATAAAAAGGTATATACATATACATATATACACACATAAATAGAGATACATATACACATATATATATATATATATACATACATATATATATATATATACCCACACACACATACAACCATAAACACACATACAAACACATACATACACACATATATACATATATATACACACACACAAAAACACACATGCACATATATATTTACATATATATATATACACATACACACTTTCACATATATATATATATATACACATAAGTTATATTATAATAATAAATAATATATATATATACACACATACAAGTATATATATACACACAGACATACATATATATATACACACACACACACACTCACATATATATGTGCGGACACGTACACATATACACATACACACATATACACATAAACATATACATGTGCATACATGTACATACACACATATACCCAAATAGATACGAAGATACACTTATATATAGAGAGACATACATATACATACACATATATACACACACATACATACACACATATATATACACACACATACACGCCCACACATACATACATATATACATATATATATATATATATATATATATATATATATATATATATATATATATATATATATATATATATATACATATGCATATATATATATATATATATATATATATATATATACACACAATCATACATCCTTATTTGCATGCGCATATATGTATTTTTATACTCAGATATAAACACCCAAACATATATACACCTACCTACATATATATTCATACATACACGCTTACAAATACAGATAATAATAGTATGGGGGAAAGGGGGGGGGAAGAAGGGGATTATAGTAAATATATGTTTCAAGAAACATAGAATATTAATCTGTATTTGGATCTCAATATATGTTTTTACATAGTTTCAGTGTTAGGAAATGCAAGAGATAAGGCAAAATTATGCATTTCAATATAAGTATACCATTAATTATGGGTTAACTAAACTAAAGATAGTTAACATATTGATTTCTAAGGTGTAAATTAGTTAGGTTTATAATATTTGAAGCAGAATTTTGAAGTTAAATAGTAGTAGAGTATTGATTATAGTATAACTAAATTAAAGTTATTAACGTTATGGTATCAATATTAGGAAATGAATTTAGTAATAGGGAAAAAACAAATAAAGTATTACATCGGTAGTAGAATATAAATTATAGGTTAACTAAATTAAAAATGATATATTAATTTCTATAGTATATGTTAATTATGTATATAATAAATAAAACAGATATTGTATTTTATCAATAGCAGAATATAATTATATGTAAACAGAAATCAAAATTAATACATATACATATACATATATATACATATATATATATACACATATATATACATACATACACATACATATACATACATACATATACATATTTTTTCAAGAATTGCAAAGAATATATTAACTAGGTATACATCCAAAACACATCCCATTCTATGATTACATGACATTCTGCAATCCGTCTGTATTAGGATACTAATTTTAAGCCAATTAAATTAAATTTTTAGGTTGACTAAATTTAAAACCAAATTATAAATATATTTCTAAAATGTATATTAATTAGGTCTATAATACTAAAAATTATTTCTCTGTCATTGAATACACGATATTTTGTTATATTTTATCTGTAAAGGAATTTTAATAAAAGGTTAAATAAATTAAAATTAATCTATAAATTAAATTACTAAGTATATATTAGTAATATTTAAAGGTTTTTCACAATTTATGATTACACAATATTTTATATTCTCATCTGTAGTAGAATTTTAATTAAACTAAATTTATAGGTTAATTAACATTTAAATTAAATTATATATTAATTTCTAAAATAATGTTATTAATTAGGTTTATAATATTTAAATGTTTTTTTTAGTTTATGATTACACGATATAATTAATTCCTGTCGTTTATTTAATAGGATATCCTTAGATTTCATTATTTCAAATAGTTCTTGGGAACATAATCTACATTCATTTCTATTATTTTGATAAGGGGTGGCTCTTTTGAGCACACTCCAGGTCAAATCATATTCTATATTCTTATTTTTATAACTATTGATTTTTTCTGCTAGAGATGTTGTATTAGCCAGTGCGGCATTTTTAAAACTATGCTTGTGGGTATTAAACCTTGTCTTAAAATTGTTAGAAGTAGCTCCTATATATGAGCAAATAGAATCTTTAGTTTTAACATTACATTTATAGACTATGTTGTTAAGAAGACAATTCCCTTTTAATGGGCAGTTTGCTTTGTTTCTACAGTTACAACCTTTCGTTAATTCTGTATTTGAGGAGATATTATGGTTAGTTTGATGTATTGGTGGTATACTTATGGTTTTCTTACATTTATATGCATTATAGGCACTTATATTTTGTTTTATGTTATTTGTTGTTGAGTATGAGAATTTAACTGTAGACCTATTTAAGATTTGATGGTATTTGTGGTTTGGCGGGAAGTTTTTCTCTAGGATATAAAAAATTTTTTTAGCAATATTATCCTTAATTTGTAAATTAAATGGAGCATTATACCAAGTAACCCGTCTATTACGGTTTCTATGTTGTTTATTATTTTTATTATTTTTATTATTTTTATAGGTTGTATCGTGATGTTTACTAGGAGGATTAATGTTAATGATCTCACCACGACCATTTTTAGTTATATTTGTAGATTTAGGTGTTTTATCTTTTTTATTATTAGGAGTTTTATTATTAATATTTATTAGAGTTGTATGATGAGTAGTTTTTTGAGAGTTACCATATATTATATTAGAAGATTTGGTATTTTGGGGTATAGTGTGGGTGGCATTTAGGTGTGTACTTTTCATTTGGTGTTTGTTGGTAATATTAGGTTGTATGTTTTTAGTATTTTTAGTAGAAGGTATATATTCTAATCTATTTTTGTGGCCACTTCTATCTAGAGCTTCGTTATAGAAGGTCGCATTTTTATCAAATACATCTTGGTTAGAAGAAAGGTTAGAAATTCTAAGTGATATATTATATGCAAGGTTTTTAAGGATAGATTTAGGGTGATTAGATTGTGAGTGTATGTAATGTAAGTTTTGGTTTGGTTTATGGTAAGGTTGGTAGATACCCGTAGCTAAATCTAAAGTTATATCTAGGAAATTTACTACTTTACTTGTTTTTTCAAAAGTAATATGAAGATTATAATAGTCTTTAAGGAAAGTTCTAATATGTTTTTTGTTTTTTTCTATTTCTGAAAGGCTAAGGTTGTTAGAAAGAAGAAGACAGTCATCACGATATAAACCACCTTTAAGGTGGGGAAAGGAGGCATTTATGTTGAAAAGGAGAAAGAGGCCCACAAGATCAGTAATTTGGGCGGAATCGCTTGAACCCATAGTAATATCAAATAGATTACTATATGTGTTTCTGGTCCAGTATTCATTCTGAAATTCAATAAGTGTTAGTCTAGCATGTGTAATAATATTAATGTCATCCAAAGTTAAGTTAGATCTATTTTTAGCAAATATCAATGCTTTGTTCAGGAGTATAGGTGATATAGAAGAATAGTAATTATCTATATCAAATTGTAGAAATGAAGCAGAAGATTTACATCTAATATTTTTAAACCAGTTAATTACCTGGGAGGTGTTTTCCCAGAGTGGTAAAATAACGTGTTTTCTTATTTGTGGGATGACTCTATCCAAAATTTTTTTGCTAATTATTCCAATATCTGATTTGGAGGGACATATAAGTCTTATAGAAGGATTTGAGTTAAAGTTTGATTTATGATCCTTCAGGTTGAAGTGTGGTCTTTTCAATGCCAAAGGTTCAGTTCTATCTTCAATGTTTAGTTTTTTTACTATGTTGTGTGTTTTGTTGTTGATGTTGGTGAGGGACGCATTATTAGATTTTTTATAATTTTTCCTGAGTTCTTTATATATGAACTCATTATAATGTTCAATATCCATGTGATACAAGTTACCCCCTTTCCCCCATACTATTATTATCTGTATTTGTAAGCGTGTATGTATGAATATATATGTAGGTAGGTGTATATATGTTTGGGTGTTTATATCTGAGTATAAAAATACATATATGCGCATGCAAATAAGGATGTATGATTGTGTGTGTATATATATATATATATATATATATATATATATATATATGCATATGTATATATATATATATATATATATATATATATATATATATATATATATATATATATATATATATATATATATATATATATATATATGTATATATGTATGTATGTGTGGGCGTGTATGTGTGTGTATATATATGTGTGTATGTATGTGTGTGTATATAT
>OZ024740.1:258764737-258782237 GCA_964016885.1 Eledone cirrhosa | reverse complement strand
GTGTGAAAAAGTTAATGTAGAATAAGTGTAGAAATAGTTATAGATTTATACTTACAAATATATATACATGAGTTTGGAAGGAATCACATAATTATACGTATTTATTTTTAAATATATATTTTAAGAATATGGATGTATTTATAATGTTTACATGAGAAATGTAAAGTATTGTAGTAAATTATAAGCTATTATTCAATATAGTTAGTTAAAGCAATTACAACAATTCAATATTTATGTGGTTATGTGATTGAATATACATCATATTTACACATGTATATATACGAGTGTATTTATTTTTTAGCAGATATTTTAATACTATGAATGTAATTATAATGTTTACATGATAAAAATAATGTATTTTAGTATATTATAAGCCATGAATTTATATCGTTAATTAAAATAAATAATTATTCAGTACACAAGTGATTATGTGTGAATATACATCGTATTTAAGTATATATATATATATACATAGATCTATAAATGAACGTAAGGGAGATCAATTATCTATAGATATGTATTTTTTACATATATTTTAAGAATGTGAAACTAATTATATTTCTTAAGTAAAAATGTATAGTATTGTGGTATAATCTATTATTGTATATGTTTATTAATATAATATTTAAACAGTTATGTTAGTTGAAATATATGGTATATATGAATTTTGATTGTGTAAACAAAAAAAAAGGAATGTATTACATCATTGCGAAATGTTTTGGAGAAACGATGCAAACAAGAATGAAATATTTCCTTTTTTTTGTTAATAATATTATCAGGATTGGTAATTATATGAAAGATTTCTTCAATACAAAGAAGACAAATTCGTGAGAATGCCGAATTTACACATATATATATGTATATATATATATGTACATATATGTATATATAATATATGTATATATAATATGTATATATAATATATATATATATGCATATATATATATATATATGTATACATATATGCATATATATATATGTATATATATTTACATATATGTATATATATGTTTATATGTATGCATATATATATATATGTATATATATATGTAATAGCAAGAGGCTGGACTGGTCTAATTCCTTAAAGATTTATTATATTATGAACATTTCATGAATCCGGTGACATCATCAGGTATTTGAAATTTAATAGACACAATCCGGTTGGCCGACTTGAAGGCGGCCAACCGGACTGGAAACTGCTAAATGTTTGGCCGCCTTCTCGCCCCTCTGCATTTTCAGACCCATGGATTGTGTCTATTATATTCTTTTGTTAAATATCGATTACCTGATGATGTCACGGTAATTCATACTGAACCCGGTCAATGTTCATAGTATAATAAACTATGGAATTACACCAGTTCAGCCTCCTGTTATTTTATAATAATTAACTCTGTACTCATGAAGGCGTGTGGCTGAGTGGTTAGAGAATTGGATTCACAATCTTGGGGTCATGAGTTCGATTCCTGGACTAGGCGATGCGTTATGTCGTTGAGCAAGACACTTTATTTCAGTTTGCTCATTCTACCTGGAGTTGCGACCGATAGATAGTACTACCAACTGGAAAGACTGAAGGAAACATTGTTTCCTCGGTCCGATTTGACGAAAGTCGATCGATCCTTTATATGTATTTATATATTTATATATACTTATATATATATATATATATATTAAAATAACCGATTAAAGTTTAAGCAAAGAATCGCTGCTTTCACCCTTAATTTTAGTCTTCAAATTTATTATTATTACTATATATATATATATATATATATATATATATACATATTATATATGTGTATATATATATGTATATATATGTATATGTGTATATATATATGTATATGCCTGTATATATGTATATATGTATGTATTTATGTAGGAGTTATATTTAATTTGTTGGAATTCCGACAACCATAAATGTTTATAACTTATATAGACCACTCAACAAGTTACTGGAGTAAATATTCCAAGATAATAATAAATGGAAACTATATTTATAAAACCATATTTATTTTATTATATATATATTTCAAGGGCGACCAAGCCCATCTTGGTGCGCTTTCATCAGGTAAAATACAAAATTTGTTTTATAAATAACGACATACCCATGGAAATCACACCTTAACGGTTCGAAATTCGCTGGATACTGGTAACTTATTAGGGGTAATTCAAAGTTATGTGTGAATATTCAAATGAATGTATGAAAAATTGAAAAAACAACCGTTTATTTAAATTACGCTGTGGAAGAATGAGAAGAAAGAGAGAGCGAAAAAATTACTGTTATGAGATATAGAGAGAGATAGAGAGAAGAGAGAAATTTAACAGAGGATGAACTCATGTAACGTAAATAAGTCTTTAGTTTATATTAATGTTATGTATATTTACTAATTATTTTGTTGTTAGAATACTAATATAATACAATATAATATTTACTTTTATAAGTATATAGAAAAAATAGTTATATATAAAAAATAAATATATATAAAAAATAAGAATATATATTTAAAAGTAAATTGAGAATGAATAGATATAAAGTAGAAAATAGATAGAAGAATATGAGTGGATATATGGGTATATCCTGTTATAGATAATTGTTTTAATAAGTTATGAGGGATACTGTTTTATATTTAGTGTAAGTAATTAAGTTAACTGAGTTAATATGAATATTTATATGTTTTTAATATTTTATATTGGGAAGATACTGAAAATCCCAATTTTGTTTATTTATTAGTTAGTATGAGACCATTTTGACGAAGATATAAGTGTTGAAAGATATATTTAGCCAGAATTAGTTATTGGTTATAACACTAATATTAAATATTAAAAAATATTAAAAAATATTAAAAAATATTAAAAAATAAGAGAGAGCGAAAAAATTACTGTTATGAGATATAGAGAGAGATAGAGAGAAGAGAGAAATTTAACAGAGGATGAACTCATGTAACGTAAATAAGTCTTAAGTTTATATTAATGTTATGTATATTTACTAATTATTTTGTTGTTAGAATACTAATATAATAATATTTACTTTTATAAGTATATAGAAAAAAAATATATATATAAAAAATAAATATATATAAAAAATAAGAATATATATTTAAAAATAAATTGAGAATAAATAGATATAAAGAAAATAGATAGAAAAATATAGATAGAAGAATAGATATATGAGGGATATATGGGTATATTCTGTTATAGATAATTGTTTTAATAAGTTATGAGGGATACTGGTTTACATTTAGTGTAAGTAATTAAAACTGAGTTAATATGAATATTTATATGTTTTTAATATTTTAAATCGGGAAGATACTGAAAATCCCAATTTTGTTTATTTATTAGTTAGTATGAGACCTTAATAGAGGGCTCTACTATCCATTCCATAAAATTAATGAGAACTTACACTATGTAAGCTTCAACTCTAATCATCCTAGATCTATTAAGAACACTATTGTAAATTCTGTGCAACAACGTATTTCTCGAATCTCTGCGAATAAAAACACATTTGACGATAAGGCAGAATATTATAATGAAGCTTTATTTAGAGCAGACTATATAAATAAGATTAAATACATCGAAAACAATGATAAGGCAAATAACCATAATATTAATTATAATTATAATAAGAAACCTAACATAAACTCTAATACTAATAGAAGGCATAGGACTAGAAATATAATTTGGTATGCACCTCCATTTTCACTAAGTATTAAAACACCTTTAGCTAAACTATTTTTTAAAGCTCTAGATAAATGTTTTCCCAAAGCTCATAGATACCATTCAATCTTTAGCAGACATACAATAAAACTATCTTACTCTACTACTATTAACTTAGCACAAAATATAAATAGAATCAATAATAGAAATATAAACCATAACCAAAATTCCACTAATACCTCTAGCAATATCCAACATAATAATACCGTTCCGAATAACACCAACTCTGCTAAATGTAATTGTAGAATTAAATCAAACTGTCCTTTAAAAAATAAATGCTTAGATAAAGATGTGGTCTATAAATGCACTGTCAAAACCAATGATCATATATTTAACTATGTAGGTTCAACTTCTACAGACTTCAAATCTCGTTTCAATAATCACAAATGCTCGTTTAATAATATTGGTAACAAATCTTCAACTTCTCTACAAACCTGATATGGAACTTAAAATCTAAAAATGCAGACTATTCTTTAACTTGGGATGTAATTTAAAAACACCTGCCTACAGAAACACAGCTTTATCTAGATTTTGTAAATTGTGTGTTGAGCACATTTTCTTCATACTTAAATGTAAGAACTCTATTAATATACGTATGAATTTATTTAGTTCTTGTAAATATCGCCTAAATTCAACTTTTAAAAATATATACAAAATATAATTACACTTATAATTTTTCTACATATTGTTCGCTATATTCCAATGCCTATAATTTCACTTATTAAAATTTCTTATATTATATACATATATGGCTGGCCTTGTGCCAAACGTAGAAATAATTATATACATATATGATCATAAATTTTTAAAATTTTAATTTTAACTTTAATTTTAATATTTTTTATTTCTTAAATCTTTATTCTTTACTGCTTAATATTTTTTACATCTTTATTCTTTACTGCTTAAATCTTTCATTCTTTATTTTTACTTCCAAAATATCTCATTTATTTAAAAATTACTTATTTTTTTAAAAATTACTTATTTCTTAAAAAATTATTTTGTTTAAAGATTTGAACATTTTCTTAAATATTTAAAAATAATTTTAAACATTTTAAATAGTTTAATTATTATTGGGGTTTTTTAAAGGGGGTTTTCGAGTATCTTTTGAGATTCTTAAACATTTTTTTTTAATTTTTCCAGAAATTTTTTCGAGAATTTTTTCCAGAACTTTTAATATTTTTATAAAATATTTTTTAATATTTTTTAATATTTTTTAATATTTTTTAATATTTAATATTAGTGTTATAACCAATAACTAATTCTGGCTAAATATATCTTTCAACACTTATATCTTCGTCAAAATGGTCTCATACTAACTAATAAATAAACAAAATTGGGATTTTCAGTATCTTCCCAATATAAAATATTAAAAACATATAAATATTCATATTAACTCAGTTAACTTAATTACTTACACTAAATATAAAACAGTATCCCTCATAACTTATTAAAACAATTATCTATAACAGGATATACCCATATATCCACTCATATTCTTCTATCTATTTTCTACTTTATATCTATTCATTCTCAATTTACTTTTAAATATATATTCTTATTTTTTATATATATTTATTTTTTATATATAACTATTTTTTCTATATACTTATAAAAGTAAATATTATATTGTATTATATTAGTATTCTAACAACAAAATAATTAGTAAATATACATAACATTAATATAAACTAAAGACTTATTTACGTTACATGAGTTCATCCTCTGTTAAATTTCTCTCTTCTCTCTATCTCTCTCTATATCTCATAACAGTAATTTTTTCGCTCTCTCTTTCTTCTCATTCTTCCACAGCGTAATTTAAATAAACGGTTGTTTTTTCAATTTTTCATACATTCATTTGAATATTCACACATAACTTTGAATTACCCCTAATAAGTTACCAGTATCCAGCGAATTTCGAACCGTTAAGGTGTGATTTCCATGGGTATGTCGTTATTTATAAAACAAATTTTGTATTTTATCTGATGAAAGCGCACCAAGATGGGCTTGGTCGCCCTTGAAATATATATAATAAAATAAATATGGTTTTATAAATATAGTTTCCATTTATTATCTTCGTATATGTATGTATATGTATATGTATATATATATATATATATATATATATATATATATATATATATATATATATATATATATATATAGGTATATGTATATATATATGTATGTGCATATATATATGCATGTATATATATATATATATATATATATATATATATATATATATATATATATATATATATATATACACACATGCATATATATATGCACATACATATACCTATATATATATACGTCACGATTCTTAGCGATTTTTGAATGTATTCTTGGCGCGATCACTTTGGGAAATTTATTGTCTAGATTAGAGCAAACTCCTGAAGAGTCCGATGCTCGAGTTTCCGAAGATATTGGAAATCTCAAAATGCGGACGAAACCATGGTAGAGATAAATAAATGTATTCTATTTTCTCCTAGTTTATTTTACACCTAATTCTGTTTAATTAACTGTATATCTGGGCGATTACGCTGTCGAAATATTCGATAAATATTCCGTCGCAGCCGATGCGAAGGGCTAGTTTCGGTTATTTGTTGGAGATTTCTTCATAGAAGCCTTATTCTTATAGCCTGGTCTATTCGATATTTTATATAGTTGATTATGCTAATTGGGAGAGGAAATGGTATATATTTTATCTGGTGATTCTATAGACATGTTTTATGACATATAGCTCTGATCATTTAATTTATTAACTTTTCATTGAGCCACAAAGTGACCCGTTGCAAAACATGTATATGTATATATGTATATATATATATATATATATATGTAAACCTTTATATGTAATAATCTCCCATTAGGTTGAGATACAGATTTGGCTGTATTGTGCTGTGCTTTCTAGCAAAAAGCCACCAGCCGTAAGCAACTACCACACTCCTTCCAACCTGACCGCTGCTACGTCACGATTCTTAGCAATTTTTTAATGTATTCTTGGCGCGATCACTTTGGAAAATTTATTGTCTAGATTAGAGCAAACTCCTGAAGAGTCCGATGCTCGAGTTTCCGAAGATATTGGAAATCTCAAAATGCTGACGAAACCTTGGTAGAGGTAAATAAATGTATTCTCTTTTCTCCTAGTTTATTTTACACCTAATTCTGTTTAATTAACTGTATATCTGGGCGATTACGCTGTCGAAATATTCGATAAATATTCCGTCGCAGCCGACGCGAAGGGTTAGTTTCGGTTAATTGTTGGAGATTTCTTCATTCCGAGGATAAATCTCAAGGATCACAAAAACAATTTTCGCACTGAACTACCTGTTAGATTAATCGCCTCCTCTAAATCAGATCTGGGGGTTGTTAGTAAAGCCATCTTGGATAGAATTATCCCACAGGTTCGTTCTAATTGCTCTTCTTTGAACTTAAATTTATGGTTTGGTACTTCTGAAGTGATTGACTGGTTCAACAAATTGAATAATAAAAACAAACTAAAATTTGTTCAATTTGATATTGCCAGCTACTATTCTTCTATTTCGCCTTCACTTCTCAACAATGCTCTATCTTTCGCATTTAAATATTCTGACATCACCACAGATGAACCTCACATCATTCTCACCGCACGTAAAACCATCCTTGAGTTCAACAATGAATATTGGACCAGAGCTGATACCTCTAACAACTTCGACATCACAATGGGAGCATCCGATTCATCCCAATTGACAGATTTAATTGGTATCTTTATTTTGAACTCTTTGAGTCGGAAAATTCCTCAACTTCGCGGTGGAATTTATCGTGACGATGGACTCTTTACTATCTTAAATTGCAGCATAGTTAACCTTAATATTATTAAGAACAATATACGTAATCTCTTTAACCAACATAACCTAAAAATTGAATTTGATAACAGCATCAAACTAGCTAATTTCTTGGATGTATCTCTTAATCTTGACACTGGCCTATATTACCCTTACCATAAAAACAATGAGATTTTATGTTAATTTTAAATCTAACCACCCTACTAATATTAAGAATGCTATAGTTAGTAATATTGGAAAAAGAATATCTAACCTATCTTCTAATAAAAACATCTTCGATGCTAACGACATTTACTATAATAACGCGCTTTCTAAAGCCGGCTATCCTGATAAAATCAAATATAATAAAGAAACAAATTCTAGAAAATCTTACAGTAGAATAGTTAATCATGATCATTCCAATAACTTTAATAAAAGACCTAGATACAAAAACATAATCCGGTATAATGCTCCTTTCTCCATCTCTATTAATAATAATATTCCTAAATTATTCTTTAGTGCCTTAAATAAATGCTTCCCTCTCTCACATATCTATAGTAAAATATTTAACAAACACACTATAAAATTTTCCTATTCGACATCCTCCAGCATTTCCAACATTATCTCTAAACACAACAATAAAATACTAAATACTAAATCTCTTCCTTCCAACACTGAATATCATAATAATAGTAATAGTACTCCCGACGTCATTGTAAACCCTAGGCTAATTTCTGCAAACCCAAATACAACGGCAAACACAACTTCGCTAAATGTTCTTAATCCCATTCTAAATCAAGAAACTATTATTCCTATCGCAAATAACTTCTCCAATCCAATTCCTTCTATAGATAACACTAGGTCACTCGTTAATAATCTCTCTAATTGCAATTGCAATTGCCCTGCTAAAAATAAATGCCCTCTCAACAACCATTGTCTTGATAAAAACTTAATTTACGAATGTAAAGTTATAACTGACACCAATTCCTTCACCTATTTTGGCTCCACTTCCACCTCCTTTAAAGCTCGTCTTTATAATCATCATTCGTCTTTTAAATATAAACTTAAAAGAACCAACACGGCTCTCTCAGAACTCATATGGTCCTTGAAAGACAAAAATATTAAATATAACATCTCTTGGAAGAAGGCTTCCTCTGCTTCTTAACACTTGAACAGTTCTCTATCCAAGACTTGCAATCTCTGTCTGAATGAAACATTTACCATTATATCTAATTTAGATTCTATAATAAATAGACGCACTGACTTGTTTTCTATCTGCTTGCATAAATTCCACAGAACTTTCCATAAAGTATACAGCTAATATCCTAAACTTTATCAATTCAGAATCCTTTTCTCAAAGGCACATATATATATATATATACTTCTTTAAAAATATACCCATCTTTCTACCTTATTTCAAAGTTATTTATCATATTCTATATCATTCCTATTCATCACTTCTCTTTCTTCCTTTTCCTTTTCTTTTCTTTTGCTTTTTCTTTTAATTTCTAACCCCTAATCTGTACCTTTTCTCACTGTGCCTAACATAGAAACAATTATTACACATACACTATATTCTTACTTTATATCACCTTGAAAAAATCCTTCGTAAACATAAACATTTTTTTTTTTTTTACCTTAGATTATTCATCCTCTATTCATTATTTTTTTCTCACTTTCATCTAACTTATTCATGCTCATCTCACAATATATCCTTACTTACATTACTTCTGTGTTTTTTTGAATAATACATATCAACATTTTCTTTCCATCGCACATATTATTAAACCCTTAAATATTATTCTTAATACATATTAACAATTTCTTTTCATCGCACATATTATTAAACCCTTCAATATACAAACCTTAACTTTACATTATTTTTCTCTTCGTTAATTTTCAAATTCTTTTAATTTATACATTATCTTCCAACGGTTATTCAACCTCTCTATGTAAAACAATATATTTTTCTCAGTTCTAAAAGCTATCTCTCTCTCTCTATCACCCATCTCTACTCCTATCTCCTCCTTCCTCATTATACTCCTCCCCCTCCACTTTTTACTCTCATCTCCTTCTCTTTTTCATCCTGTCCAACCTCCCTCCCCCCTAAAAAAAAAAATGTTTTCCTCAATATCACACATCAATCTAAAACTACTTTTCATATGTTGATTTAAAACTGCACTATCCACAAGTGTTTTTAACCTTCATATCATGTCCTCCTATTTTATCTGATGAAAACACAAATGTTATTGCATGATGATATTTGTTTTTGAAATGCGCATAATAAAATACATGGAACTCATTTAACCATCTTTTGATCTTATATATATATATATATATATATATATATATATATATATATATATATATATATATATATACATACATAAATTGGTATAATTTCACCCAACTTGTAGAAATCTTATAGTGAAACGAGACGTCCGTCTGGGAAGAGATATATTTGATATATCTCATATGAAATGATACAGCCAATTTTCCACACAATACAATTAGTTAGCACCCCGAACGTTTAATTAGGAATATACTCAGGTATTTCCTAATATTTGTTGAGTGAGTTGGAATTTGGCCGGAGTATCGCTATTAGCTTTCTCCGATTATGTATTTATATATATATATATATATTTAAGGTTGTTTGATAACTTCTAGTCGAGTGCTTTATTCGGTTTGTATAAGGGGATTCATTCCTTTACCTCAAATTAGAATACACCGCCTAAGCGGGGGTTACCTCCCTTGGAGAAAACCACGTGTCTGTGGCGATTTTTAAAGTTACAACATACCCGCTTTGGCTAAGAACGAAAGCCTTGCTGAAGAGGTAAATCCTATGTTCTGTCGTCAAAAACCATTATATTGCAGACTCCTGCAATAGGAATTTGTCGATTTGGATTTGCAGAAACTTAGCGTTGATGTTGCGTGTGATATTGTGATATATATTGTGGATACACGATGTAAGTTATATATTTTACACTCAGCCTCAGCGCTATGTCCAGGTCAGTATAACATTTTTTCCTGGGTCCTGTATTTTCGTTGCTCTGGTAATGTGGTCGGACTGCCGACTGCTATATCTGATTTGCTAAGCTGTCTGAACGTAATGTTATTACTCTGGGGTCTTACCTCATCTGAGTGCTAAAGCTACAGACCGATTATGCATCGAGTGCTAAAGCTATAGATCGATTATGCGTCGAAACGGCTTGAGCTCAGCCGTCGGGGTCCTACTCGTTCCTATATATATATATATATAAATATATATATATATATACGTATATGTATATATATGTATATGCATGTATATATATATATATATATGTATATGTATGTGTATATATATATATATATGTGAAGACAAACATAGAATATTCGAAAATATTCTGTATGTTTATAATAAACATTTCGAAGACCCAATCGCTATAGAATAGAATACGTCACGTATTACAATTTGAGATTCTCGATAAAAGCAAGGGAAGTAACCTACGCGTTTCATTCTTATTAGAAATCATCAGGATTACATATCCAGTGCTTTTATCGAGGACGACACAGCTAGAGACTTATAGAATACTTAGCTGTGTACAGGAACTGGTTTGAAAGAGCGGTAGCCGGTCCGGCAGAAATTAGAATTTGGATATAATGCTCTGAAATAGCGATATATATGTGAAGACAAACATAGAATATTCGAAAATATTCTGTATGTTTATAATAAACATTTCGAAGACCCAATCGCTATAGAATAGAATACGTCACGTATTACAATTTGAGATTCTCGATAAAAGCAAGGGAAGTAACCTACGCGTTTCATTCTTATTAGAAATCATCAGGATTACATATCCAGTGCTTTTATCGAGAACGACACAGCCAGAGACTTATAGAATACTTAGCTGTGTACAGGAACTGGTTTGAAAGAGCGGTAGCCGGTCCGGCAGAAATTAGAATTTGGATATAATGCTCTGAAATAGCGATATATATGTGAAGACAAACATAGAATATTCGAAAATATTCTGTAATACGTGACGTATTCTATTCTATAGCGATTGGGTCTTCGAAATGTTTATTATAAACATACATAATATTTTCGAATATTCTATGTTTGTCTTCACATATATATCGCTATTTCAGAGCATTATATCCAAATTCTAATTTCTGCCGGACCGGCAACCGCTCTTTCAAACCAGTTCCTGTACACAGCTAAGTATTCTATAAGTCTCTAGCTGTGTCGTTCTCGATAAAAGCACTGGATATGTAATCCTGATGATTTCTAATAAGAATGAAACGCGTAGGTTACTTCCCTTGCTTTTATCGAGAATCTCAAATTGTAATACGTGACGTATTCTATTCTATAGCGATTGGGTCTTCGAAATGTTTATTATAAACATACAGAATATTTTCGAATATTCTATGTTTGTCTTCACATATATATCGCTATTTCAGAGCATTATATCCAAATATATATATATATATATATATATATATATATATATATATATATATATATGTATATGTATGTGTATATATATATATATATATATACGTATATGTATATATATGTATATGTATGTATATATATATATATATATATATATATATATATATATATATATATATATATATATATATATATAAAACAAAGAGGGTGTGGTAAGATACCAGGTGGACCATCACGCACCAGAGTACTCAATACTTAGGGTAGTAGACAGAGTAATATGAAAAGTGTCAGGACCCCGACAGCTGAGATCCGGCCGTTTCGACAGCTAGATCCGAACTAAGCCACCAGTAGGGTTGACCACCTCCAGTTCATAGTAGTTGATGTTGGTGGATTGGTAGTTATCACTTTGGCCTAGTACATTGGATTTCTTCAGTCTAATGGTCAGGCTGAATTCCTGGCAAACCCTCGAGAGTTTGTTCAGGAGGTGCTGCATTTGCTCCTCAGAGTGCTCTGCCAGTGCAGCATCATCCGCAAACAGCATTTCTTTGATAAGTACCTAGCGAACCATCGATTTCGCTTTCAGCATTGACAGACTAAACAGCTTCCTGTCTGATTTGGTATGGAGGTGGTCATCCTCAGTTGACTCTCCAAATGCATCTTTTAGCATGACTGCGAAAAAGATGTCAAAGAGAGTGGGGGCTAGCACGCAGCCCTGCTTCATACCACTGCATATGTTAAATGCCTCTGAAGAAAGGCCATCAAATTGAACGACACCCTTCATATCTGCATGAAATGACTGGACTATCATAAGAAGTGTAAGAGAACAACCAATTCTGGCAAGTTTCTTGAACAGGCCATCTTCATAACTAGATCGAATGTCTTCGTGAGGTCGATGTAGAGTGGGTGCCTTTGTTCTTGACACTTCTCCTCTAGCTCAAAGGGAGAAGATCATGTCAATGATGGAGCGTTCTGATCTTGAAACCACACTGAGATTCAGCGAACTTCTGTAGTCTGTTCAAGACCACGCAGGAAAAGACCTTCCAAACAATACTTAGCAGCGAGATGCCTCGCTAGCTATTGCAGTCACTTCTGTCCCCTTTGTTCTTATAGAGGGTGACAATGTTGCAGCCTCTCATCTTGTGGGATGGTTCCCTCTTCCTAGTACTGACACAGTAGTTTAAACAAGTGCACACCTCTGCACACCCGAAGATCCCGGGGAGGGGGAATGCCGTAAAATCCTGGTGCCTTCCTAGCAGGTAAGCTATCAATGGCTCTACACAGTTCTTCAGCAGTCTGCAATGTATCTAGCTCGTCCATGAAGGGCAGATATTATACGGTGTCTAGTGCGTTGTCCGAGATACTGTTTTCCTTGTCGTAGAGTTCGGAGTATTATTTTACCCATCTCTCCAACTGCTCTCTTTTGCCTTTGCTGACCTCATCTGTTCTGGATTTGAGTGAAGCTGTCTTGCTCTGGGCTAAGCCGATTGCTTTCTTGATGCCCTCATAAATCCCCAAATGTTACCTGTGTCAAAGGAGAGCTGGATGCTTTCGCAGCCAGTAGTCATCTGCACAGCATGTCACAGTCTTTTGTGTCTTTTTCTTAGCTGGACTCAATGCTCGTAGCTCTGCACTGGAGGGTTGGTGTTTGTGCTTCAACAGGGCAGCATGTTTTTCCTCCATGGTTGCATTGAGCTCATCCGCACTTGCCTCAAACTAGTCATGTGTCATTCTTAGCTTCTTTCCGAAGGTTTTCAATGCAGTGTCATGGATAGTGCCTCCGAGAGAGTCCCATCTCTGCTGAATATCACCTTCACGTGGGTCTGCAAAGTGGGTGTCTTCCATTGACTTGAGGAATGCAGCCACTAGGTATATTGTTATATTTGGGGAGGGTGATGGGAAGGCGTGTGGCTGAGTGGTTAGAGAATTGGATTCGCAATCGTAAGGTTGTGAGTTCGATTCCTGGGCCAGGCGATGCGTTATGTCCTTGAGCAAGACACTTTATTTCACGTTGCTCCTTCTACCTGGAGTTGCGACCGATAGATAGTATTAGCAATTGGAAAGACCAACGGAAACATTGTTTCGTCGGTCCGATTTGACGAAAGTCGATCGTTCCTTTATGTTGTTCTAATATTGCCAGGAAAATATAGTAAAACACACATCCTGTTTGGGTTCTTTTCATTGAATGACCAACAATTAAAAGATATAAATCTAAATATAGTTTCTCAGAGTTATTTCGTCACACATATCTGTGACATCATCAGGGATTATCAGGTTTCTTTGTTTCTTCTCGTTGTGTTCTCATAGTGTTTTCTTATTTTTTTCATTTATTTAATTAATTAATTAATTAATTTATTTATTTATTGTTGTTTCTGTTTGCGCATGCGTTTGTGTGCGTGTATTCTGTTTATTCTGTTTGGCGTATGCTTGTGTGTTCGTGTTTGAGTCCGTGTGTGTTTATGTGTTTATATTCTAACTTTGGTCACTAGTGTGTGTTTATGTATAAGTGTTCTTATTGCATTTGAGTATATTTATATTCTATCTTAAACCACTAGTGTGTGTTTGTGTATGGTTGTTGATATTCCATTCACCTTCGGTTTTCTTAATTCTATTTCAGTTGTTTCCCTAATTTGTCTAATTGTGGAGTCATTCCTATGGTTAGATATTATTTTAATTTCTATGTTGTCTATATTACCTTCATGTCTTAGTCTGGTGTGTTCATATTGTACTGAATTATCTTCTTGTCTTTTTAGTTCACTCCTGCGTTCATTTATTCCTTCTCCTATGCTACGGGCTGTCTCTCCAATCATTAGATCAATTATAGGCATCATATACTGGAATGTATCATGAAATGGCCGTATAAGTGAACTTTAGACAATTTTGGCTTGATTCTTTCTATTAGAAATACATTAACTATTTGTCGTTCTATATGTATACATATAATATTGGTTGTTTCTCAACTAGATATATGAAAGAGACTTTTTTGTATATCGTTTAAATTTATATAAATTATGTTCTGAGCTTAATGTTCATTGAGCTTTCCTTGTTGAGTAACTTAATATACATTGTATATGTATAGATTTAACCTAATTATAGTATATACTAGCAGAATGGCCCGGCGTTGGTCGGGGCTTCTAAACATCGATTGGCATGTTTATCCCTCCTTTTGAAACAGTACAGAGAAGTACGGAATACCTCGGCCTGGGCATAGTGTCTACATTTTGTGTGCTTATAAAAAAAGTTCGTCGTAGATTACCAGGGGTTTAACTTAATTGGGAGCCTGAGAGTAAAATGTTCAACCCACGAAAGCCAAGACGATAGAGTTAATTAAAAAGGCATTCGACAAACCGAACATGTATTTGTACAATGAAAGCAATAGTTACAGAGCACTAAGCATGTGGGAGAGCATGAAGGAATTTAGTTGGATACGTTTATAACGCAATCAAAATGCTAAACAATGCGGTCGCCGGGCAAAATATTGAAATCGATTTCAGTCAAGAAAATTTGTGAATGCATATACAAAGTTTTAAAAAAATCGGTTGGGTAGTTTTCGAGTTACAAGCCCTACGGCAACTAAAAGGCTTTACAGAATCGGTTTTTCGCCTAATGCGGTCCCTGGAGGAAAAAATGAAAAAATCTATTTTGCTCAAAACACTTTAAACGACATAAACAATGCACATTTTGAAGAAATCGCCTGGATTATTGTTCCGTTATGCCTAAAAAAAGCCTTGAAAGCCTAAAATATGTGGTTTTTCGCCTAATGCGGTCCCTAGGGCATTGAAAATTTGAAATATTTTTTGCTCAAAACCCTCACACGACCATAACTATTATATGTGTAAATTTAAAAAAATCAGTTGGGTGGTTCTCGAGTTTTAGGGAGACAAACAGACATTCTCTGTTTTAGATATATACTAGCAGAATGGCTCGGCGTTGCTCGGGATTCTAATTATAGATTGGCATGTTTATCCCTCCTTTCTGAAACAGTTTCGTCGTATGTTCACCAATTGATGCAGAAGTCCTAATAAAAAGTGAAGTCGCCTTGGGTGAATAGGCAAATAATTTTCCATTAAGATTTTTCAAAAGCATGTAATTGCGTTTCCTCTCTTTTTTGTTGCTGTTTTTGATGCTGTCGAGCCTCGTGAAATAAATACGTTTGTTTATATTTTGTTATTGTGTATGCAAAAATATCTGTACACGAATATATAATTATATATATATATATATATATTTCGTTTCTGAATTTGTTTAGCAAGATTCTTTATCTGAAATCGTGTGTTG
Source organism: Eledone cirrhosa (assembly GCA_964016885.1). Taxonomy (NCBI): domain Eukaryota; kingdom Metazoa; phylum Mollusca; class Cephalopoda; order Octopoda; family Eledonidae; genus Eledone; species Eledone cirrhosa. Next base: position 258,766,010 of record OZ024740.1, on the reverse strand, counting down.
AAACCGATATTGTTATACTTTGGGAGGGTCATGTTGCCAATAAGAAACACACCCACCAGTTGCTTTCACTTTAATTTATTATAATAAATTTATAAATTTAGGAATTTATAAATTTCTGGTTGGTTGGTTCCACAACCAGATAGTTGTTTATATATTGTCAAAGTTCTTTCGTCACACATTCTGTGACCTCTTCAGTGACTGGGGATTCTTTTCTTTGTTTTTGTGTCTCTCCTTTGTTCTGTCCTACGCCATTTTGTTTCAAACAAAATGGCGTAGGACATTGTTTCAAGCAAAATGGCGTAGGACAGAACAAAGGAGAGACACAAAAACAAAGAAAAGAATCCCCAGTCACTGAAGAGGTCACAGAATGTGTGACGAAAGAACTTTGACAATATATAAACAACTATATGGTTGTGGAACCAACCAACCAACCAGAAATTTATATATTCCTAAATTTATAAATTTATTATAATAAATTGAAGTGAAAGCAACTGGTGCGTGTGTTTCTTATTGGCAACATGACCCTCCCAAAGTATAACAATATATATATATATATATACACATATATATTAAAATAACAGATTAAAGTTTAAGCAAAGAATCGCTGCTTTCACCCTTAACGGGATCTTCTGAAAAAAATCGATCTGTGAACGCAGAATTAAATATTTCGAAAAACGTTGCAACCGAAGGTAAACAGGAAGACGATACTTTGGTTCGTGAAGATGTTCCCTGACAATGAACGGAAAATAGCGAACTTAATACGTCAGCAATGAGAAGAATATAAATATATACACACATTATATATATACATATATTTACACACACACAGATATCGAAGTCATAATGTCGTAATGCAGACAGCCACACATACAGACAGATGTTATAAGGGCGCGACGTTTAGACGCGTAATGCTGTCCCTAGGGCATTGAACATTTGAAATCTTTTTGCTCAAAACACTCACACGACCATAAGTATTACATGTGTAAAGTTAAAAAAAACATCGGTTGTGTGGTTCTCGAGTTTTAGAGAGTCAGACAGACAGGCAGACATTCTCAGTTTTATATATATATATAAATATATATATATATATAAGTTTCTGAAATAGTCTTTTCAAGACTATACAGAGCATTTGTAGTTTTTCCAAATTGAAGGGTGAGTATTTTAAACTTTATTTTATCATGAGTTAAGGCTCTATTGATTTTTCCCTGAATTTCACTAAATTCTGTTGGATGAATCTATATCCTGATTCTTTTTGAATTGAGTTTGAATTATT
>OZ024740.1:258754737-258757237 GCA_964016885.1 Eledone cirrhosa | reverse complement strand
ACCAGTAATACACTGGCATAATTGCTGGCCTTGTGCCAAAAGTCGAAACAATTATTTGTTAATAATGCATTTTGTTACGGTTAGCAACGACAAAGCGTGACAAATTAACAGGTAAGAAGACGTCCAAAACAAACTCAGGCCAAATTTAATCATTACGAGCTACTTCATAAAACATATTAACTTTAACATGAACAGCAACAATTATTGAAACCAACATTATACGTTATTTTTAATTCGGTATTCGTGCCAACCGTTACCTATGTTCATGAATCTTGTGTAATGACCGAAAAAATGTTCCTTATACCAGGTTAATAATTAAAAAGTTAATTATAGGACCAAAAATCGCTCCAAATGCTTGATTATTTTCATTTGTTTTTCTTTTAAATAATAAGCAGCGTAATTCATTAAATATATGTTAACGGAATAATTAAATTGTTTTAATCCTTCGTGTCAAGTTCATCGGACAAGTCATGAGTAATATCAAATGTGTTATTAAGTTACGCCTATCTGAGTATTTTGTGAAGGTCATGGGCACAAATTTCTTCTTTCAGACCAAACTAATAAAAAAAGAAAATAAATAAAGGTTATACATCGCAACTTTGTATTTTAGGGGTACAATTCTATATATGGCAGATCTTTCACGAACTCATGGTTTTCAATCGTTTTCTAACTCAGAGATCACAGAACAAAAATATATATGGCACGTCATAGTGTCCGAGACTCAAACGAGTATGCCATTTCTCCATTTTCTTGTAGATAAATGGTCAGTTGGTGAAATAGTACTTTACATACATGAATGTTCAATTTGGAAATTACTTTAAAATATCGAAAATTTATTGAAGTAACCTGTAGATTGAAGTTTGCTGTCGAGAAACAGATTTTGAATTTGAGTGGTTTGGCAATATTTTATCAAAGATGAAAAAGGAAAGCAAAAGAGCTGGTGGTTAGAACTGTCCAGGGAAACCAACTTTCGATTTGTCTTTTCATTATTGATACAATCTACTGGTCACAAGTCCTGGTAGAATGAGACGGATTGTAACTCAGAATACAAAGAGACGGGTAAAATACCACATAGCATCCTGTCCGACTCTTTAATAATTCCGCCAATCCACTGCCATTTGACTGGGACATTATCGTGACCCCCAGGAGGAAAGGCAAATTTGACCTCGATGAATAGTTAACCGGAACAAATACAGACGCTCTATCGACTCTGTCTATTCGCCGCTACTTTTATGTTATTGATCGTATAAATGGTTCCTTGTTGTGGATGCATGGTCACCTGTTTAATACATGCCTTACATGTTTGTCCGATTGTAAAATTACATTAAAATATTGAAAGTTTATTCATTAACCTCCAAGCTGTGATTTGTTATCCGTAGATAGTGGCCAAGTGGTAAGTGTGTTGGGTTCGGTTGTTCGACTAGGTTGTTTGTTGTGCTCCTGAACAAAACATTTCATTTCACGTTGCTCCAGTATACTCAGCTAGAAATAAGTAACAGTAGTAGTTGGGGGTTTAACACTGCGAAGGACTGGCGTCCTGTCCAGCGTGATGGAGTATTGCACTCTCAGTCGCTTAACGCTATGGAAAACGAAATAAACACCAGACAGGTGAGCCTCTGGGCTCGAGACAGATTTTAATCCTACGATAGACTGGCGTTCTCTCCAGGTGTGTCTGTGTGTGGGGAAATAAGCACTGGCCTGATGAACCTCCGGGTTCGAGATAGACTTTCGGCTTTTTAGATATATTATTTACGTTAGTACATAATGAGGTAAAATATATGCCTTCTGTTTGCTAAGCGTCTTGATAACGACTTCCTCTATTTTACAGGAAGCACGCATTAGGTGTATGTAATATATTTTATGTGTAGTTTATGTACTTATACTGTCTGTTATTTTGTTATATATATTGTGTTAAATTGTTTGTTAATTTGTCTATAGTTTCAGCTGCTAAATTATTTCTATATTCCTTACTGAACAGAGCTTCGTTTATTTTATAAATGTTTTAGTTCTTATTTTATGAAGAAGGGTTTAAACGGTTTTCTATAAAACTTATAATTAATATTTTATATATGTAGAGAACACACTTAATCAACGCATATACAGGCATTTATTTATCATACAATTTAATTTATTTATAAAGTAGCATAGTTAATACGGATCATTGTGAGATTTGTAACAAATGACTGACAAATAGACAGACACGTAGACCAGCCAAAGAAGAACACATGGATCGTTCGTTTTTGTTTTGAACCGTTTTAGTTTCACATTTGAAAAGAAATATATATATATATATACAGAGAGAGAGAGAGAGAGAGAGAGAGAGAGAGAGAGAGAGAGAGAGAGAGAGAGAGAGAGAGAGAGAGTAGGAGAGGAAAAGTCAGCGGCAAAGAATAGATCCCAGAATTGAAATGGTGCTTTATTTATCGACCTTGAAATAATTGTTTCTACTTTTGGCACAAGGCCAGCAATTACCCAGTACATTACTGGTACTTTATTTTAT
>OZ024740.1:258722237-258744737 GCA_964016885.1 Eledone cirrhosa | reverse complement strand
GAAGTATATTTCTAATGACTTGATTTTTATTTCATTGTTTTAACTTATATCATGACTCTGTTTTCCTTTTAATGTTTTATTGTTTTCCGGGATTTATTTTAACCTACAACATTTTTAACATATGGATTACATTGAGTCCTTCATGCAGACTAGACCCCACAACTTACCGTGGATATCTCTGTATATATATATATATACTTTCTTGTATATATATATATATATATATATATATATATATATATATATATATATATATATATATATATATATATATACATATGTATACATATATATATATATATATATATATATATATATATATATATATATATATATAGAGAGAGAGAGAGAGAGAGACAGAGAGATTTCTAACCAGCGCCCGAACTCTATATAGCGGTCTAATCGCCTGTTGGCATTTAATGTCCGGAAAGGTTTTAGGCACTACCATTGTTACTGTCGCACTATTTCTTGCCATGGGACTTGGAGACAGCAGTCAAATGCTCCCATTCTATTGTTTAGCGATTGGAGACTGATTCTTTCCAATAAACGATTTTTTACTCGCTTGTTAATTTGTGTTTGAGATACGTTGGCTGAGTGATTATGGCAGGAGCATCAATCGTGCTTGTTGCATAATAAATCCAAACAGTGGATGTTGTGCACTCTATTGCTGCATTAAGTGTGGCCGAAACTGGAGTACGGGTATGAATTGAAGGTACTCATTTACGTTTGTTGTATTGATGTGGATAACTATGCGAATAACTATGTGTCAACTCTCCGTCAAGTTATTATATATATATATATATATATATATATATACATATATATATTTAAATGAATAGAGGTGTAACACACGAGTTGTGATATTTTAGTAAAAGGAAAAGAAAATGCTGACAAATTTTACCCAGTGAAAAATAGTTTAATTAGGAATGAGTAAAAATTAGTAATAAGTATTGGTTAGTATTCAGTTTTAGTTTTAAATTTTTACCAGTTGCACATTTCTAATGCTTTTCAAAAATAATTTTGAGATAGAGCGCTCGTGATGTTTGCTCTAATCTGATCAGTTTTGGAAATTCTACCTGTTTTATGTGAAAAAAGTGGCTCCAGAGGTATTAAGATTTGGTTGGTTGTTGAATGTCACGTGAATGAGTACTATAAATTTCGCGCCAATTCGTGTTGCAAAAATTCTTGTAGTCAAAACAATTTTGATTGGTCGGTAGAGGTCACGTGAATGTTAAAAATTGATTTTGCGCCAAATGTAGGTTTGTCAAAGAGTGCCCTTTTTCGCCTGATTGAGAAGTCACTGAAAAATAAGTCTTTTAAGACAAATATGTGTGTGTGTGAGTGTGTGTGTGTAGTAAAGAGGTTCATTGTTGTGATAATGGTCAGTAGGGATGTGTGTGAATTGCAGTCATGTTGAAAGATCAACAGTTCAGGTGTCTATTAAGACAAATATGTGTGTGTGTGTGTGTGTGTGTGTGTGTGTGTGTGTGTGTGTGTGTGTGTGTGTGTGTGTGTGTGTGTGTGTGTGTGTGTGTGTGTGTGTGTGTGTGTGTGTGTGTAGCAGAGTGGTTCGTGATAGAAGGATTCGGTCAGTAAGAATGTATCTGTGTCTGTACGTGTGTGGGGGATATTTTAACATGTTGAAAGATATTTTTCAGCTCTTGTCTTATACGGAGAAGTGTGTGTGTGTGTGTGTGTGTGTGTGCGTGTGCGTGTGTGTGTGTGTGTGTGTGTGCGTGCGTGTGTGTGTGTGTGTGTGTGTGTGTGTGTGTGTGTGTGTGTGTGTGTGTGTGTGTGTGTGTGTGTGTGTGTCTATTTGTATGTTACTGTACGAGTGTGAATGTGTGTGTGTACATGTGTGTATGTGTGTGTTTGTGTGTGGATGGACCAGTATTTTTGTGATACTGGTAAAAATGGTGTACATTATTCGATATGTTCAGTAATTTGCAAAAACGATTCTCTCAAGAGAACATCAAAAACATTAATAATAAAAGGGGTGAAATGATGTATAGTATTGTCATAACACCAAGGTGTGTGTGAGTGTCCAGATTGTACGTACTGCAAGGGGAATCCATTAGGCCCTGCCGTATGGGAATACTTGTGTTCAAATATGTATGTGCCCATCAGTGTGCAATGCATGTGTGCGTATATGTATGTGTGTGTGTCGGCACGTTTATATCTATAGACATCAAAAGGTATGCAAATTTGTCTATATTTGTGTTGCACCAAAGAACATGTGTGTTTACGTATGTCGTGTTTATATGTGGATAGAAATGTATGTAGGATGTATGCTGATGTAGGTATGTATGTTGACGTGTGTATGTTGTGGGTTCGTCTTAGGGAGAAGTGTTTAGACGGCGTCCGTATTTGTTAATAAAGTGAGATTCCTTGCTGATGCGCTGGGTGTGGGTGGCATTATCTTTAAATTTGTAGAGTGGAAACATTCTAAAGTTGGGATGATTTTGGGCGGCACAGGTATCAATGTGTTTACTCAGTGGTATTTTTCTGTATTCCCGTATTTTAATTTGGGATCTATGGACAGTCATGCGTTGGCGGAGGCTGTTTTTGGTCTGGCCTATGTATTGTTCTCGACAACCTGAGCAAGTTAATACATAAATTAGATTTTCTGATGCGCATGTGAAATTGTGTTTTACTATAGAACGTTGTCCTTCTTTGAAATAGAATTCCGAACCCTCTATTAGGTTGATGCATATACCACAGTTGGGTCTATCACATTTTTTTACTGTGGGTTTCGTTGTTTTGGTTGGCAGTACTTTGGCATGTGTTAGGATGTTTTTCATTGACTTAGATTGTCTTTTGCTCTTTATGATATCGTGTGTTCGAAGGATTTGGTTCATTCTATGGTCGTTTTTTAACACAGGGATGTTCTGGAGGATGGTGTCAAAGGCCTCATTGTTGAGGGGTTGTGTGTGGAGATGTATGGAAGAGCTTTTAGTTTCGGTTGATTTACTTTAGGGTGTCTAAGGTCCTAGGTACTGAGTTTTAGGTCACGTTGGATTCCATTGTCAATTAGTGATGCAGGGTAGTCCATGCCTATGAGTGTGTCCTTTAGTTCTTGTAGCCATAAGTAACAGGTGTTTTTATTGGAGACTATAGTACAGATTCTCTTGGCTAAGTTGTAGGGAATATTAATTTTAACGTGTCTAGGGTGGCAAGAGTTGAAAGGAAGATATTGCTTGGAGTCTGTGGGCTTGTAGTATATGTCTGTTTCTATTTTTTTGTTATGAATCTTAATGAGAATGTCGAGGAAGGAGAGTTGTTGATGGCTGTATTCCATCGTAAAGTTAATATTCGTGTTGAGCCCATTTATAAGGGTGTGAAATTCTTTAAGTTTCTCGATGTTTTCGTGCCAAAGGATGAAGTCATCTAAATATCGCTCCCAGTTCTTTTCTATGTGTAAGTGGAGAGTGTTTCCAAATTTGTTTAGTACTTTAGTGTAGAGGGTGATTTCCAGGTATCCCATGACTAGGTTGACAGAAGTGGGGGCTGTTTTCGTTCCCATAGCGGTCCCAGATTTAAGCCTGTAGGATTTGTAACGAAGTAATTGTTCTCCAAGATAAATTTGAGTCCCTCTATCACGAATTCTTTTTTGATGCGTTGTGGGAGTTCATTGTGGTAAATTATCCAGCCAGAATTGGATAGCTTCTATTCCTAGGTTGTGGGGGATGTTGGAGTATAGGTTGACTACATCGAACGTCACTAGTAGGGTTTGTTCAGAAAGGGGCATATTAGGGAGGTGATTGAGCAAATCTAGGTCGTCCCTTATATAGCTTTTGATGTGTTTGAGAAAAGGCTTGAGAAGGGTATCAATGAAGTTGCTAAGGCGGTGGATTTCGCAAGCGGGGCCTGCTATTATAGGTCTTAATTTGAGATCATTGGGTGAGGGGACATTGATGACTATGTCTGTGGCTTCCTTGCATGCCTTACTTATTAATTCGCTTTTATGTACTTTAGGGATACCGTAGAAAAGGCTGGATTTACTTGAGAAGTCTGTGATGAAGCTGAATTCCTTGTTAGTGAGTCCTTTGTAATGGTTGATCAGAGTTTTTAGGTTTCTCATAATTTTCTGTTGATTGTAGTGTTCAGCCTTTTCGTAGTATCTTTCGTTTTCCAAAGTGGAGAGCGCTAAGTTGATATAGAATTCTGTCTCCATTAGGACTACTGTACTCTTTAATTGTAATAGTTCTGTCGGTTTTTAATCTATTTAATTCTACCCATTCTTTCTTGTTGAGGTTTGGCTTGTGTTTTTGTCTGTGCAAGTGTTGGTAAGGGAAGTTTGTGATGTGTTCACAGAATTCGTCCAGGATTTTATTTCTACCTTTTGATGGGGTGTAGTTGCTTCTATTTCTGGCTAATGATTCATCCTCATTGTACTGGTCGAATAGTTCTTCACTGAGTCGTAACTTTCTACAGAAGTCTGTGATGTCTTCCTTCATTTCATAGTAGTTAGGACGTATTAGGGTCGGTGTGAATTTAAGACCTTTGGAGAGTAAGTTGATAAGGTTGGGTGTTGGTTCTGCACTAGTTAGATTGATAATTTTTATTACTCTCCGTTTCTCCTCCCTGTCTTGTGTTATTTTGTTTGCCTGTATCTGTGTGCTGTGTCTAAAAAATGGTTGGGGTAGAGTGGTTGTCTGCTGATGTTAAGTGGTCTCCTGTGTTTGTTATAGTCCTTGTTGTTGTAAAATGTGGTTCGGGTTCGTGGTTGTGGATTGAATGGGGTGTTCCTGTATTGCGAGTATGGATGTGTGTTTCTATGTGCAATGTTGGATTGTGGTGTTATAGGTGGCCTACGTTGTTGGTTTTATCGTGTGATGTGGGTTTGTTGTGTATAGTGGAAGCGAGAGTTGAGAAAATGGAAATTACCTTGCTGTCCCCTTGTAGCGGGGAAGTTGTTACATCTATCATGGTGGTGGTATCTTTTCCCTATGTTTGACGATGAGGCATCCGCGTAGTAGTTGAGTGATTTGGTATGGTGTCTCCTTGAAGGGGGAATGTTTTAAATGTCATTCTGGGGGTGATGATTTCTAGGGTTTTTGCATCAGCAAGGAATCTCACTTTATTAATAAATACGGACTCCGTCTAAACACTTCTCCCTAAGACGAACCCACAGCATACACACCTCAACATACATACCTACATCAGCATACATCCTACATACATTTCTATCCACATATAAACACAATGACATACGTAAACACATATGTTCTATGGTGCAACACAAATATAGACAAATTTGCATACCTTTTGATGTCTATAGATATAAACGTGCCGACACACACACATACATATATGCACACATGCATTGCACACTGATGGGTACATACATATTTGTACACAAGTATTCCCATACGGCAGGGCCTAATGGATTCCCCTTGCAGTACGTACAATCTGGACACTCACACACACCTTGGTGTTATGACAATACTATACATCACTTCACCCCTTCTATTATTAATGTTTTTGATGTTCTTTTGAGAGAATGGTTTTTGCAAATTACTGAAAATATCGAATAATGTACACCACAGGTTCTCAACCCATTTAGGCCAAACGCCCCTTTTGTCCACCGAAATCACCCCCCCCCCCGCCACCCTATTTTTCCATTTTTCAATATACTACTGATTTTTATATCAGTAGATTACTAAAATATTGATTAACAATATTCCAAAGATGTGTGTATTATCTGATTATGTGTTGTATGTGGTCTTAGATGCGTGTATTATCTGACCATGTGTTGTATGTGGCCCTAGATGTGTGTATTATCTGATTATGTGTTGTATGTGTTACTAGATGTGTGTATTACCTGCTTATGTGTTGTATGTGGTCCTAGATGTGTGTATTATCTGATTATGTGTTGTATGTGCTCCTAGATGTGTGTATTACCTGATTATGTGTTGCATGTGGTCCTAGATGTGTGTATTATCTGATTACGTGTTGTATGTGGTCCTAGATGTGTGTATTAACTGATTATGTGTTGTATGTGGTCCTAGATGTGTGTATTATTTGATTATGTGTTGTATGTGGTCCTAGATGTGTGTATTATCTGTTTATGTGTTTATGTGGTCCTAGATGTGTGTGCTACTCGCTTCTGTTTTTCTTTTCTTTTTTTTATTTGTAATATTATTTATACAATAGGGAATAAAATAGATCTACATAGTGTTAACTCGTTGCGGTTGAGTTAATAATTTCAGACAAAAAATACATTGTTATCGGTGAAGAAAAGATAAGATTCTAACTGGCTGCGCTCAAAGTGTATTTAACCCAGTTGACTGTGGGTTTTTCCATTTTTAGGATCTCAATTACCGATTAACGTCTCAATTACTGGACATGCCTGCACACCTACTCACAGCTGCGGTCAGACTATAGTTATGCTGTCTGCAAGCTCATTCAAATGCATTCACACTGGGTGTCTCAAATACATACAAATATGGCTTATAAAACTTACCAAAATAAAGAGCTTTCCAGCGCCCAAATAACCCCCCCCCTCCCAGCTCCAAACGCCCCTCTAGCGCGACCTTGCCCCCAAACGCCCCCCTGGAGTTTCGAAACGCCCGCCGGGGGTACATATGTCCCCCGTAGAGAACCTTTGATGTACACCATTTTTACCAGCATCACAAAAATACTGGTCCATCCACACACACACACATACACACATACACATATACACACACACACACACACATACACACACCCATACACACGCGTACACTAACATACAAACAGACACACACACACACAGACACACACACACATATTTGTCTTAATAGACAGCTGAACTTTGATCTTTCAACATGACTGCAATTCACACACACATCCCTACTGACCATTATCACAATGAACCTCTTTACTACACACACACACACACACACACACACACACACACACACACACACACACACACACACACATATTTGTCTTAAAAGACTTATTTTTCAGTGACTTCTTAATCAGGCGAAAAAGGACACTCTTCGACAAACCTACATTTGGCGCAAAATCAACTTTTAACATTCACGTGACCTATACCGACCAATCAAAATTGTTTTGACTACAAGAATTTTTGCAACATGAATTGGCGCGAAATTTATAGTACTCATTCACGTGACATTCAACGACCAACCAAATCTTAATACCTCTGGAGCCACTTTTTTCACATAAAACAGGTAGAATTTCCAAAACTGATCAGATTAGAGCAAACATCACGGGCGCTCTATCTCAAAATTATTTTTGAAAAGCATTAGAAATGTGCAACTGGGAAAAATTTAAAACTAAAACGGAATACTAACCAATACTTATTACTAATTTTTACTTATTCCTAATTAAACTATTTTTCAGTGGGAAAAATTTGTCAGCATTTTCTTTTCCTTTTACTAATATATATATATATATATATATATATATATATATATATATATATATAAATCCATAGGGAGGCCAGGTTTCAAGAGGCTCCTCCACTATACATTGGTGCCCACAACTGGATCTGGAAACTGAACGTCACGCATACATGTTAAGTTTTTGAAACTATTTATATATATGATAAAGTTAGTTTTTGGTGGAAGTCGCCACAATTCAGAGAACTTCTAACAATAGATGACAACCTTGAAGTAATAGTTGAGTAAGTCTGGTGAAGTTCCCCCAGAGAGGGAATTGTTTGGACAGAGATGCCTGCTGGAATCATGTCGAACATGTGCATTTAACCATTACGCTAAAATGTATTAGGTCGACAAAAACCGCCATTTTAGAAGGTTTAACCGTTAAGCAGAAAATAACATAAGATCGTTTAACGTGACAAGGTGTCAAGCAGGTTAATAATTATTGTATGCTAATATAATGAACTACTAAACGTTCACACAATATAATAAAATGTAAGTATATGTAATCCACATATACCATTATAAATCAAACTTAAGGGTCAGTTTGCCTCATGGTCACGGCCGACAGGATGGAGAACACACTGACCCGGAGGATGGTGAAGGAGGAGCGCAGGAACAGCCACTCCACCTCACGGCGCTCGCACTTGCACGTAGCCAACTCCACTCCAATAGCAGTGAGTAGAGATGTGGTCGGGCAATAATGCCGGAAAGTCGATTAAATAACTCCAGTGCATTACTGGTGCTTTTTTTTATTGACGTAAGGATGAAAGGAAAAACCAACCTCGGCAGGATTTGAATTCAGAACCTAACTATATGACACAAAACATGTCAGATTTTCTACAGATATTGGCAATCCACCACCCTGTATATTTGTAAATACATTTGGCAGAAGGCCATCAATTTGAGAGGAATGGGATAAGTCGACTAAATCGACCCCAGTGCGTTACTGCTGCATTTGTTTTATCGAGCTCGTAAAGGTGAAAGGAAAAGCAAAACCTCGGTGGGATTTGAACTCAAAACGTAAAGGGCAGTAACTATATGCCGCAAAACATATTGTCAGTCACTCTAACAATATTGCCAATCCACACCCTCAACCCCGAGATAGTAATACTAGAAGAAGAAGAAGAAGAAGAAGAAGAAGAAGAAGAAGAAGAAGAAGAAGAAGAAGAAGAAGAAGAAGAAGCTATTTTATGTTTCTTATGTCATCGTATACTTCGGTGGTTTAGTGCACAATTTTATATATATGTTAACACGAATTATTAATATTACCACCAAGGGCGGTGGATTGGCAGTATCGGTAGAGGGTCGGACGCCATGCTTTCCAGCATAGAGTTACGTCCCTTTATGATCTGAGTTCAAATCCCGCCGAGGGTGACTTTGCCTTTCATCCTTACGGGGTCGATAAATAAAGTACCAGTAATGTACTGGTTAATTGCTGGCCTTGTGCCTAAAGTAGAAACAATTAATATTACCACCAATAATATGTAAATTAGTAATGCTTAAGGGTAAAAGCCTTGGTCGTGCAATCGGGAGGTTGTGAGTTCGATGTTCGGACCGGTTGATGCGTTGTGTCCTTGAGCAAGACACTTTATATCATGTTGCTATAGTTCACTCAGCTATAGAAATCAGTTACGACTTCACTAGTACCAAGCTGTATCGGCCACTGCATTCTCTTGGACAACATCGGTGGTGTGGACAAGGGAAGGTTGTATGTATAGGTGACAACTGGTCTTCCACAAACAAACTTCCCCGGATATGTGCCTCGGAGGGTAACTTTCAAGGTAGGAACTCTATGGTCATTCGTGACTGAAAGGGGTCTTTATCCATTAATATACTCGATATGGTATATAAGGCCTTCAGTTACATATTTTCTTGTAATTTTATAATGAAGTAGATATTTCTTGATGAGACCACAACAATGGTAAAACAATCGATAAAGGATATTCATTATATATTTTCAATTGACAGGGAATAACGTACATTCGACATATTTACATGTCTATATTCTCAATGTGTTTATTTCTATACACAATAACGCCGTCTCAATTAAGTCTGTACTGTATACATTCCGATATGAATATATATATCTTTCACTCTCTGTCTATATGTTTGTCTGTCTTGTTCTCTGTCTCTCTGTCTCTATCTATCTCTATCTATCTCTCAAACACACACAAGCACACACACACACACACACACACACACACACACACACACACACACACACACACACACACACACACACACACACACACACCACACACACACGCACACATGTATATATATATAAGCACAAACAAAAGTAGTGCTCTATTTTTACACACCCTGCAAGTATTACTACACCTTTGGAAAGGCTTGCTGAACACCCAAGCCAAAACCGCTTGGCGTGGACCATCACAATGGACGCCAGCCACAGGACAGTTTTGCATCCTGGCGACATTCGTAGACGCCTGACACGGCTTAGTGAACCAGTTCGACCTCCGCAGACGCCACCAGGGGAAGGAATATCAACTGCACGGAACTTGCCGTCCTCCGCTCCCTCCTAACTCGTGATGACATCGTCATCATTAAACCAGCGGACAAGGGTGGGGCCGTGGTCGTGTGGCACGCTGACCTCTACAAAACGGAGGCGTTACGTCAGCTCCGCAATCACTTGTTCTATCGCCCCTAAACTTTGACCTCCCACCCTAGAATACCAGCAACAAGATTCCTCTGCCATCCATCAACTAGTCGTCTCCTCACTCCTACCCTCCACACGTACCCACACACTCACTGCAACTAACCATAATTTCTATGTTATTACATTATACTCCGGTCATTCATTCCCGACTTCGGCCATTCCCGACTTTGGATTTACCAACCTGGAATCAAACGGAACTACACGAACTAAATCGTTGGGTACGTTGCGGTCCAAATCCTTGCCCAATACACGTGTTCCAATCCGGAGCTATACGGTCGGTATATCGACGACTGTATCGGCGCCACCTCACTCACCCGAGAAAAGCTCAACTCCCTCCTCTCCTTTTTATGCTCTTTCAACGCCGCCCTTGAATTCACCACCTACATCTCCACCACTTACGTCCACTTCCTCGACATCTCTCTTTTTATCGACCACCCCATCGTTCCCTCATCACCTCCGTCTTTTCAAACCTACAGAATCTCACTCCTACCTCGATTTCACAACCTCGCACCCCCCACCACCCCACACCAATTACTCCATCCCCTACACCCAATTCCTCCGCCACCGGCGATTGTGCAGTCGAACCCATGTTTGTGAGACCCAAACCTAATGTAAGGTTTAACTCGTTATTCGGTGAGGATAACCACCACCACCACCACCACCACCAGCACTCCTAACACCATCGACGTCGCCGCCACATCACCACCACCACCAACACCAGCACCACTATAGACACCACCACTGCCAACGCCCCACCAACATCATACAACACCACCCAAATACGTATGTCTTTGCTAATGTCAGTTTGACTTGAACATAATACACCTTACCTTCTGTAGTACATGACGCGTTGTCGGTTGTAGGAGTGGGGGAGGGTGGTTGTGGAGGTGTAGGAAAGGGTTTCAATGTTTGATGTGGCGCCAAGCTAGGCTCTCGTGCTGAAAGGACCGGCTCCTGGCCCATAACAACATTGAATAAACAAGGATTGCTCAGTAGTGATGACGTCTGCCGTCCCCACCTCTCTCTAGAGAGTCCAGTGGTCGTTTTGCAGTAAAAACAAAAGCTGGTTCCTTTCTGTCATGATGACATAAAAAATAAAGCTAAAATTGAAATGGGGTTAGGCAGGGTAACTGTGGCTGTAATGGAAGCGGTGGTGGTAATGGTTGGGGGTGTGTCTGTGAGGGAGGGGCACCGAGCTGGTAGTGGCGGTGATATTGATAGTAGTAATGGTGTTCTGGAGATAAATATTATTATTATTGGTTTTGCCAGTGAGAGTAGGGAAAAGAGACGGGTACAGAGAAAGAGAGAGAGAGAGAGCGAGAGAGAGAGTGAGAAAAGGAGAAATAGCGAGAGAGAATGTGAGACAGGATATATATATATATATATATATATATATATATATACACATGTGATTTCAGAGAGACCTTTGACAGAGTTCTTCTTCTTGTCGTGCCCACAAGAGTGCCAGCTACAAAGCTTGGATAGATGTGGTTCCGACACAGCTGAACACATTGCTGTCCTCTCTCATTAAACTCTGTCAAGTCTAATGATGTGCAGGAGTGTTCCAGCAGGAGGAATATCGGGAGGTGCTGCGTAGTCTCTGGTTCGATGCTGCAGTCACACACAACATCCCCATCCTTTAAATATCCCCCCATTGCAAGAGTAACTTTTGCACGTCCAATACCAGATCTTATTCTGTTTAGGCATTTCCACACTGCATTATATGTGGCAGTATCTTTGGTTAACTTTGCCTTTCATCCTGACGGGGTCGATAAAATAAAGTACCAGTAATGTACTGGTATTGCTGGCCTTGTGCCAAAAGTAGAAACAATTATTTGTATCTACTTCAGGGGGTAGTGCCTCGCTCGCCTTTAGCTCTATTCTTATTACTGATGGGAGGTTGTTAAATACTTCTTCGAAGCGAGTGACTCACTACTTATGCTTGAAGTTCCTAGGGGCGTGACGCTCTTTAGGAAATTTTTCTGTAGCCTGTAGTCTGTTGTTGACGCTCTTTATTGCTAGCTGCACTTCGTCGTATCTCTGACGTGGCTATGCCTGCCACGATATATAAACAGTCTGTAGTTGTAGTTTTCAGGCAGCCGGTGAGGAGGCGGCAGCTAGCATTGAGGGTGGGATGTAGCTTCTGGACACGGACAGCTCACTCCCATACTGGGCATGCATACTCGGCAGCTCAGTAGCAGAAAGCTTATGCTGTTGACTTAAGTGTTTATGGATTTGCACCCCAGATTGTGCCAGTGAGCTTGCAGATGATGTTCCTTGCTTTCACTTTGCACTCATTGTGGATCTTAAAGAGGGACATCTGTCCAGGGTTACACCTAGATAAACGGCGAGCTCACAGCGTTCAAGGGAGGTTTCTGATCAGTTGACCTTCAGTCAGCGCTTGGCTTCAAGGTTTCGCAGGTGGAAGTCACACACCTGCATCCTGGATGGATTTGCACGCAGGTGGTTATCTTCATAATAAGCTGTTAGTTCGTCAAGAGCATTGGAGAGTATATCTTCCACAACTTTGAAATCGGTGTCTTGTGCACCTATGCCAAGCGCCGGGTGTCGGCACCTTTTGGTTGGTCGTTGGAGCAGATGTTGAAGAGAAGTGGCGCAAGCAAACTTCCCCGTGGGAGCCCATCTGCTTTTCTTCCCTCCTAGTTCAACAAAGAAGCGCCTGTTTTCGAGCGTGCTTTCAATCAACTCCGTCAGACAGGTGTCTTTTGTGGTCTCCAGGATCTTTCTAACGAGACGTCTGTGGTTGACTGTCATAGGCAGCTGAGAGGTCAACAAACACCACTCCGGTTGCCATTTCTTTCTCATAGCCATCCTCGATGTACTGGGTGAGGTTGAGTATTTGCTTAGTTGTCGATGTGCCAGGAGGGAAGCCTGCTTGTTCAGGGATGAGGTTTTCATCCACAAAGGAGCCAGTTCTGTTGAGGATCAGGCATTGTAGATGTGAATTCAAAAGTGAGATCGGTCTGATTTCAGTGAGCTTTTTTCCAGATGTTGACAAAATTGTATGTTGTTAAGCACTCATGTAGAGCTGTAGAAGCCACATCTTTGCCTTGTGACCGTAGTGCTTAAACTGTTCGGTTGCAATGTTATCCAGTCCAATTGCCTTCTCTGGTTTGAGGGTAGAGATTCCTGCTTCCAGCTCTTCTATGATAAACGGTCTTGTAAAGGCAGGCTCTGCAGTGTATTTCTTGCGGTTTAATTTGCTCTTGTTCCCTCTCTTTCCACTCTTTCCATTCTCTAGCAATTGGTTGGCAACTTGGTTGGCAGTAACTTTCGGGTGCTGAGATGTTGCTTTAGGATCATCACGTAGCTTGGGAATCAGTGTCCATGATTTCTTACTGTTTTTTTTTACATGTCCGTAGACTCAATAAGAGCATTCCAGGTCTTGCAAAGCCTGCTTTTACAAACAGTATTGTCGTACTGCCGATGGGGTCGTTCAATGGCCAGGACCATTTCAGTTATGGTTGGACGGTTGTTTTCACTCTCTGTGTGCGTATGTTGCAAACGGGGAACGTCACAGTGTTGCTTGCTAAGATGTTTTGTTTTGCAGAGGAGAGCCCTTCAATATTCACAGATACGACTATCAATGCCGGTCTTGAAGAAATCCCTTCTTTGTGACATCGACCTCTGTGTCTATCTCCAGGCATGATGTTTTCTCGTGGTGTTCCATAGCTTTGTGGTTTGTAGCATTCAGAGTCGCTTTTGACTGTTTCGTGGCTTATAACTGTTGCTTGTGGTGGTGATAAGATTAGCAGTATCTTGTCGATATAGTTGATCTTGTCGATCTTATCGATCTTTTCAATATTCCCAGGCCCACGGCGTGGACGCTATTATCTTGACCATTTGACAGAGTTATCACAACCTTCTACTGAAAAATCTATCAAACATTGGTGTCTCTGGAAATTTATTACACTTGATCAAATGTTTCTTGAGCCCAACATAGTCGAAGGAGTACAAACAAGCCCAGACAATTCAGTAGTGGCGTTCCACAAGGCACTGTGATGGGGTCAACTTCTTTTTATTATCAATGACATTACTGACGCCAACAAGTACAGCAATATAAGAATTTTTGCAGATAATTCCAAGCTCCAGAATGTCATCAATGGAACTACTTGCTATTATTCATTGAGCGGAGAATAACTGTATGCTGCTGAACGAGGATAAATTCTAATTAACCCACATTGGAAAGCGGTTGCACTGAAACTCTCATATTCCCTTCCTTCAGGCGAAACCCTCGTGGCATCCGACATTATCAGAGATTTAGGAGTAATTGCTGATAATAACATAAGATGGGATACTCATATCATCAGCAAATTTGACGTCTCGCGGAATTTGTTCCTGGATTCTCAGAAGTTTCTAGTCGAGAGATGTCCACACCCTTGTCCTTCTCTTCTCTACTTTTGCCCGACCCCACATTGAATACTGTTGTCTACTGTGGCCTCCCCACACGAAACAAAGTATAATGAAAGTTGAAGCACCTCAAAAGTTAATCACAAAAAACGATAGACGGCATGACAGGCCATGACTATTGGAGGTCGACTAGAAAAGCTCAAACTTTACTCACTCCAACGCCGTTGTGAGTGCTCCTTTATCTGCATGATGTGGAAAATATTCCATCAGCATTGTCCAAATGATGTTGGCACCATCTTTAAAGTAAACCTAAGGCTTGGGCCCAGTGCTATCCACCCACAACCAAAATCAAACTCGAATCTCATAACAATATTATGGTAGCACTATTTCACCTCAACTGGTTCAGTTTTCTTTAACATTACACCAAAACACATCAAAACAGAAACAGATCCAATAAAATTGAAAAGGTCTTCGAAAAAATTCCTCCAAATCCCGGATAAACCTTCCACACCCTGATATGTTTCCGCCAACAATAACTCTCTACTTGAGTGGGCCATACATATAATATATATATATATTCTCAGTTTTGAAACTACAGTAAAGGCACATAGTGAAGCCTCCTAGCTTTAGGTTGCTTGACTAGGAATATATCCCTAGGGAAAGATGTTTGTGAAGTGTTCTTTATAGACTACTTTATTGGGATCTACTCCTCAGTAATTTTGTTTAAGGTGTTCCATATGTATTTGCTTCTCTGAATGAGATTCTTTCAGTGATCTCTCTTCATTGTTATGTATATTCGTGACAAATTTACTTAGATATATTTTCTGTTCCTTAAATGGTGAGCTGATAGACGTTCCATATTGACTCTTATTTCTAGTGGCAGTTTAGACTTGCCACTTTGTCCGTATATACAGATATTTACCTTGTAAGTAGATCTACGCATGCGTGCAATATTATTATATCTTTAATTGCACCACACTGGTTCGATAAAAAATGGACACAGTTCTCTTAACGGGTATTTATTCTTTCCTTATACCATACAGAATCCCTCTGACAAAAAAAAAAAAAAGTTATTCCATATCAAATCACCCAGTTTCAAAAAACATTCCCAGTTCACCCCTTCACATCCCTAGCATTTTCTTGTACTTGATCTTTTGAAACAAAGAAAAATTTAACCCCATCAATGTTATCTCTTGTCCAGCTGTACATTAAACCGAAGCTTTTCTTAAAATGCATTCAAAGCCACAGATTGCGCTTTTGCAATAAAGTGATGCTGTGTAAGCTTACAGAAGGATTCACACATGATATCAATGAAATCTGCTGCAGTAGCTTCAAGTGATACAAACGTTGTTCTATCATCGTGCTCCCATTGTTTATATTTAATCATATTACCTTCATGAAACTCTTGATTATCCAACTGACTATTGAGGTACTCTTGTAATGCCTCTTTCCCGGGACACCGTTCACAGGCATGCAACATACTGTTTTATATCCATGTTTTATTAATAAGTTGATTCTGTACAAAGCGCTGACAACTGAAATTCTTAAAAGCTCAGCAACAAAACCAAATTTCTGTCACATCATCTTTAGAAGTATAATAATGCATGGTAAAAATTTGAAAACGATAATAAACTGCCCACAGGGTCAACTAAGGGCTTCAAATGGGTATTTTTTATATCGCACATATTTCAAAAACTTTTTCTGACACTCCCATAATAGTTACTAACATGGTTACTGCTCAGAAATGGTCTACTATATGCTAAGTAATAGGAAAACAATTATGGTCGCTTTATCTAGTGTACCTATTGAGATACCTAAAAGGATACATTTGCTGTATGTTTAATTCTTGGCAATTTTCAGAGGCCTGTAGATGGAAAAATATACAAAATACACTTGATTTGAACTCTACAGAAGAAGTTAGCCCCAAACACATAATTTCAAAGCTGTGCTTACCTTATTAGAGGAGAAATGGCTGTCACAAGTCGGTCCAAGAGGCTCGTTCGATAAAAAAAGGTATAATTAATTAATATTTTAAAGGCCTACAATTTCAAAACTATCAAAGATATTGACCTAATACTTGATATTTTTCCATCATATAGGTACAAGAGCTAGTATGATTTTTTTCAGGGGGATGTGAGGGGGTGACCAGGGACCCTCTGGGTGATTTGAGATGGAATGACCCCATATCAATCTATTAGAATGATCTGTTGTCTCACTTATTCTTTAGTTTTGAATCTGCAGTAAGGAAACTTAGTGAAGGAGCAAATCATGGAATAGCTTAGATAGGACTAAACAACATATAGAGAAAGCCACCTCATGGTACGACAACCAGAGATACCAGAGTGTCATGTTCGTGGATGCTACCCCTGGTGGAAATTAGCTAACCAATGTAGAAAGGCCCTGAGAAAGACCCACTTAAAGATTAAAGTGGTATAAAAGCCAGGAACTACCATAAAATCCCTGATCAGCAAAACATACCCTTTTAAGAAAACCCACTGTACTAATAAGAAATGTGTTATATGTAAAGTAAACCCCCAGATAAACTGTAAAACTAGAAATGTAGTCTATAGCATAAGATGTACAGAGGGTACTTGCAGAAACATGACAGCAACATACATTGGTGAGACAGCTCGAAGCATAGGAGAAAGAATAGACCAACACTGGGGGTAATTAAAAAAAACCGTTCAGTACTATACGAACACGCCAGACAACAACATGACGGTAACATAGACAACATAGAAATTAAAATAATATCTAAACATAGAAATGACCCAGCAGGTAGGCAAATCAGAGAGACAAGCGAAATAGATCTTAGAAAGCCAAAGCTAAACAGAAAAAATGAATGGAATAACAATACCACCCAAACAAACAATACTGACTTAAGAACTTGCCTTTTCTATTCTACCTTTGCTCGGCGCCACGTTGAATACTGCTGTCCACTGTGGTCTGTTCACACGATAAAAAATATTATGAAAATTGAAGCACCCCAGAAGCCACTTACAAAAAAATATAGTTGGTGTGACAAGTTTAGACTATTGGATCGAATAGAAAAACTCAACTCAGCCCTCTCCAACGCTGCCGTGAGTGCTCCATCATGTATAGGATGTGGAAAATATTCCCTCAATATTACCCAAATGATGTTGGCATCATCTTTAAAATCTACCCAAGGATTGGTCATCGTGTTATCCGCCTATTACAAAAATTGACATCGTATCACATAGGAACATTACGACACAAGTATTTCCCCACAACTGATCTAGCTCTTTTAAATATCATACCAAAATAAAAGTTCAAAAGGTCCTTAAACAAACTCTTTCAAGAGAATCCGGATAACGCCACTAAAGCCGCATATGTCTCCAGAAAAAATAAATCTTTAATGGAGAGGGGCATGATGTCTAAAATAGGACTGAGGTGTGAGGATGGCCTAAAAGACTTCACCAGCTTGTGCCTTTAAGTCAGACATGGCCTGAGCCAACACCATCCAAAACCCATCAGAGTTATCCAAGTTATATTCATGTATATATATATATATATATATATATATATATTTCTACCGGCCGAAATACGATTCTCGCTGAATCTATATTTGTATTAATCTCCCGAGTCTTACAATTAACCTGTTTATAATTCTATTGACAGATTAATTGCATAAGTTTATTTTAAAAACTACCTGGTTGGGTGCTTATTCGATTTGTGCTATCTATGCAATTTTTTGTATGATATACACATACTGAATTCATTTGCCAAAATCTGGGGAATTTCCCCTTGTGAGTTAAACATGTGCTTTTACAAAGTTCTGCGTCACTCACAAATTTGGTTACAGAGAAAAATACCTGTTGATAACGTGATATTCCTTGTTCGATCTTTATGCTGAAAGCTTATAGTTTTAAGCAGACAGTATTATTGATTTAGGTGTCATAGAAACCCTGCATTTGGATTTTACCATCAATTCCATTTGGGTCCAGGTCTGTTTTTATCATTTATTTTGTTTGACCTGTTTAGCTTGATTTGTTTTTTTTTGGCTTAGGTGGTTAATGCCTTCTTGACCACTTTTTCAGTTTGTATGGCGTTTTAACATATTGTTTAGCTCTAGTTTTCTTAACTATTGGAGCGCTTGCCAGCATTTCTACGATTTTGCGTTTCGTTTCGCTTTTTCTACCGGCCGAAATACGATTCTCGCTGAATTTATATATATATATATATATATATATGTGTGTGTGTGTGTGTGTGTGTGTGTGTGTGTGTGTGTGTGTGTGTGTGTGTGTGTGTGTGTAGTGTGAGAGAGAGAGGTATAGATTTATGTATATGTGTAGTAAATATACATATATATATATAAATATGTAGTATACTTGTATGTATGTATATATACATACATACAAGTATACTACATATTTATATATATATATATATGTATGTATATATACATACATACAAGTATACTACATATTTATATATATATATATATATATGTATGTATATATACATATATACAAGTATACTACATATTTATATATATATATATATGTATGTATATATACATACATACAAGTATACTACATATTTATATATATATATATATATATAGAGAGAGAGAGAGAGACAGTAAGAGAGCGTGGGGGAGAGAGAGAGAGACAGTAAGAGAGCGTGGGGGAGAGAGAGAGAGAGAGAGAGAGACCGATGTGTGTATAGGTGTATACATACAGTAGTAGGGGGTAGGTTCAGCAAAGATCAGTGAAAGAGATTAGCGGAGTGTTTGTGAGTGTTGAATCACATCCTCAGATCTTATGACATAGCTAAAGACTGAGCAGATAGACATCAGATCAGGCTAATCTAACACAATCTGCTTCCATACACTTTTCTTCTGGATTGTTAGTAGAGGTATGCAAGAACACCAGTAGTGCAAACTCTATACAAACACACAGAGTATACAACAAAGGCACACACACACACACACACACACACACACACACACACACACACACACACACACACACACACACACACACACACACACACACACACACACACACACACACACACACACACACACACACACACACACCACACACGCACCCCCCCACACACACACACCGAGACATATATATATATATACACACCCATGTTCACATGCACACGTACATAGATAAACTTTATACACATATTCAAGCGTATTTAAATGCACACACACACACACACACATATATACACACACATATATATATGAATTTATATATGTGTGTGTGTGTGTATATATATATATATAGACACACACACATATATATAAACGTACAGTCACACACACACACACACACACACACACACACACACACATATATATATATTCACATGCTATCTCACACACTCCTACACAAATATATTTATATGCATATATACATACATATACAACAAAATATATATACTAGGAAACAAATATACACACATGACACACACACACACACACACACACACACACACACACACACACACACACACACACACACACACACAAACACACGCACAATCACACACACACACACACACACAAATATCTGTACATCTTAAAACATATGAATACGCAAGTAGTGGCATAAACGTATTGTTACAAACACAAATGCTCACACACAACTGCACGCATTTACACACATGCACAAGCTACCCACACATGTTTACGCACACACACATCTACGCACGTATACAAAACTACATAGACATGTTTATAAAATTACATAGAGACACACACATGCACGAATGCACGAACACAAAGAATGTTATATATCTACATACATATATGAATAAATACACAGAGTTACACGCACAAGCATATACACATACATGTACACATAAAGACACGCACTCCTCCAAAGCCACAGGCACATATACAAATATACATGAACACTTACTCACACACACACACACATACATATACCCACAAATATGGGTATTTCAAATACATACAGAAATACGAATATATTCCAATATAAGTGTACAAATACATACAAACGCATGCACATATGTGTACAAATACATTCAAGCACACACACAATAACAGGCGCACGTATATACATGCAGACGCTGATACATACAGACACACACACTTAAGCTGATGATTAAACGTTTGTGTACACGCTTTCAGGTTAATGCGTGTATACACTGTTGAAACTTTCAAGATTTTTAACTACTACACCGGCTTAGTCAAGTGGTTAAGTTCTCCCTAACAATTCTGAGGTTCTGGGTTCGATTACTGCGTGGATTCTTGAGCATGTATCTTTACCATAGCCACGGGAGGTCACCCAAGTCTTGGGAGCGAAAGATTAATCCGATGTGATACCAAATAGCTATGAAACTAATCATAACAATCTCAATTTTCTCTGCTCAAAGAATTGTACAAATATGTATCATTCGATTTTAAAAGTAGGGTGTAAGTTTTTTTGCCGATTTAGCTGCTATTTCATGCAGATTGATTAATGACATAGAGTTTCATGATGAATGTGTGTATATATATATAAATATAATTTCAGCGAGATCGAATTTCGGCAGTCGTCGAAAACAAAGCGAAACGCAATATCCGAGTTATGCTGGCAAGCGCTCCATGGACTAAATAAAGACCAGAGCAATAAACATAGGTTATAAAGGCCAGACAAACTGAGATGGCGGTCAAGAAGCCATCAACCACCTAATTCCCAATAACGAGGCAAGCCAAACATGTCACTCAAAATATATATATATGTATATATATAGGAAAAAGTATGACCCGACGGCAGAGCTCAAGCCGTTTCGACGGCTATTTCTGGACTAAAGTCGAAACGGCATTTCCTCTGCCGTCGGGGTCATACTTTTTCCTATTACCCGCTCTACTATATATATAACGAAGGAAATGAGGTAAGGAACCAGGTGGACCATAACGCACCAAAGTACTCAATACTTAGGGTCCTACTTATATATATATATATATATATATATATATATATATATATATATATATAGAGAGAGAGAGAGAGAGAGAGAGCGCAAACATCACGGACGCTCTATCTCAAAATTATTTTTGAAAAGCATTAGAAATGCGCAACCGGTAAAACTTAAAACCAAAACTGAATACTAACCAATACTATTAGTAATTCTCACTTATTCCTAATTAAACTATTTTTCACTGTGAACAATTTGTCAGCATTTTCTTTTCCGTTTACCAATATATCATAACTTGTGTGTTACACCTCTATTCTTTTAAATATATATATATATATATCTATATATATATATCTATATCTATATATATATATATATATATATATATATATATATATATATATATATATATATATATATATATATATATATATAAGTAGGCCGAATTTACTTGCAAACCGCCAGAGATTCGATTTTACTAATTTCCACTTATATATATATATATATATATATATATATATATATATATATATATATATATATATATATATATATATATATATATGGTGGCTGCCAACTCATTTTCGAGTACGGCCACTACTTTATATCCATGTAGGAGGACCCTTACCGATGCGTTGAACGATTGTGACTTTTTAGTCCAGCCAGCGACATGGTACAAACACTACACCTGTGACAATTATTGACACATAGTGTTGGGCCCATGGCACCATGTGACGACAAGTGCAGAGAGATCTCCAGATATAAAGCAATGCCTGTGCCGTGAAGCTTTTATAGTGAGCAAAGGCACTGCACAAAGCCAGTCCCACTCTCTTAACCAAGATGATATTTACCAAAAAGAAGAACAAGTCAACATCATTGGATACCATCAGGGTTGCAGGTGTTATATCAGAGTTTTCCTTCTCCTAGAATTCTGCCTTGACAAAGGCTACGGGGTCATCTCTCCCGGATATATATATACACACACATACATACATACACACACACACATATATATATGTGTGTGTGTGTGTGAATGAAGTAATTCCGTCGGAAAAGTCCAGGAAAAAAGAGTGCTCTATGTAGGTAACAGAGCTTAATAGTTATGTAATAAACAACATAAGGCAATTATTTCATTTACCAGTGGTTTCTTAAAAG
>OZ024740.1:258704737-258707237 GCA_964016885.1 Eledone cirrhosa | reverse complement strand
TCGGTGAAACAGTTAGGCCATTGATAAAAATGTTGCTAGATTTGCTTGTAATTTTCCCCCGCTTTACAATCATATATGAACATTTATCCTGGTCAAACTTCATTCCTATATCCTCTGAGAAAGTTGTAACCATGTAAAGATTTTTCTTCATCCCATTTATGTTCTTGACATAGTTTCAGGTCCACAAAGAAATTATGAATTAAGTTCTTATTTCTGTTCTCCTATGCGCCAATTATGTATCCTTCACATTTCTTGAGCGGAAAAGACAAGGGATTTAATGGCAGAATAAATAATACGACACAGAGACTGTCTCCATGAAATATACCCCTGTGATATTCTCTTTTATCAGTGAAAATAGAGTTCGCCTCCTCTGTTTATCACTTTAGGATAGTAACCCAAGAAGAAGATAGGTTCTCTATAGCTCTGATATGTCTGGGATTTTAGCAAGTCTATCATCAAAGAGTGGGGAACGGAATCAAACGTTTTCCTGTAGTCCAACCAGACTGTAACCATATGCCTCCTATGTTGCCAAACCTCTGACATCGCAGTTTTATTAATAAAGAGCTGTTCAACACACCCCAAACACCTTTCTTCCCAACTACTAGGTCATCTGTGATGATGTTATTACAGTTACAGTGATCTTGGAGAAATAGGTTCAGGCAGGCTATATACATACATTTTATACATCAGGTTCTGGCATGCATTGGGTGGGTAATTTTTTTTATCTAGCGAGTGTCTTTGTTTTTAGGGAGCCGTATTGTTTGTGCTAATGTCAACCACCTTGGTATATATGCATCTCCCTTGAGAGCTTGTTGGTAGAGATTGATGAGACATTGCCGACAGAATGTCAATTTTTTTGTACCAGTAGCCGACAATCAAGTGTCTTCCTGATGTTTCGGAGTTTTCCTATCACAGTTCAGGTTATCATCATTTATTTCATATGTTTTTGTTGTAGTGTAGGGGCAGTAGTTCGTTTGGATTTCTTTTACCCACACTACATCTTGGTTTAAATTCTTCTTTTCACCCCATATTTTTCTCCAGAAGTCATCTACGTCTTTTTGGGATGGGGTCTCAGTGACATTTATTACTTTTCCCATCATATCTCTATGGACTGATATTCGGTTTCGTCTGAATCTTTTATTAATTATTTTTCTTTCAACTACCCTCTCCTGGTATCGAAGTTTCTCGCTGACAGCTCTCAATTCTTGTTTGAGGGTAATCATCTTATATCGAAGTGTTCTGGTTGTACTGTCTCCAAAAATCGTTTCTATTTTAATTTTCACTCTTTGTTGGTAATAAGTGTAGTTCTTTTTTGTTTTTGTTTGCTCTTTGCGTGTAAGTAGAATTGTCACATATCGTATAGTAGGTCAGCAATCTCTTTTCCTATTTTAGTAATACTCGATGGTGTTTTATTCTTGTTAATATGTCAGTTATCACCAATATAATGCTTCACTGTTGTTGCTAGGGCATATAAACAGGTGCTGATTTGCCAAAATGTGGGGTTTGATTCGTCGTAAATATTCACCTCCAATTTCATCAATAGCACGCAAGATTTCATTATTTGGTTTCATTTGTTTAGTACTGTTGTTTTATTACGTTCCGCAAGAGAAATTTTTTTTACATGAATTAATTTCTTTCTGGAAAGTTTCGTTCAGGGTAAATTTCACTTGTTTGTACTCTTGATTTTCCAAGCTAATGATAGCCGTATTATTATTAACAGTGTTTTCCACAACAGTCGAGGTAGAATTAGTTGATACATGTGGTGTCAATTTTCTTAACGGCATAGTTGTTTCAAGGGGCTGTTCGTATATTGCTGTTGTTTGCTGATGTTCAGCCTGGCTGCTAGAAAGTCTAGTAACATGGCGGCCTATAACACATGTTTTTGGTTGCATGTTCGATCTGGGGGACTTACAATGAATAATATTCATGTTATTTTTACGTTCAATAAACGTTGCTTTTTGGCGTAATTGTTTAGCTGTGAAGTGTTTTATCCCTGGATGTTTTTCGTCCCAGTGTAGCCTCATTCTGTTCACATAGCCAACAAAGGAATGTTTTTTTGTCATTTTATAATAATTAAATAAATCACTATTAAGTTCGTAAAACTCCAAGAGAAATACGATTTATAATTTCGGCTCCTTCTGTAGCTACTACGAAAGAAATTTTGTTTATCTTGTTTTTCGTCGGTAAATTGATGTTGTTGATGATGTTGTGTTCAGTCAAGCTGTTTGTAGCAAATCCTTGTAAAATGAATAATATAATTATTTAGTCGGATATATCTATGAATTCGAATAAAATGTGTCTTCAGTGGGTATAGTTAGAAGAAATCCTAGTTATCCAACACGGCTGGTAGTTGTAGCAATACTATCGGAGATAGTATTCATCTTCAATTTAATGAATAGTCTCCCACGCCAATATGTGCGACTGGTCGCGTTCACTGTATGTATGTGTGTGTGTGTGTGTGTGTGTGTGTGTGTGTGTGTGTGTGTGTGTGTGCGTGTGC
>OZ024740.1:258654737-258699737 GCA_964016885.1 Eledone cirrhosa | reverse complement strand
GAAGGACAATGTAAAGATAAGAATACAGTGTACATAGGTGAGGCGGCTCGTAGTATAGGAGAACGGTTAAATGAACACTGGCGAGAGCTTCAAGATAGAAAAGAATCATCAATACTCCACCAACATGCTAAAATAGAACATAAGGGCAAATTAGAGAACAGAAATAAAAATAAAATCTACACACAGACAAGACGCAAATCACAGAGGCAATAAACATAAATGAACTCCAACCAAAATTAAATAGAAAACATGAATGGAATAGCAACATCACAACTTACAATTAAGGACAAAATGAAAACACACACACATAGAACAAACAACCAG
Organism: Eledone cirrhosa; assembly: GCA_964016885.1. Classification (NCBI taxonomy): domain Eukaryota; kingdom Metazoa; phylum Mollusca; class Cephalopoda; order Octopoda; family Eledonidae; genus Eledone; species Eledone cirrhosa. The sequence continues at coordinate 258,699,413 of OZ024740.1, read as the reverse complement.
CCAGTAACATGTAAATAAACAAATAAATAAACAAATAAAAACACACACAGACACCCGGATGTAACACATGCGCAAACTAAGCACACAACACAAACAAAAACAAGATGGTGTAGGACAGAACAAAGGAGAGGCACCAAACAAAAAAATAATCCCCAGTCACTGACGGGTCACAGAATGTGTGACGAAAGAACTTTGACAATATATGAACAACCGTCCGGTTGTGGAACCAACCAACCAACCGGAAATGTATAAATTAAAAAAAAAAATGTTTTAATTTATAATAAACTAGCAGTAAAGCCCGGCGTTGCTCGGGGTCGCTCAGTAGCTGTGTTAAAGTTACAATGTTAAGTTTCTTTTTTGGCTTAAAAACTGTAGTGTCTACTGTGCAGACTTGCATGTGGTGTTTTTGATTAATATTCCCTCAACCAACAATATGCCTTATGAAGTTAAGAAAACAACGATAACCCGAATGTTATAACAAAAGAGGATGCTGGGGATAAAAACTGCACTGGTTATTTATTAACAAAGATCGAAAATGTAAACACTGCAACGCAGAGAAAAACAACGTAAGACGCTCAATGTAAACAGAACAAAGGGAAATAACTCGTCACTTACGCTCAAAAATCGATACATTAGATTCGATTTCGTCACATAGGGTGGGTCAATTTGAAATATTTTTTTTCCGATGTCTTCGCTAGGGCTCAATGTACAAGTATAGCAATTTCGGTGCAATTCCGTCAGAGATTCTAAGAGGAGATGTGTGCCAAAAATCGATAGACAGACAGACAACCACAGCTTTATATATATAAATTGGAGTGAAAACACTGGTGCGTGTGTTTCTTATTGGCAACATGACCCTCCCAAAGTATAACAATATATATATATATAAATATATATGTGTGTGTGTGTGTGTATGTGTGTGTGTGTGAGAGAGAGAGAGCGAGCGAGATAGAGCGAGCGAGAGAGAGAGAGAGAGAGAGTGTGTGTGTAGGTAAAAGGTAAACAAATAACAACAGAATCGGTACGGTATAGCGATCATAAAACAATGAATTATTACTCATTTTGTTTTTTTATGCTTTTATTGTCTATCAAATTATATTTCACTATATACGTGTATTTCGGATGCATACAACCATATGAAGTAATTATAGTTGAACATGAGCAGATGATACTGTGTGGATTATACTGCGTATCACTAAAACATGGCTCTGACATGTTAAAACTACTACTTTGACTAGACTCACTAATACTAATAATATACAGTCATACATACGTACATACCTTTACACACACACACGCGCACAACACACACACACAAACACACACACACAAACACAAATATATATATATAGGAGAAGAGTCAGGACCCCGACGGCTGAGCTCCGGCCGTTTCGACAGCTAGATCCGAACTTCCGAACTATATATATATATATATATATATATATATATATATATATATATATATATATATATATATATATATATATTAGTAGTACAGATTAAAGTTTGAGCAAAGAATTTCTGCTTTCACTCTATACGCGATCTTCTGATTATTACTATATATATATATATATATATATTAAAGAGTTAAACAAGATTCAATGAGTATATCAAAGAATGAGTTTTACAGTAGATTGGAAGCACTCTACGTGAAATAATTTTCCAGAGTTATTAATATTAAAATACAAATATTAATAAACTAGATATTCTTTTGATCAATTACATTTTATTATACATATTTCAGATGTACAACAGTACATGGTTAAGTTTTAACCATTTAACCATTTAACCATTTAACATCTCAGGGTATGTCATGTATCATTATATTTTGTCTGATGAGGACGTACTGTTGTACATCCGAAATATGTATAATAAAATGTAATTGATCAAAAGAACATCTACTTTATTAATATTTGTATTTTAATATATACATATATATATATATATATATATATATATATATATATATATATATATATATATATATAGCATATATATATATATATATATATATATATATATATATATATAACGAAGGAATTGGGGTAAGGAATCAGATGGACCATAACGCACCAGAGTACTCAATACTTAGGGTAGTAGCGTGGGTAATAGGAAAAAGTATGACTAACCGTCCAGAAATAGCCGTCGAAACGGCTTGAGCTCTGCCGTCGGGGTCATACTTTTTCCTATATATATAAATTCAGTTATGCTAAATATATATAGCATAACTGAATTTCGTAATGAATATTAACAGTAGGTCAAGCTTCAATCTTGTGCAGAGGCGAAAGATGGAGCATTCTAAAAGAAAACCCTCATCGAACATAAAAACTGTCTAAATACGAAAGCAGATGTCTTCAAGGACTGGATTTGAACTCAGTGAGCAGAGAACCGAAACAAACACCGGAAAGCAATCTATCCGATGTTCTAACGGCTCTACCAATTCACCGCCTGATGTGATTAATGGCATGTGATTAATAAGGGAAAATAAATCATTGTGGTTGACATCGTTATAAAATATAGCCGTAATAACTCCCTATTAGGGAAGCCAATTAAGAGGAATTAAATAGGGTAAACTCGGATGAGATGGCAAAACAGGCTGACGATGCTACCGACTAACTTATTATAATACAATTAGCTGGCCCCGAGCTGTAAAAAATGACGGCTGATTGTAATATGTATATATAATATATGATATTTTCTGGAATATACAGTGGCTGATCGGCCGGATTTGCATATTAGCAGACTGCCTAATCCGTCAAATCTGCATATTAGCAGACCCACTGATCAGCCAGATTTGCATATCAGCAAATAAGCCAGCCAGTTTTAAGTATACGAGCGATTAATGGTCGGCTTTGCCATAGTCAAATAACTAACATATATTTACACTAGTTCTGGCAATTGGCAGGTAAACAGTATACAGTACTGATGAAGGGTAATAACCCAGAAACATTAGTGTCTGCAGATTTGTTTACATGCCAAAACAAGAGCAAGAATGTCGGAGTCATTCTACTGACTTGGCTTAAGAGGCTGTTTGCATAATTGCAAACGAATCGAATATTATTATTAGTATTCGAAAAACTCAGATTTACACATACACACACACACATATATATATATATATATATATATATATATATATATATATATATAGGAAAATAGTCACACACACACACGCACACACACATATATATATATAGGAGAAGAGTGACACACACACACACACACACACACACAGACACACACACAGACACACACACAGACACACACACACGCACACACACACACACACACACACACACACACACACACACACACACACACACACACACACACACACACACACATATATATATATATATGCAAATAAAACACACACGCACCTGCTGGTTTTCACTTCAATTTATTATACACTTCCAGTTGGTTGTTTATAAATTGTCAATGTTCTTTCGTTACACATTCTGTGACCTCCTGAGGAATTAAAAAGGGACACCATAGAAAGCCCCCCTCCCCCCCCCCAACAAATAGCCAACTCTTTCCACCAGAGTATTAAAGCTACCATAGACTACCGAACTAAACACCCCAACCATAGATTACCCGTACTAGACACAGAACTCTAGTTAGAAACTATTAATTATAGAACACAAATCCTCCATTCGTATTATGCCAAACCCATGACCTCCAAGTACCTGAACCACCGAAACGCAGTCGGTTCGAATAACATGAAAGTCAACATACTAAGGAATGTGTCCCGCATGTGCAACCCCAAATAATTAGAGAGACACATGCAACACTTCATCCACCACATGCAGTTGTTCTCTGGCTACAATCAGAGAGACAAGATTAGGGTATATAAAGGAGCTAGGACCAAACGGGCAAAGATTGTAGAAATTAATGCGAGCTTTCCCCATGTTTAGGAGCAATTTTTAGATTAAAATAGAAAGGATTAAGAAATGACAGAGGCGACACACATAAACGAACTCCAACCAATATTAAACAGAAAATACGAGTGGAATAGCAACAACATCACAACTAGTAATTAAAGACAAAATGAAGACATACAGACACACACAAAAACCAAACGTATAAAACAAACTAGAACACACACAGATAGAACAATCAACCAACTAGTCACACGTACATAAACACATAAATAAATAGATTAAAAAAAAACATGCACCTGGATTGTAACGCAAGCATGCTGAAACCAGATACACAGCACATGACACACAAAAACAAGATGCTGTAGGATAGAACAAAGGAGAGACACAAAATAAGAAGTCACAGAGGAGGTCACAATATGTGTGACGAAAGAACTTTGACAATACATAAACAACCTTCCGGTTATTGAACCAACAAGCCGGAAATTCATAATAAATTGGAGTGAAAACCAACAGGTGCGTGTGCTTTTTATTGGCAGCATGATCCTCCCAATTTATAACAATATCTTTTTCAATACACGTTTTCAGATAAGAAATCTCACAAAACAAATTAAAAACGAAGTATATATATATATATATATATATATATGGTCTTCATGAGTCTTACTAATATAACTAGTTTATAGTAAAATAATTTTCTTTCGATTTATCGTTTTGTTTACATCCGTTTTGCGTTATTCAATACAAATTAACAGAAGAGTGTGAACTCATCTAACACCTATCATATACTAGCGGGCAGAAAATAAATGCTTATATGACAAACAGCATCTGTAAAGTGAAGACAAATGAGCATAAAAGCTTGCCAAGTAATTACCCTAAACAGCAATATACAGGATTTGTGAGCGAACTTATGAGGGTCGTTGAAAAGTTCATGGGCTGAGTATGAAGGAATGATGCAAGAGCTATGAAATCTTGCATGCATTAATTTCAACTCTCCTTATTAACAACTGCGTTGTTTCTTTCCAGGGATAATTTTGAAAAATAAACCTCATTTGGTAATTCCCTGAGATTATCTTGATCAGCTTATGAACTTTTCAGCCGACCGTCGTAAGTTAACCTTTTGATGACCTTAGTATTTTATGCAATTTTTATATAGAAATAATTCATTCGCAGGATTCCATTCCTTATCGTCAATGTTTTGTAACCAAAGAGCCCATTGTATAGAGATATTGATTATAAATAAAATATGCGAATAATTTCAGTATTCAAACAGCAAATTAGTAAAATCCTTAGAATGTGGGATAAAATGATTTGCAGCCTCTGTTACACCTTAAACTTTCATCCTTTCGTGGTAGATAAAATAAAGTACCAAGTTCAGAGAGGTGAGTTGACGGAATTAGGAGAGCATCGGACGAGAATTCAAATACTTTTATGACACACATATAACAAATTAATTGCCAGGTTTAACACCTCCACTTAATCGTTGTGTGCTTTTGACATAGTGCACTTTATTGCAAACATTCAGGCTACGTCTCCTGTTGGAAGGTACATTACTTCATGTGCCCGGTTTTGTCAGTTTTAGACTTTAAACACCTCTAAAAGGAATTTCTGTCAGCTAGTTACATGGATAATCTGTAATAGATTTATTTTATCTTACTATATTTAGTATGCAAACCGATTGCTTGAAGTATAGTAGTAATTAATAAATTATATAAACATCCCATTAACTGAGGAAGCATTGCGATTTGTTGAAATCTGAAATGTAGTCGTTCCAAAATATGTCTATAATAATTGTTTCTACTTTTGGCACAAGGCCAGCAATTGCTCAGTGCATTACTGGTATTTTATTTTATCGACCCCGTAAGGATGAAAGGTAAAGTTAACCTCAGCGGGATTTGAACTCAGATCACAAAGGGGCGCAACTCTATGCTACAAAGCGTGGCGTCCGACTCTCTACCGATACTGCCAATCCACCGTCTGTGATAATAGTTGGTCACTATGAATAATAGTTGAAAATATCAGGTAAAGCACCCCGGAGACAGTAAAAATGGACAGAGAAGCATCTGTCCATTTGGCGATTCATATTATAAAATATTTTCACTAGAGATTACCATGATTATATTATATTGACAATCTGGCTACGTAAAGAAAGGTAACTCAGTGCAGGTGTTTGTAGTCCTTCATTACTTCAAATTCTATGAATATTGCAAATTTATCAATTATTTAGTTATTTAGATATTCGTTTATTTATTAATATAATAATTCGTTTCACTATAAATTAATTGAACGCAATATAGTTTAATGGAAGCCAATTTCACAGAGAAGTAAACGGTTAATTTTTAAGTAGCGATCAAACTTATAAACTCGGGAGGTTTATTCATTAATTTTACTTTACCTCATTAAAAAAAGACAGTTGTAACGAAATTCGCAACCTCATGATTGTAAAACGAACTTCTTAACCATTCGGCTACGCAGCGTCCATCAAATAGTAATTAGTATACACACGCAAACGCATGTATATATATGTTTTAACACACACACACACACGCAAACATATGTCATCATACGCGACTACACACACGCACAGCACACGTGTGTGTGTGTAGTCACGTATGATGACATATGTTTGTAGCTTATCTTTATCCATCGCCCACAGGTGAGACAGCAAGCACAACTTCACACAATAATCTCAGTTTCCCACCAAGGTTTGAAGGACCTACAAAGACCTAGACTCGCATCAATTCGAGTATGAATAGTTATCAGTGTTTGTGATATATACTGTGGATGCGAGCGCAAACTAAACCATTATTCAAGCTTTAATGGTTTTCGAATACTCTCGGATCTCGAATAATCGTCCTCTCCCAACTAATTCATTTTTTAGACAACCTAAAAAAATTACCGATCCCGCCATCCCCGCTTATTCCAACCCATCCTATTGTTTGCGACTCAAGAGTAGCCGAGTTGACCCCTATTGTTATAGCTACTAAAAACTGTGGCAGTTATTTCAACATTAACGATTCTTAATCTTGCTAAATGTTTAAAAAGTTTCGCCTGGCACATCATACCCTTCTCAGTCACATTAAATTATATTAAAGTAAAGTAAAAAAAATGTATATATAATAATTGTTTCTACCTTTGGCACAAGGCCAGCAATTAATCAGTGTATTACTGGTACTTTATTTTATCGACCCCGTAACGATGAAAGCCAAAGTTAACCAATAATAGATTAACAAATCAATTAACTAATTACTATATTAATAAACTAATAATTAGTGATTTTGCAATGATCAAGGATGCATAGATTTGGGCGTTAAATATAATCATTGTCTTTCTTTGTAAAATAGTGTACGTTTAAATTGGATTAAATTATACTAGAGTAAAAATAATTATTAGATGAAATATAAATGAATATATTAATAAATAGCTTGATGAAATTTCAATATTTATAAAATTTCGGACAATTGAAATTTTCACAAAACCGATATTTTATGTTGACAAAATTTAACTGCAGGCTGAACCTTGTAAATCTAGCAGCCTAGGGGGCTGGCATTCCCCAATCACGGAAAGAGGAAAGCATATGTAAACGTGGTCTTGTGAACTCATTCTACGCATACATCTTGCTGTTTTATCAAAGCTTGAGCAAACTGTAAAGGCCTGCAATTTGGGGAAGGTAAAATTCGATTATATCGACCCCAATACTTAATTGATACTTTATTTTATCGACCTGGGAAAGATGAAAAGGAAAGATGAGTTAAATTTATACACGACTAAAGACACCAATTCACACACAAAGACACACATATAGGCATTTGTATACACACACACACACATGTATATATAAAATTATAAGTTTGAAGAATAGTCAGACAAAATTTATCCAATTTTTTCTTCTTAGTCCGTAGAAATCAACCAAATAAATAATCATTTAAACGGAGCTAAATTTAAAATGTAACTTTGAAGGGATAACAGATAAATGTTACAGATTTTCCTCTCTGAGGAACAGTTAGATAACATTTACCCAGTCTTTCCTCTTAGTCCGTAGAAATTCACTATACAAATAATCAATTAAATGGAACTAAGTCTAAAATGTAAGTTTGAAGAAAAAAATAGATAAACGTTACCAAAAACTCTCCCAATTCCGACTATCGATAGTTTCGCTCGTACTTTGTGAAAATGTCTAATGGTTGCATTATTCATGAGGCTCCGAGCTTCAAAGTACGAGCGAAACTATCGATAGTCGGGACTAGAAGAATTTTTGGTAAGGTTTATCTATTGTTTTAAAATTAATTATTACTTAATTATTAGATGAACAAAAGCTTGGAATCATCAGAATAAGAAAACAATTGACGTTTTGTTATTTAAACATTAATCGTTAGGTTAACATCTGACTTCAATATATTTTACGAGATCTTAATTTTTTATATTTTCTTTTTATTGATTCTGATGAATCACATTTTTTGTTCGTCTAATTGATTAAGTTATAATTAATTATGTATTTGCTTAAAATTTGGATGAAACGTGCGTTAATTTATTAAAATGATATATTATTAACCGTTTTGGTCTTGTGTGAATTATATATATATATATATATATGCAAGAGAAAGACTTCAAATGCCAAGGAAAAGTCAGAATATGTATTGAACTATAAATCTTTCTGATCAATATCGACCAATTACAGTTGACGATTACAATCTGGAAGCGAAGTAGCCCCTTATCGGCTAGATCTGTAACTATGGATCATTAGTGGCATACTATTGCTATACTAATGATCTAATATTCTGTTAATTAGAGAGAAATGAAAGTAATTTTACGTCCATTATACACATCGCCCTCGTTCCTGCGCTCCGCCACTCCATCCTTCTGTGCTTACTTCTTGGAACAGACACGCCATTACCCAACAGTCACACACATTCTACCGTATCCCAAACACTCCACCATTCCGTGCTTACCCCTTCTGCCGGACAAACCCCTGCCAACCTTCTAGCACATTCTCTGTGTATCCGCCAGTTCACCCTTAGTCCCCATCACTACTCAACCTTCAGAGAGGCAGGCACAACACGCTCTAAAGCAACAGTTTCAGTTGGTATAATTCTTAAAGATGTGAGAGTTAGAAAGAGAGAGAAGAGAGATAAGGAGGAAATGATGTAATGTTTGTGGCAGTGAGAGTTAGATTGATAGATATGTTTATTTATTAGCCACAGGGGCACAAAAGAAGGGGACAAATATAAAGGTTGAAGTTTACATACAATAAAAACGTGTAAAACGTTATCACAAATGCAATTAAGAAAGTTAGTCGATTTTCCCCAATAGGGGGAGACAGTTTATATGGGTAACACATACCTCCGAAAAAATGTGAAACCCTCATCCTACAGGCTGATATAGAGAGAAGGCCCATTCACTTGGGCCATTCTCGCCACTTTCACCCACCTTTCATAAAACTTGCTGGGGTACAGCACCTCTCTCTCCATCCTGATACTTCTTCCAAAGTGGTATTTGAAAAAAAGAATCAGTTAGATTGATAGATAGATAGATAAAGAGATAGACAGATAGCTAGATAGAGGGAGGGAGAGAGAGAGAGAGAGAGATAGAGAGAGAGAGATAGAGAGAGAGAAAGAGAGAGAGAGAGAGAGAGAGAGAGAGAGAGAGAGAGAGAGAGAGAGAGAGAAAGTGTGTGTGTGTGCAGAGATATATTGAAATCATAAGGACTTGGTGTGTTCCACGGATCACAAGATTATCAGTTCATCAGATTAGTAATAACTTAACGCACATTCTGATCACCCCATTGAAAATTCTGGTTGATAAAGAAATATCGCTTCTATATGTTCTCTCTCTTCAATTTTTACTACAAACAAATTTGATGGGGCTCCATCAGATCCGACGACAAGTGCTCCAGATATTAGATTAACAGAAAAGTCTGCACGTGAAATTAACTTGCGAGTAGCTGAGCATTCCACAAACATGTATATTTTTAACATTTCCGTTAGCATATCTCTAATAAAAGACTTTGTCGATGATTTTCTAATGATTTTAAAATTTATTTAATAGGATTTAATGGGACTTAGGACATATACTTAACTTTCTCGTTAAGCTGGTGTTTGGAACATAAGGTGACACTTTTTCTTACATAACATTAAGATGAGAGGTATTTTATGTAAATATAAACACCTTTTAATAAGCAGTTTTATATTGCAGAACAAGTGTTGGATTCAAAAAAGGTCAACCTAAGAGAGATTCACCATGGCACAATCTATGACAAGGCTGACTATTTGAATTGTAGGTGCAACTTATTTTTGTCAGCTAGATGTGAGCTATAAATTTCCTTATTTTTGTTTTCATTTTATAATTTTCACTGTATGCTGAGACCACGAAACGGACCCTTAAATTTCATTTATAGTGGAATGAATTTACTTAAGCTTATGTTTCCTTCTAAGCATCACATTGTAATTCTAAAGGCCCGAGGTTTGGTAGTCTGAGCTGGGCAGTGAGGTAAGCTCCTGCTGGCCTACAAAATGGCTCAAATAAATTGTGTATATCACCTCTGCCGGCCAAACTCCCTCCCATGCGTCGCCATTGCGGTACTGGCTCTACAAAATGGGGTTGGATGTGAAAGTGAGACCTCAGTACTATAACTGCTGCACTATCCTAAAGTGTATATACTTGCGGTTGGGCACCGCTTGTGAAACTAATTGCCTGAATAAACTACATTGAAATGAACTTACATCGGGAATTCCTTCGGTGGAATCGGCTCAACCTACCCCGGGTGAATGCCGCCGCAAGTACATGTACAAGTAAGTAATTCTAAGGAAAGTTAAATTAGGATGATTTACCAACTTCTCCTTCCATACTATTAGTTGAATTCAGCGCTGGAAGGGAACCAACTTTCTACACTGTTTCTTGTCTTTTTACATTTTCTACATATTTATAAAGTTAGACCATAATGTAGGGGCTAGAAGTTTCTTTTCCTTTATTTTACAAAATAAAACACTGTTAAAGGGAACAAAAAAGAAAAAAAGGAAATGTAAAGAAGAAAACATCAAGCAACGAAAGAAACAGAGAGGGAAGGGACGGACACTACACCCTAGTCTAAACGATGCCTCAGCCGCGCCCTGCGGAAAAGAAATGGCTATGGCGTTACAGCGGAGGATGGTCAAAGACAGCCGCTGTAGCAGCCATACTATCTCACGGGACTTATTCTTCTAGCGGATCACTGACTTTCCGATTATACGGAAGAAATCTGCTGTGCGGAGACCAAGGATAACAGAGGTATCGACGGAGGCCGATGCAAAGAAATGTTCGGTCAGGCCCCGGTATTTAACTATCTTTCTCTCTTCTGCACTGTGGGCAGTGAATCCTAAGTTGGTGGCCGAAACGACAAGGTTGGATGCGAAGAACGAGTGGCAGCACGTTGCATCAAAATTTTGTTCGCTATTTCTGACAAATCCGACAACGTGTAAACTCTGGTTTATATGTGATATAGCTGTAGTGTCAAGAATACGTTTACTTCAGATATACATTTAACGTACAAACTGATTAACACTCGGTCACCATAACCTCATTGCAGGATGTATTCAAGGTCATCCATTTTTTCTGCAGGATATGCATAACTGTCAAATAATGTTTGTGCAATAAACGAAGGAGATCTGAGTGCAGAGAAGCGCTTTATAATAATTTCATAATTATATGTCGTATAAATTACAGAATTATGATTATATAAATTATAGATATCCACATGCATTCAAATACTCTGTCATACGCATATATATATATATATATATATATATAGCCAAATACAGTTTTAATCATGTATGTATATATATATATATATATATGTATATATATGTATGTATGTTTGTGCGTATTTGTGTATACATGTATGTATATATGTATGTATGTGCGTATGTATGTATGAATGTATGTATGAATGTATGTATGAATGTATGTATGATGTATGTATATAGGAAGGCTTTTTGACATTCGCCGATTCTTCGCTACATCAAAAACATATATCACACTGATGCGTGATCTTCTTTATGCAGACGATTGTGATCTTGTTAGCCACACAGAAGACCTTCAACTCCTGATGGATTGCTTCCCAGCAGCATCTGATGAATTTGAGCTGACAATCAGCCTGAAAAAACAGTAGTGATGTACCAGCATGCATTCGGAAATCCATATATTCCACCATCTACATCTGTCAAATGGAAAATATTGAAGGTTGTGGATAAGTTTGTCTACCTGGGTAGTACTCTCTCCAGCACAATCACCCTTGATGAAGAGGTAAGATACCGACTGTCTAAAGCCACCGATGATTTTGGTAAGCTAGAGAAGCGCCTGTAGTCGCACTCAGATATCAGTGTATCAAGCATATGTGCTTACAGTTTTGTTCTATGGATATGAAGGATATCCAGCGCCTCGAACGTTTTCTCCAACAATGCTTGTGCTCTTCCTCAAGATCTCATTGATGCCATACGCTAGACACTGATGTACTGCAACGAGCCTGATGTACTACAGCAAAAGCATGATCATGAAACGTTTTCGGTGGACAGGTCATATAGTACGCTTAAATGACAGCAGAATCCTCAAGCCAGTTTTGTATGTTGAACTGTTGCAAGGTAAATGCTTTCGGTGCAAACCACAGGAGCGCTTCAAAGATTACCTGAAAGATACTTTGAAGAAAGTCAACTTCAATACGGAAATATGGGAAAATCTTGCAACCCATAAAGCCCAGTTGCGAAATCTCATTACTGCTGGTGTTGAGGAATTTTAAAAGAAGCATAGGGACTATGCCGAAGTGAAGCAAGTAGCTAAATATATGGGAGATACTAGTCCACTCCCAGAAGGAGGAACGAAAGAAAGTCTTACTAGTGGGGAATGTGGACATGTATGTATGTCAAAGGCTGGGCTACTGAGCCATAGCAGACGTCATACTCATGGCAATAACACCTTTCAGTACCCATACACCTTGATTTTGCATGTGGCTTCTGCAACAAAATGTGTCACTCTAAAGTGGGCTTACACAGCACCACACGGCGTGCCATACCAACCAGACACAAGCAGGTGGGAGATTTAACTACACACTGTGTGGTATGGCATGTTGGTCACTTCCTGAGTTGAGCAATCCAAAGCAGCATCAACAACAGCAACATAAATAACATGTTTTTGGAGTTGTCTATGGCATTTTTATCGTTCTAAGAATTGGCCATCCTCGAACACGAGTAGGCTTTCCACTATGTGTCTATGTATGCAAATGAATGTACATATATACTACACACACACACACATATGTATGTCATTCATAATGTTCCCAATCCCCCCTTCTCTCTCTCTCTCTCTCTCTCTCTCTCTCTATATATATATATATATATATATATATATATATTTATACATACATACATATATATATATATATATATATATATATATATATATATATTAAAATAACAGATTAAAGTTTAAGCAAACAATCGCTGCTTTCACCCTTAACGGGATCTTCTGAAGAGTTTCAGAAGATCTCGTTAAGGGTGAAAGCAGCGATTCTTTGCTTAAACTTTAATCTGTTATTTTAATAAATATTTGCTCTACGGTTCTTATATATTTGATATATATTTATCCTTATCCCTCTTTGGATTTTAGTCTTCAAATTTATTATTATTACTAATATATATATAAATATAAATATATATATATATATATATATATATATATATATATATATATATATATATATATATATATATATATAATACATTAACAGAGAAAGCTTTAAGCAATACTCCGACCGGCTTCCGTCTCACTCAACAAACATTAGGATATACCTTAGTATAATCCCAATTATACGTTTGGGGTGCTAACTATACGTATTTTTCGGATAGCCAGTTGTATTATTTTATATGAGACACAATTAAATACATCTCTCTTTCCAAACGATCGTTTCATTATAAGTTTTCTACAAATTGGGAAAATAATGCCCAGGTTATGTAGAAGCCTACACATAGTCCATAGGAATATATGTAGGTGGGCACTTATAAATCATCAGTGGATGCCCTACAATATCGATATAAAAAAAAACCTTACCGATATTAATATTCAGCGATGGTACCCTTCCGTGCTAGAATGACCGCCAAATTTGAAATTCCAGCAGTCTCACAATGAGAAATCTCACACCGTCACCAAGCGGGAAGGGGAGGTCATCGCAAAACATAAAAGAATATATATATATATATATATTGTTATACTTGGGGAGGGTCATATTATTGTAATAATATTGCCAGAAATAATAACAGAACACACTCACTGTTTGGTTGGTTTTTGATTCTGTATCTTTTATACCTCCATAGTTAATTCATTTGGTCGTCAATGTTTATCACTGACTGACCAACGGTAAAAAATACAGATATAAATACATATATATAGTCTAACAGAGTTCTTTTGTTGCACATCTGCAACATCATCAGTGGTACTATTATGTTCCTCCTGTTGTATTGTATATCTACGCCATTTTTATTTTATCTGCTTATTTATTTATTTATTTTTTTTTTTGTCTTCTTCTCTGCGCATGCGTTTGCGTGTGTGTATAGTGTTTGGTGTGTGTGTTCGCGTTTGGGTGACTGTGTTTTGGTTATTGTATTCTATCTTAGTTTACTAGTGTGTGTTTATAGCAAATACAAAAACGCGCACACACACACACACACACACACACACACACACACACACACACACACACACACACACACACACACACACACACACACACACACACACACACACACACATACACACACATACACACATATCTATATATATAATAGTATTGCCAAATATATGAAATATAAATAGCCCATCAATATTATCTTTCTTTTCATCAGTAAGGGAATTCAGGCCCTCTATCTATCTACCCATCTCTCTGATTCTGTATACACACATATATAAATATATATATATATACATATATGAATTAATGTTTTGTCTTTCGTCTCTTACTCCTTTCGACAGAGTTTAGCTTTTATCAGTCAGTGTGACCCCGGATGGACAAGGAGTATCATTGGTAGGGGGTCGAAACTGCCGATGACCATGGAATTCTGTGTCCTTCGTTTGTATATTTATTTATAATTTTTCAAGGTTTCTCCTTAAACAATTATTTTTCGTTTTGTTGTTTCCGTTCGTTGTTTTGTCCTTTCTTTGTTAATTATCGTAAGTGTATATATACCTCCCTTTCACTCTATATGTCTATCTGTGTTTGCCTGTGTGAGCACATTAGCGAATGTGTGTATGTATGCAGGTGTGTGTAGGTGTGTAATCTCGGGTGGTTGGTAATTCTTCTAGGTTGTCTCCATTGGTATCATAAAAACCAGAATTAGTCGTTTAGATTAAATATTGAGACCCTCAACCCATTCTATTTATATTATGACGTATGGGATTTCTAATATTGTACTTTTTTTGTCATGTATAATATTTTTTAATGTCTAAAGAAAATTAATTGTTGCAGGAATTCTACCACTTAAAATAAAATTTCGCCGGAGTTAGATTTTCAAAATTGAATAAGTGGGGGAAGTGGGGCGATTATTCGAGGACCGAGAGTATGTGTGTTCGCCTAAACGTGGGCATGAAGATATAAGTAGCTGCTGTGTTTCTTATTTCCTCGTTTGTTATTTCTTCTTATACACACACACATACGCGCACGCACGCACACACACACACACACGCAAACACACACACACACACAAACATACACATATATATATATATATATATACGTATATATATATATATATATATATACGTATATATATATATATATGTATATATATATATATATATATATATATATGTATATATATATATATATATATATATATATACGTATATATATATTTGTGCATACACCCACACAAAATTACATACACACATGCAGTTACATAACCTCGCACACCCACACTCAAACATATCAAAGAGGCTATGTTTCCCAATTTCCTGCCTTTTCATGTGTGTGTATATTACACAATGTATGTATGTATGTATTTATGTATGTAAGAATTATCTATGTATATATATAAATTAATATATAATTGTTTCTATTTTTGGCACAAGGCCAGTAATTATACCAGTGTATTACTGGTACTTTATTTTATTGACCCCGTAAGGATGAAAGGCAAAGTTAACTCTGGTGGGATTTGACCTCAGACCATAAAGGGCTGTAACCTTTTGCTACAAAGCATGGCGTCCGACCCTCTACCGATACTGCCAATCCACTAAAAACTAACTATATGTAAACGTATGTATGTATATATATTTATATAGTTACACTTGGGGAGGGTCATATTGTTATAATATTGCCAGAAATAATAACAGAACACACTCACTGTTTGGTTTGGGTTGGTTTTCGCTTCTGTATCTTTTATAATCTCCATAGTTAATTTATCTGGCAATCAATGTTTATCATTGAGTAACCAGCGGTTAGAAATACATATATATATGTATATATATAGTCTATATTGTATTGTAATGTCTACGCCATTTTAATTTTATTTATTTATTTATTACTTCTTGTCTCTGTCTCTGCGCATGCTTGTGTGTAGAGTGTTTTGTGTGTGTGTTCGCGTTTGAGTGTATGTGTTTTTGTTTTTGTATTCTATCTTTGTTCACTAATTTGTGTGTTTATATGTGTTTGTTGTTATTGTACTTGTGTATATATTTATTTATATTTCCCTTAAATCCGTATTGTTTGTTTGGGTATGTTTGTTGTTATTCCATTCATTTTTTTCTGTTTAACTTTGGTCTTCTTAGTTCTATATCAGTTGCTTCTCTGATTTGCCTACATGTTGAGTCATTTCTATGTTTAGATATTATTTTAATTTCTATGTTGTCTATATTACCGTCATGTCTTTGTCTGGCGTACCATTTTTTTGTCCTTTTAGTTGCTCCCAGTGTTGGTCTATTCTTTCTCCTATGCTTCGAGCTGTCTCATCTATATATGTCGTTGTCATGTTTCTGCAAGTACTCTCTGTACATCCTATGTTATAAACTACATTTCTAGTTTTACAATTTATCTGGGGTTCATTCTACATATAACACATTTCTTATTCGTAGAGTGGATTTTCTTAAAAGTGTATGTCTTGCTGATCAGAGATTTTATGGTAGTTCCTGGCTTTTCTACCACTTTAATCGGTCTTTCTTAGGGCCTTTCTACATTGCTTAGCTAATTTCCCTCCAGGGTAGCATCAACGAACATGACACATGGTATCTCTGGTTGTCGTACCATGAAGTGGCTTTCCCTATCTTATGTTTAGTCCTATCTAAGCTATTCCATGATTTGCTCCTGAATAATGGGCAAATTCATTTCATGTCCATTTCTATGAGGGTCTTATATTTCTCCGTGGCTCCTTTGTATACTCTGATTCTATCTCTTTGCTTGTAGCCAGAGAACTGCATGCGATAGATGAGGTTTTGTATGTGTCTTTCCATTTCAGTTGGGTCGCACATGCAGGACACATTCTTCATCACTCTTACCATGTCTGCGATCAGAATATTAAACTTAGTTCTATTGGACATTGCTGAGTTTTTGAGTATCAGGTATTTGGAGGCCATGGGTTTAGCATAGTGTCAGTGGCGAATTTGGGCCCCCTCGTCTATAGTGTTTATTCAGAGTTCCCTGTCTAATACTGGTAGTCTATTGTTAAGGTGTTTGAAAGGGTACTCAAAGAACTCCTTGAAGAGAACTCCATAGACCTCGTCTATAGAGTTCTCTTCAAGGAGTTCTCTGAGTCTCCTTTCCCACCATACCATAAATAGATTGGAAACATCGCCAGCTATGCCGACGCCAATGGCTACTTCCTCATTCCGCGTGTAGATATTTTCATTGAATTTAAACATATGGCTCTTTAGGGTAGTTTTAATACTAGCCCCTATTGCATTGATCACCTGATCATTGTTTTCGGGTGTCCGTATGGCTTTGGTCCACCCAATCCATCTTACCATGGGAGTCTTTTTAGCCATTGAGGTTATGGTGGGAGGGGGGGGGGTCTACCTCTTATGAGTCTACTGGGGCAGAAACATCTAAGGTCATGATTATCTAGGTACTCGGTGTCATAAGTAGGTCTAAGTAGGAAGCCCAGTTCGACTGTGTCGACGTCGCAGAACTCCACTTCGCTCTCACTGATTATTTCCACACATTTTTCCACAGCAAAATCAATGTTAATGGATGGGTACAGTGATACTACATCAATATTGCCTATTATGCAGTTAGTTAAGTTTTTGTTGTTGTTCCATTCATTAATAAATAAAAATGGCGTAGACATTACAATACAATGGAGGAAATAAAATAGTACTACAGATGATGCCGCAGATGTGCGACGAAAGAACTTTGATAGACTATATATATATATTTATATCTGTATTTTTAACCACCGGTCAATCAATGATAAACATTGATTGCCAAATAAATTAACTATGGAGATATAACAGATACAGAAGCGAAAACCAACCCAAACCAAACAGTGAGTGCGTTCTGTTATTATTTCTGGCAATATTATAACAATATGACCCCAAGTATACCAATATTTGTTTCGACACACGATTTTATATCAAAAACCTTGCAAAACAAATATATATATATATATATATATATATATATATATATATATATATATATATATATACGAAACAAGAATGTGATCTCTGATCAAGACGAAGCGAGTGTGGATTTGAATACATATAAGCATTAGAAAACTCATCGCTCGAACAGTCGTTAAAACCGCTAAATGTTATCAAAGATAGTGATGAGCAAAAATGCCTCAGACGACAGACTCCAGCGGCCTGGGCTCAACAGGAGTATGTGACAGACAGATGATATATAGAAAAGATCGAAAGGGGGGGATGAGGACAGGGCAAAGTGTGTTCGCGCAGAGAAGTGGTCAAGAGAGGAAATAAAGAAATGTGATGAACAAGACAAGTTTACACACACACACACACACTCACAACTTCACCTTTAACAACTCTCAAACCAGCAAAATGGTTTCGCACGATTTAATTCATTTTAAAATGCTGGATCGCGCAACAGAAAAATACATGTTTTTGCTGGTATGATGTGTGTGATAAAACAAACAGCACATATGGAAGAACGAAAGAAAACAAAGAAAAGGAAAATAATGGGATAGTCGACCTCTGTTGCACAATCCAGCACGATACATAGATGTGATTAGCTTCTATTTAGGACAAACACCACAGCTTGAGGTCCTGTGCCTTCCCCTATGCATCCTCCAAGGTGATGTCGAGCCTCATCAAATCTTCCCTGATGATATCCAGCCATCTGGTGTGGGGCCTGCCGCTGGGATTCTTTCAGCCGGCAGCCGCTGTGTAGAACGAGAGTAAGACCCTGGTAGAATGATCTGGTGGCAAGCAGGACATGTCCATATCAGCGCATGCGGCGGATAGCTAGGAGTTGGGAAGCTCTTTGTTGGAAACGTGGTGGTCACAACTGATGTTTTTGATGTTCCTTGGGGCTCTGCGATTGAAGTTGTCGATCCTCTTTGTCAGGGTTTTTGTGAGGGGCCACCTTTATGCCCAAAGAGGAGAACGGAGAGGACCGAGCCATTGTAAATACGGATTTTTTTCTTCTGGGAGATTGAGCAATGGTGTCAAATGGGCTTCCATAGGAAGTGCTTGGCCCCAGCAGCCCGGCCACATCTGTAGTTGATCTCCGAGGTCAGGTCGAGCCTAGGTAAATGATGGAGCTGACAAACTCCATGACGTCGGGGACAATATGAAGCGGAGGAGGATCCGGGTCATACTGACATGCATCAGCTTTGTCTTCGCCCAGTTTACCTGAAGGCCAATCTCTGCTGATTCCTCCCGGTATATGACCAATGCTTCTCTGAGCTGATTGATCGAGTTGCTGAATAGGGTGGTGTCATCGCTGTACTCCAGGCCGCTTAGATGGTAATTCCTAAAGGTAACGCCAGAAACTAATTCGCAAATCTTGGTCATCAGATAGTCGATGACACTGTTGAAGAGGCCGGGCCAGCCACGCAACCCTCTCTGACCCCGCTGTTGATGGGGAACCAGTCGGTGTCCTTCTCGTTCATCTGCAACGCAGCTCTCGACACTGTCATAGAGCCGTAAGAACAGGGTGGTGATCTTGGGGGCGCGCCGACAAACTGGAGAATTTTCCAGAGGGATGCTTGGTCGACTGTTTCAAAAGTCGCCTTGAGATCGACGAAGGCGATATAAGGGTAGACATGTGGTAAACGGTGGATCGATTAATCATGAATCCGGTTTGTTGTGGGTGATTTTCGCTTCTGATGGTTGGAAGAGCACGGTTGAGGAGGATCTTGGTGAAGACCTTGCTTTACATGGAGAGAAGCGTGATGTCCCCGTGGTTAAATGTAGACGAGTTTGTTGCCCTTCCAATTTCCAGAAAAGGAGAGGATAATGCCTCGAATCCAGTCAGTTGGGAGCCGCTCTGATATCCATACATAGTTCATGATACGAGTGAGCCACTGTTACATAATATCTTCGTCCGCCTTCAACATCTCCGCGGTGACAATACAGATTCCAGGGGCTTTGTGGTTTTGAGCTTTTTCAGGGCGGCTCTGACTTCATTGAGAGTGACATGATCGAGTCTGCAGAAGTCGTTGGCTGCAGCTGTGTCTGCGCTGGTGGTTAGGAAAGGATCGATTGGGACGGGTGGGTGATGCAGAAGAGGGCTAAAGTGCTCCTTCCAGCGTTAGAGGCAGGTGGTTTCAGTGGTGATGACGTTGCCATTTGAAGCCTTTACCAGGGCTATCTTGATCCGGACACCGCCCCGAGCTCTGCGGAATGTGTTGAATACCTGGCTGAGGTTGTTGTACCATGCCGTTGTCTCCAGGCGTTTAGTTTCTTCAGCCTCAGACTTCTCCCAGTCATCAGTGATGGCCTTGTTGCGTATCCGGTTGAGGTGGCAGTACTCATTGATGTCGCCGCACAGGCGAGCTTTGCAGCGACAGTTAATTACCTCTAGGGAACTATGGTGAAATCTAGGGCCGTTTGGGAAAAGATCTTGAGTTTTCTTGACGCCACGCGTAGACTGGTTAACGCTTGATTTAAATCTCCCAGTTGTCGGTCTCATCCTCGGTCAGGACGCTGAAGCGATTGGTGATAGAGCGCGCAAATGTAGAGGCGTGTTGAGAGCGCAGAGCCAAGATGAGCTAAGGCGGAGCTAGTACTTGGTGTCAGGGTCCGCTTGCAACTTCAACCTTAGTGTCGCAACCGATAATCAGTATTGCCGTGTTGAGCTCCTCTATAGACATGGCAGTTGGTGACAATAGTCATCCAGCAACGGCATATGATGATGTGGTCGATTGCCTTCCGCATTTAAATGTCCGAACTATACCAGGTCCAGTGGTGGATAAGTTTGCGGGGGAACCAGGTGTCGGCTATACACAGATTGTTGCATCAGCATAGGTGCTGCTGGCGATCACTGTTGGTATTAGTGGTTAGGTCAGCGAAGTTTGTGCCAATGGGCTGAGTCTGCATTAGGTCGTTTGCGGTGAGTCTGGTGGAACAAGAAATGGTAGCTTTAGCGTCCGTCAGGATGATCGTGATGTCATGGAGTAGGATTTATCCCCAAAACTGTTGAAGCTGGTTGTAGAAGTCATCCTTGACAGTGTCCTCTGCGACGTCTGCAGCGGCACCGTCAACGACGAAAGTCATCTTCCCGTAACGGTGGAGAACACAGATGACAGCAAACGGTCACTCAACACGAATTTTATGGTGCAAATCAACTGTTGGTGGGAGGCATGCACGGGTCGGTTTTGATGTTACACAGTTTGGTTTCGTAACAGGTTGATGGTTCTTCTATGCGGGTTGTTGGCCCTCTGCAGAATAGTCGGATTTAGGGGCGAAAATTTAATTTAAAAATTGTTTTAAAATATCAAATTTTGCCAACTATAAAACATGAATAACACGACAAGAACGCTGGAAGACGTCGACAGAGAAAAGAGAGAGAAAGAGGCAGATTTTAACGGTATATCTGCTTCTGCTACTATGGACGTCGCCATAGATACAACTGTCAACAAGGGGAAACAAATATTGCCACTTGAAGATTGTACAATTTCTACCGTCGAAGCGGAGAGAAATTAAAACTCAGGAATTAAACCCATTAACATACATACACATGAAAAAGTCAACATCAACAACTCCACAGATACATCTACACATAAAGTTTCACCTCGTCAAGCAACTGAGATTTCCAATACCGAGGCTAACAACGATGACAACAACAACAAAAACAACAGCAACACCACACAAAAAAATGTTTTTCGCTGAAGCAGTGAACAAAAAACAAGATTTTATAAATCTTGACATCTCCAATGCAAAGAGATATGCTCCATTTGTAACTTTCGAAGAGAAGGGTGGGTTTAGAATTAACTCACCCCTTGAAATAAAAGAAGACACAGTTCGAAGGACAGTGACCTTTAGGACTGTATTCAATACCACGAGAAAGCCGATATTTGTTAGTCAAACAGATATAGAAGCTACTTTCAATGAAATTCTAGCAAATATCGACTTTCTCCAACGAGGAAAACAGTACGGAACTGTTTCCGTACTGTTTAGAAGCGAGGCACTCGCCCAAAAACATTCTGTGACACCAATAGTGTCAAAAGCATTCACCTTTTTCTCTACATACATGGGAAAAAGGACACAAAAAAAATATATATATATACCCCCAAACATTAACATCTGGTGGATCTTGGCTGGCTTCGTAGAGCCAAAAACTGATATGATTCTTTCGATACGAAAGTCTATTCGACAAAGGTGGGCGGGTACTGATTTGGAGATTCTGTTGCAAATGAGGCCGGAGAGAATCTCCAAAGTACCCGAAAAAGTCGTCACCGACGACAACAAAATAAACATTTCGGTATAAGGACGAACAATTCATTGCTTTCGCTGTGGTAGCACAGCACACCTAAAAGCTTCCTGTCCTTCACAAGCACACCACAACAACATCATTAAAACAAACTATTACTAACACCAACACCAAAACAAGCTCCAACACCCCAAGTACAACGACAGACGAAACGAGCAACCACACCAAAACAAACAGCCACTCAACCAACAACAGAAAAAAACAGAGACAACACCTCTGAAGAACACAGCCCCACCCCATCCCACTCGATCAAACACTACCACAAACACACACACCGAAACACCACCTCCACACAACATACCCCTACCCCATACTCCTTTACGATGATTATTCATCGACGGATGAAGCTACTTCCCCTTCTTTAAGTGAAGAAGAGGGAGAGCCGCGGAAATCTAAAAAACAAAAAAAGAGACACCACAAAACCCCCAAAACTCCAATCACCAACACCAACACACAACCACAGACACAAACAACAACACAAACAACACCACAGTCAAACATACCCTACCAGCAAAACCAACACCAACACCACCCCAAACACAAGCACCCATCATAAAAAGAAATCTCCCGGACGAACATCAAACTAAAACATCACAACAAAAACACAAACAACAATACGCATACATCAACACAAACAACAAGAGTTTGATGGAGGTCATCTCCCAAAACCCCAAGGTGGAGATGGAGGGCAAAACTTTCGTCAAGGCAGAATCGTCTCCACACCTTAAACTTATAAGGGTTTCTATTGAAACCTATAAAGACCTAAAAAATAAATGTTCACAGGACGTGGGCAACCCCTGCCACAAACCCATCAACCGCGTCCTGTTAAAACGTTTCCCCACCCCACCTAACACCCCATCCAGCACCCAAATGGAGATTGAACAACCCGATCTCCAGGAAACAAAAAGGTAAGTGCACCTTTCGTCCTTTTTCTCCAACTTTTCTTCACCAACATGGCTAGTTTACGAGTTGGAACCGTGAATGTGCGTAGCCTAGGGATGCCTGGAAACAGTGTCAACTTTTAAACGACCTTAGGTCACACAGTATGGATGTGTTAGCCATCACCGAGTCCGGGATCCACAACAGGCAGCAACTAACCCCCATCTTCGACGACTTTGAGATCTACGCATCTCTCTGTCAGCCAGGAGGTGGAGGTGGAGTGGATGTCATGTTTCGGAAGAACCTGGACGTCGGAGCACAGCAAGTACACTTGGACCCGGAGGGTAGACTGGTAGTCCTAGACGTGAACAGTATTGGAGGTGGAGCTTTCAGACTGGTGGTCGTTTATACCCCGACCGGGCAATCGCAATCACGGCCAGACTTCTTTAAGCGCCTAGAGTCTTTTCTGGGAACGTCTCGCTCCTTACTTTTAGTGGGGGATTGGAATGGTATCCTAGATGCACGATGGGACTATGTGGGAGCATGTTAAAGTAGAGCGGGGTGCAACAGCCTCAAAACTTTAATCGGCCAATTCCAACTGGCCGATAGGTATCGACTGGATTTCCCGACTGCACCAGAGTGGACGTGGGCAAACCGCAGTGGGATATCTTGATCGTATTTAGATAGGTTCTTCATTAGAGAAAGGGACAAGGAGATGTTAAACTGTCCACGAATGCACATGGTTGCCTATTCAGATCACAAGTTAGTCGTCTGCTTAGTCAACCGTGATAGAATACATAGACAGGGTCCCGGATACTGGAAGCTGAACGTGTCGTTGCCGGCACGTAAAGCTTACAGTGAACGGATAAGTAGACTAGTTAAGCAACAGTTAACGGGAGCCATCGTCAACAATAGATGGTGGTACTCTCTCAAGAAAGCAATTAGAATAGAATCGATAGGGTATAGCAGAGAGTTAGCCTTAGAGAAAAACAAAATAGAAAGATAACTAGTAGCCAAGGTAGAAGAGGCACTTAGAAGTGGCAACGCGGCTAGAGTGTTAGCGTCGAGAACGGAACTGGACCAGTTCTTCGATGCGAAACACGAAGGCTGCGTGGTCAGAAGCAAAACACGTGCTCTAGGAAACGAAGGAGCGAAAGCTGTCAGCTGGGCCCGAGTGGCGGAGGCGATAAGTGGCAACAAGTCTACGATTCGGTCTTTGAAAGACCAAAACGGACGCGTGCTACTTAACCTCAAGCAATGTGCGCGGCCTTTCAGCAGCACTTTGCGCGACTGTTTGAGCAGAACGACGGTGAGCCGAACGAGGCAATGGAATTTAGTTCATACCTCGACGGCCTGCCGCTTCTCTCGAACAGGGACGCCGAGTTCTGCAAAAGATCTACCCTATGAGTTTTACATAGGCATGCCGGACTCGTTCTCGGGCGTCAGCGAAGCCGTCTACTGCAATTGGCAGCAGAACGGGAGAATTCCCATTTCTGCAGGCAAGGGCGTAGTAACGCTGATCAGGAAAGACGAGAACAAGGGGGACGAAATTAACAACTTCAGGCCCATAACTGCTCAACACAGAGTTAAAGATTTTGGCCAAGGTGCTAGCGATGAGGTTAGTGCTTGTCGTCGAGAACCTGGTAGAGAAAGCGCAAACGTGTGCAATCCCGACCAGGTCCATACACGACAACCTCCACCTCATGCGATACATCTTAGAGAGGGTGGGTAGTAAATCCGGCTTCGGTGGGGCTCTGACCAATTTAGATCAGTCTAAGGCATTCGATAGGGTCAACCATCGATACTTGGAAGCGGTTCTCAAGGCTGCCAGTTAGGGTCCCGTTTTCAGAGGCTGGATCGAGGCGATGCACACCAGCATCTGCTCGAGGGTCAAGGTGAACAGCTACTTATCGGAGCCGTTCGCAATCACCCGTTCCATTCGACAGGGGTGCCCTCTCTCCTCCATTCTGTATGTATTGACTCTAGAGCCACTACTGCGGAAATTGGAACTGTTGCAGGGTATTCCTCTAGAACCGGGACTACGCAAAGCAACGTCGGCTTATGCCGCCGACGTGACGGTAATGGTGTCGAGCACCTCAGAGATCGGGGTGATCGGAAACTTACTGAAAAATACGAAACGGTGACGGGAGCAAAACTAAACCCGGACAAGTCTGTCGGTTTGCAACTCGGTATGTGGAGAGGCTAACCGATGACGTCCGACAGCGTCGTTGGACGCTGGACGGACGAACCGGGGTCTGGTTCGGTCCAGAACTCCAGGTGGAGAAAAACTGGAACGAGGTCACAGCCAAGGTGTTTGCACTCATCCAGAAGTGGGCAGAGTGCAAACAGTCTTTGAAAGGTCGAGCGGAGGTGGCGAACACTTTCATAGCGTCCGTCATCTACTACTACTTGACTGTCGTGCCTTGTCCCCGTGAACACCTCGCCAAGATGGAACGCATGCTCTTCCAGTTTCTGTGGAAGACGCAGGCTCTGCTGGTGAGGAGATCCGTCTGCTGTCAGCACCCTTCCAACGGAGGGCTGGGAATGCCGTGGCTGATGATGCGCAAACATGCGCTGAGGCTACGGCATCTCCAGGTATTACTCACCTACCCCCAACCGGTGTGGGCACCGTTTGTGAGACAGGCTTTCCCACAGCTCGTCAGCTCGTCTCACTGACGGAGCTGCAGTCCTCGGTCAAGAAAAGACCGAAAACGATGGGGGCCTGGCACATTGAATGCGCTCAGGCGCTCACAATCCTCTGGCAAGCGGGCATAGCAATCAGTGAAGACTCCACTTCGACATTCTATAGAGGGATTGTACGTTACAAGGGCGACGACGTGCTCGGAGAGACTCTAGGCGTCGACGACGATGAGCTCACCAGTCTGTTTGGTAGGACTTTCCGCCCGGGACCTATGGACAACTTCCAGAGGTCCCTGGCCTGGCAGTGCTACAGAGAAGCTCTACCGGTTTGTGACAAGATCTACAGGCACGAACGCCCCGGCAGGGATCCTTCCAAGAGGACGTGTCCAAGATGCGTGCAGGACATTGAAACAGTCCTGCACGCAATTGTACACTGCTCGGGCGTAACCGACCTGTCCAACTATGCAGAACAACTGCTGTCGCGTATGGGACAGTAAGTTGGGACTGCCGAGTCCATAGTAACGATCAAACCGCCAGCCTCTTTCAAAAACGAAAGAGAGGCGGTTTTCCTCTGTACGGTGGCTATGGTGAAAGAAGTTATATGGTGGACGAGATTGAGAAGACTGAGGACAGATGCCTTTCTCTCTGGACAACAATTGATTCCCTTCTTTAAGTATCACTTTAGAAGGAGAATCAGAGTGGAGAGAGAGGCACTGCACCCCAGTAAATTTACTGAAAGGTGGGTGAATGAAGCGAAAATGGCCCGAGTGATTGGGCTTTCTCTGTTTATAAGCCTGTAGGCTGAAGAAGAGAGCAAAAGGAAGAAAGGAGCACTTTCACAACACATTCCTGGAGTTGAGGGTTGTTCTATTGACGGGGTATTAAACAACCCATTTGTGGCGCTTCCTCCCTATTGGGATTTCGATTGTTGTAATTATTTGTTTTTATATTTTTTACACGACTGTATGTAAAATCCGCGGCATGTATTTGTATTGCGCCCTTGTGTCAAATAAAGAAATCTATCTATCTATCTATCTATCTATCTATCTATCTATCTATCTATCTATCTATCTATCTATCTATCTATCTATCTATCTATCTATCTATCTGTCTGTCCCCCACCCATCTCTCGCATTATATATACATAAATATAAATGTATATATATATATATAACTTGAGGGCGGCCGACCGGGGTAGAAGCTGCTAAATGTTCGGTCGCCTTCATGTCTCTGATTTTCAGCCCCATGGATTTTGTCTATTCTACTCCTTTGTTATAT
Organism: Eledone cirrhosa; assembly: GCA_964016885.1. Taxonomy (NCBI): domain Eukaryota; kingdom Metazoa; phylum Mollusca; class Cephalopoda; order Octopoda; family Eledonidae; genus Eledone; species Eledone cirrhosa. The sequence continues at coordinate 258,671,837 of OZ024740.1, read as the reverse complement.
TTCGAATACCTGATGATGTCACCGGATTCATGCTGAACCAGGTCATTGAAATGATCATAGTATCATAAACCTTTTAAAGAATTACACCAGTCCAGCCTCCTGTTATTTTATAATATATATATGAATATATGTGTGGAAACTAAAAACCATATCATTTGTACTGCCTCACTGTTTTTTGTTCTTTGTTCATTTATTCAACTATATATATATATATATATATATATATATGTGTGTATATATATATATATATTTATGCCCACACACAACCATACACACAGACATATATATATATACATATATATATATATATATATGTATATATATGTGTGTATATATATATTTATGCCCACACACAACCATACACACAGACATGTGTATATATATATATATATATATATATATATATATATATATATATATATATATATATACACACATATATGAAATAGATGTCGTTTTTTACAAAAACAATATGAAAAATTAGAAGCAGAGGTTGAGAAGTAAAAAACAACTAAAAACAGTGAAATTTATAATAAACAGTATAAAAGGCTATGTTTCATACCTCTTTGAAAGACTTTTCCAAACAATCATGTACACAAAATCCTATTGTGCTAAAAATAATAATTACACATGGAGCAAATTATTCATTAAAATTGATACCAAATACATTTTTACATTAAGTGCTGATTTACAAACGTTTCGACCCCTTCCTGGGATTTGTCAAAATCAGTTATTTAAGATTATAAACCTCATTATACCCTTAAGAAACCGCTCGACAGCCAGCAGCCAAAGAAATTGTTTACATTTAAAAATTCAAAGTGACGCCATAATGCATGGAAAATCTATGCTGTCCAACTACAGAAATATAACGTCAAACCATTCTAACACATTATTATAAAACCTTATTTTAAAAATTAATAGATGATAAATCTAAAAAGAGAAATATAAACTTGATAAAAAATATTATAAAAGAGGAGAAGGAAAAAATAAAGACATATACGTACACACACATCCCCGCACACACATATAGATATATATACATACATAAATATATACATACACTCATATCTACATATATATACACACACACATAAATATGTACACCTCAATATAGATATACACCCATATACACGTACATATATAACATACATAACCACATGCATATACGCACACACACACACACACACACACACACACACACACACACACACACACACACACACACACACACACACACACACACACACACACACACACACACACACACACACACACACACACACACACACACACACATATATATATATATATATATATATATATATATATATAAAGAAGTACAGAGATACTTGCGAACACATACATATACATGAATATATCCACATATATCCCTGAATTTGTGTCGTGCCAACCTTAACCGTTGTTGCTCTATGAATAACTGGGACAAAATAATCCGAATGAATTAGATTGATTCAGTATCAGAGCTATATAATACATTATAAAGAAAGAAAAAACATCAGATATAATTAATAAGATATACCATACCCAAATTTCCTCACTACTCCTCGACTACGTAGTTTCGTGGCTTATTATGCAAAAAACACTACATCCCAGAGATGCAGTATTTTTGTGAAGTTTGCCGACTTATCAAGAGGATACCTCATTTAGAGTTTCAAAACACGTCCGCAGGACGCGAGATAGAATCCAGAAAGGATTCTATCTTATAATATATATATATATATATATATATATATATATATATATATATATAGAGAGAGAGAGAGAGAAAGAAAGCGAGTGAGATAGATAGATAGATATACACATATAAATCAAACTGGATGCAGTAAAAACCTGCTAGACCATTACTCACCAGATTACTCGATACTTGGGGTAGTATTAAAGACGGCTGAGCTCTTGCTCTTTCAACAGCTAGTACCAAACTCAGCTGTTGAAACGTCAAAAGCTCAGCCGACGAGATCCCGGCTCATATATATATATATATATATATATATATATATATATATATATATATATTATTCAAAATATTAATAAATGAATACGTTCACATAATCAAAATATATGTTTTATTATATATATTTCGGAGGTACTGTGCTGTTTTTTCAGTACGCCCTCATCAGATAAAATATATGAATTGATGCATGACATACCTCAATTGTCTTGATTCTTCAATTCCAGTCTTGGTAGTCAATTCCAAGACTGGAATTGAACCATCAAGACAGTTGAGTTATGTCATGCATCAATTCATATATTTTATCTGATGAGGGTGTACTAAAAAACAGCACACTACCTCCGAAATATATATAATAAAACATATATTTTGATTATGTGAACGTATTCATTTATTAATATTAATATTACTAACTCCAGAAAACTTCTTTGTAGAGTGCTTTTAATCTATTGTAAAACTATATTCATTGAGTAATCAATGAATCATATTAATCTTAGGTCATATATATATATATATATATATGCGTGTGTATGTGTATGTGCGTGCACGTGTGTGTGTGAGTATGTGTGTGTGTGTGTGTGGGGGGGTCTTTTTTATATAGAACAATAAAAAACAGTCGTCAGATGTAGCTAGATCGTTAGTTCATTGTTTTACGATCGATTCAGTGGGTCGATTGATCGATGGAGATTGATGTATCGACTAGCATGATTGTGGTTAAGTTACTACTTATTTGTAGTCTCGAAATCCCTGTTCAATCGGCCGTCCTCACCTACCACAAAAACTATTGAGCATACTGCCGAATCTCGCTGAAATATCCTTCTAAGTTAAAGACAATATATCTACCCCCAGACCGTTCAATAACTGGGTAAGTTATTGGGAAAACAGGAGGGAGAGAAGGAAAATAGAAGGGAAAGGGGAAAAAGGGAAGAAAAGAGAAAACAGCGAAAAAAACAACAAACCGAAGAATGTGCAAGCAAGTGAAGGCAAGAGAATACAAGACCACAGCGGTAACAGAACCTAAGTTCAAGAGCGAGTGATCGAACGAAAAGACACGACTGACCCAAGCGAGTGTAAGTGAGAAAAGGACTGCTAGAACTTCAGGCGAGGGAAACAATGAGGTAGCAGAAAGAGAGAGGATGAGTAAAAGTGAGAGGGAGAAATGGAGAGGAAGAAAGAAGGGGAAGCGTAGATAGTAACGAAATAGGTAGGTAGAGGGAGAGAGAAGATTGGTCACAGCGAAACATGATAAAATATATGGTGGATAGGATGGCTGTGTAGTTGCTAGTTAAGGTAGGCTTTAAAATGGAATGAGGAATATGAAGGTCCACATCACCAACAGCGCTAAGAGCGGCACCGCACCAGGATGCTCTCTTCGTACTGAATGAGAAGAAAGCAAGAACGGGGGCTGGGGGTGGATTTCCTCATCAGTTGTCTACTGGTCTCTCGGATATTTCAACGCTTTAAAGACAATATATCTACCCCCAGAGCGTTCAATAACTGGGTACGTTATTGGGAAAACGGAGGAGGGAGAGAAGGAAAATAGAAGGGAAATATATATATAGAAGTGGTAACACAAAGTTAGTTCACCATACCGAGAACAATTGTTTCACGTTATGCGGATCTTCAGCTCGGACTGATAATGGTTATACGGAACAGGAAAAGGAGAAACAACCGTATGAATGCGCATGCGCAGAAGCGGTCACTTCTCCCAAGCGATAAAAATCCAAGGTCGAAAGGTGTAAAGAAGATAACTGCAAATGTCCGGAATAAATTGTTCGAGTTGATTAGAATATTAGGATGTGGATGTTATTCAATCCGGAGCTTTGTGACAATCCGGAGCTTTGAAACAAGAGGTGTTTCCAGCCGTGTGGACAACGTGAGAAGATTTCATTTCTTGAATTTAGGCAATCACTATTGCGCAATCTCCTTAGAATATTGATCCTTTCTTTAATACACAGTCCACAAGACGGATTGTCACCTACGTATGGCTTGGACTTAGTGATAGCTTTCCATTGAATGGAGTAGTCTATAGTTGAGTCTTTGAGGGACCATACGTGGCTGGCAAGCTTCGTGGATGATCGTTTGTCCGGTACCTAAAGGTCGACTGATGGTTCAGGAAGCGTTCCTTAAACCGTCCCTCCGCCATACCCACATAGGAGTTGACCTCCTGTTGTTGGTTTGGTCGGTTGGAAGTGACACTGCTGCATAAACTACAGCAGGTGTGTTGCATTGCCGTTGAAGGGGACAAGCTTCACGCTTTCGGCAAGAGCATCCTGGTGCGGTGCCGCTCTTAGGGCTGTTGGTGATGTGGACCTTCATATTCCTCGTATATAGATATGTGTATGTATATGTTTAATTATTATTACTTTTATGATTTTAATAAGCCCTGTCATTTTCGTTCAACTAATTTATTTACTTTATTCTTAACTTCGAAGCCGAGATCATTCGGTTTCCTAAATAGAATATTAGTCTATACCATAAACGTGGTTTTGTCTTTGCGTGTATTTGCTCACATCGCTGCACATAACGACGTATTATCTTCACTTTTTTTTCCGTTCATTGCCAGGGAACCTCTTCACGAACCAAAGTATCGTCTTTCTGTTTTCGTTCGGTTGCAACGTTTTTCGAAATATTTACTTCTGCGTTCACAGATTGATTTTTTCAGTTTCAGAAGATCCCGTTAAGGGTGAAAGCAGCGATTCTTTGCTTAAACTTTAATCTGTTATTCTAATAAATATTTGCTCTAGGGTTCTTATCTGTTTGATATATATTTAACCTTATCGAGCCCTCTTTGGAGGAATCATATATATATATATATATATATATATATATATATATATATATATATATATATATATATATATATATATATATATATATATATATATATAAATGAAAAGTATAGAAATTGTTGTAGCGAGAAGCTAACAGTATTCCATAACATATATGCGACTATAGCGTCAAAATGGGAAAATAGTTAACATAAGATATGGGAAAAATAATTCAGACTCAATTCAAAAAGAATCAGGATATAGATTTATCCAATATATATATATATATATATATATACATTATCGGAGAAAGCTTTTTAGCGATATATATGAATATATGTAAATATGTATGTATATACACACACACACACACACACACACACACACACACACACACACACACACACATACACATATATATATATATTATAGATAACGAGGAATCATCTATATATATATATGTGTGTGTATGTGAATATATGTAAATATGTATGTATACATTTATATACATACACACACACAAATATATATATACAAAGTTGTGTGGACACATACACTTATATATATATAAATACAGATATATGTATGTGTGTGAATGTGTAATTAATTCTTGATTGAGTTGTAGTCAACGACTCTTAAATAAGTGGCAAAACTCCTGGGAAAAAATGGAAGCGGACAGAGCTATGTCTGTGTGTCATCTGACGAAATATGGCGGCGTGGAGAGTGGTGATGGTAGTGATGGGTGAGGTTGTCGGTGTGTGGGTGTTTGAGGGGGCAGTAGCGGGCACGTAGGGTGAGGGAGCACTGGTGGTAGTGATAGTCAGGCCTTGGTGGTGGTTGGGGCAGTCGGCGTAGGTTAAATCACGACGGTGGTGTAGCGGATTGGGTGGTGGTAGTTGAAGTGGAGGGATGGGAATAACCGTTATAGCAGTGAGAGTGAGTGTGAGTAGGGAGGTGGAGTTGAGGCATGTGAGGTGGGTGTAGCGGGTGAGTGGGGGAGTTAGGATGGTAGCGTGGGGTGAGAGGGTAAAGGTGAGCCTAAGATTAAGAGAGAAGAGAGTGTTGCTACTACAGGAACTGTCAGAGAAGGTGTAGGTGTCGGGGTTGAGCCAAGCAGCTGGAAGGGTGGTAGTAGTATATGTAGAGGGCTGGTGGTGGCGTATGTAGGACATAATGGCGGGGGTGTGTTGTGAATAGGAAACTGGTAAGACAGAGAAAACTCTGTTTCTAACAGTGTGGGAGAATATAGTTCTCAGGCTAAGACATACTGGCTTATATTCTTGCTGTAGAGTATTGTTTTCTTGGTGATGGTGATGCTGTTTATGATGGCGGTGGTAATGGTCGTGATGCTGGTGGTATTGCTGTCGGTGGTGTGGATGTTAGAGGTGTTGGTGGTGTTGGTGTCGGCGCTGTTAGGGGTGGCATAGGTGGTGTTGTTGGTGATGGTGATGCTGTTTATGATGGCGGTGGTAATGGTCGTGATGCTGGTGGTATTGCTGTCGGTGGTGTGGATGTTGGAGGTGTTGGTGGTGTTGGTGGCGGCGCTATTAGGGGTGGCATAGGTGGTGTTGTTGGTGATGATGATACGGTTGATGATGGTGGGGGTTTAGTGGCGGCGGTGTTAGTGTTGGCGTTTGTGGTGGTTTGATATTGTTGCTGGTAATGGTGGTGGTGTTGGTGGTGTTGGTGGTGATGGTAGTGGTGTTGCTGGTGATAGTGGTGATGGTGTTGGCGTTTGATGTGATGATGGTAGCGATGATGGTAGTGATGAGAATGATGCAGATAGTGATGACGATGAATGTGATGATAGTGATGATTATAGTGATGATGATGGTGATGAGGATGATAGTGATGATTTTGTTAAAGATGTTGTTGAAGACCAGCAGTTAATCCAGTGCATTACTGGTACTTTATTTTATCAACCCCGTAAGGATGATAGGCAAAGTTAGCCTAGGAGGGATTTGAAGATTATAATGATGATGAATTTGGTGATAACAAAATGATGACCATCTATGTATCTATCTATCTATGTATGTATCTATCTATCTATCTATCTATCTATCTATCTATCTATCTATCTATCTATCTATCTATCTATCTATCTTTCTATCTATCTATCTATCTATCAAGGTGAACGCCTACCTCTCGGAGCCGTTCCATATCACGCGATCCATTCGACAGGGATGCCCTCTCTCCCCCCTTCTGTACGTACTGACTCTCGAGCCACTACTGCGGAAGTTGGAGCTATTGCAGGGCATACCTCTGGAATCGGGACTGCGAAAAGCGGCGTCGGCCTACACCAACGACATTATAGTAATGGTGTCGAGCACCTCGCAAATCGGGGAGATCGGCACCTTACTGGTGGAATTCGAAAGGTTCACAGGAGCGAAGCTGAACCGGGACAAATCCGTCGGTTTGCAACTCGGAACGTGGAGAGGCAAACCGATGCCTTCCGATGGCGTCGTCGGACGCTGGACGAAAGGACCGGTAAAGCTGCTCGGGGTCTGGTTTGGTCCTGACCTCGAGGTGGAGAAGAACTGGAACGAGGTGACGGCCAAGGCGTTTGCGCTCACCCAGAAGTGGGCAAAGTGCAAATTATCCTTGAAAGTTCGAGCGGAGGTGGCGAACACTTTTATAGCGTCCATCATCTGCTACCGCTTGACCGACGTGCCTTGTCCAGCCAAAACGCTCACCAAAATGGAGCGCGCGCTCTTCCAATTCCTTTGGAAGAAACGGGCTCCTTTGGTGAAAAGATCCATCTCCTGCCAACACCCTTCAAACGGAGGGCTGAGGATCCCCTGGCTGACGATGCGCAAACACGCGCTCAGGCTGCGGCACCTCCACGTATTCCTCACCAGACAAAAGGTGTGGGCCCCATTCGTGAGGCGAGCCTTCCCACAACTCGTCTCGCTGACCGAGCCGCAGTCCTGGGTCAAGCAAATACCGAGGAAAATGGGCGACTGGCACATCGAATGTGCTCAGGCGCTCACAGTCCTCTGGCAAACGGACCCGGCGATCAGTGGAGACTCCACTTCGACATTCTATAGAGGGTTGGTCCGCAGCAAGTGCGACGACGTGCTCTGAGAAACTCTAGGCGTAGCGGAGGACGAACTGGCCAGTCTGTTTGGTAGGACCTTCCGCCCGGGACCAATGGACAACTTCCAAAAGTCCCTGGCCTGGCAGTGCTACCGAGGAGCTCTACCAGTTCGAGACAAGCTCTACAGACACGGGCGCCCGGGTAGGGACCCTTCGAAAAAGATCTGTCCGAGATGCGTGTGCGACGAGGAAACCGTCGCGCACGCATTTGTGCACTGCCCGGGCGTTACAGACCTGTGGGGCTATGTGGAACGACTATTGTAGCGGGTGGGACCAATCCAGTTGACCACCGAGTCCATTGTCACGATCAAACCACCACCCTCCTTCAAAAACGAGGGAGAAGCGGTTTTCCTATGTGTTATGGCTATGGTGAAAGAGGTTATATGGTGGACGATGTTAAAAGGGCTGAGGTCAGACACCTTTCTCTCCGGCGAGCAACTGATTCGTTTTTTCAAATATCATTTTGGAAGAAGAATCAGGATGGAGAGAGAGGTGCTGTACCCCAGAAAATTTTATAAAAGGTGGGTGAATGTGGCAAAGATGGCCCGAGTGGTTGGGCCTTCTATCTATATAAGCCTGTAGGTTGAAGAAAAAGAGGAAGAGAGGAAGGGTGTACTCACTCTTGGTGCTCCTGGAGATGAGGGTTGTACATTTTTTCGGGGTGTGTACAACCCCTGTGTAACACCTCCCCCCTATTGGGGATATTAATTGTTATTTGTTATTTTATTAATAGTTTTATTTTCATACACCTGTATGTAAACTCCCCATTTGTATTTGTCCCCTTCTTTTGTGCCCTTGTGGCTAATAAAGAAATGTATCTATCTATCTATCTATCTATCTATGGACCTTCTCTCTATATCAGCCTGTAGGTTGAGGAAAAAGAGGACTCCTGGAGATGAGGGTTGCATATTTTTTCGGGGGTATGTGTTACCCATATGAAATGTCTCCCCTATTGGGCAAAATCGATTAATTTTTAAATTGCATTTGTGATAGTAATTTACACGTTTTTATTGTATGTAAACTTCCCCCTTTGTATTTGTCCCCTTATTTTGTGCCCCAGTGGCTAGTAAAGAAACATATCTATCTATCTATTTATCTATCTATCTATCTATCTATCTATCTATCTATCTATCTATCTATTATCTATCTATCTATCTTTCTACCCCTCTCTCTATCTATTATCTACCTACGTATCTATCTATGTTTTTATGTATGCATGTATGCATGTATTATGTATGTATGTATGTGTATATGTATGTATGTTCTTCTGGTTTTATAATTTCACAAATTTTTGCTAATAGAGAGAGAGAGACGGTTTCTAACATAGATACAAGACTCTCTCATTGGAATTTACACAACATAAACTATGTACACATGCATGTCTGCGACTAAACCGGCAACGCCACTTCGTTGGTGAGGAGGGTGTCTTTAGACACTCTGCAGGAGGAAAAACAAAGGCCGCCAAAGGGCGGTGGAACTCAGGAGAGTCAACGGCCATCCAATATATATTTTTTTTGTGGTTGGGTGGGAGTCACCTAGTATTCATTAAGACATCTCTCTAGAAGGTCACTCTGATATAAAATCTTCGACTTCGTTTGCATCCAATGATCGTGACCAATTCTTCTTTTGGGGCAAATGCATTCGATATTCAGAGAGTAGGATAGGCCCCATGCAAAGCCTTTCCTCACTTAAAAAAGCTTGAAGCACAGGCATCGCTTGATATGTGATATTTTTACGACGCATGGTATTGCTGGCAATAGGCTAGTCCCTAGCAGGACTAAAAAGCCACGTCCATAATGCTCATCTTTAAGTATCAAACGATGGCATTACTTGAAATCGGGTTGAAGCTATCATATATCTATCTATCGATCGATCTATCTCTCTCTCTCTCTATATATATATATATATATATATCATATATAATACGAACTCTCTATAAATGTATCTATCGATCTATATATACAGCCGATCGAATATACCACAGTACATGAGTGGTTCTTAATTTTATCATATATGTATATCTGTACAAAAACGGTATGGGATTTATTTAACCGTAGCTGTGAGAAATGTGCATGGAAGCACACGCACACACACACACACACGCGCGCGCGCGCGCACACACACACACATATATATATATATATATATGTATATATACATATGTAAACTTCTCGTATTTTCGTATTTCTGCTGTAAAGATGGAGAAAAGCTTTGACGCAAGTTTTGATTTTCCTTGAGGCAATAATCACTAAACCCGAACAAATAGAATGAACATTTTTGCTCAACTGGATTTTGTGCGACACTCTAACTATGCTGTAAAAACATTAGCAATATAAGGCCATTGCTACGTATGGATCCGTAACACCCGATGGAGTCTTCACCGTTTCTGGGACATTTTAAGCCTGGCGGACCATATCTCCTTTCAGGACTGAATAGAACAGATTCCTTTCAAATAAGGATATAAAGTGAGAAAGAGAATGGAAATGACAAAGAGATATAAAGGAGGAACCGACTCAAGTACTAGACTGGTGCTTTTTTATCGACCTCAAAAGGATAAAAGAAAAAGTTGACCTCGGCCGGATTTGAACTGACAGAGAAGAGAGCCGAAGTGAATACCGCAAAACACTCTATCCGACTCTCTAACGACTCTCGGCTAACTCGCCGACGACGTTGCTAATTTGCTACTGTATTATATTTGAGATTTTGGTATTTTGGTATTCTTAAAAGTATTTTACTTTTTAGTATTCCTCCTGCTTTCTAGGTTATGAGATATAGTAAAAAGATAACTACCACTGTCAACACTATTACTATCAACTACTACTACTACTACTACTACTACTACTACTACTACTACTACTACTACTACTACTACTACTACTACTGTCTTTGCAAAGACAAAACAAATCAAACTATAACACATCCTCAAAATCCGATGGAATAGCGGTACCATAAAGACTCTTTATTTGAAATTTCTTAAATAAATATCTTCCCACATGTATATCTCAATTGTACACTGAGCCATGCAAGGACACACTCTGGTGTTTTTTACTGGTTTCAGTCGATTGTGGCCACGAGGGACCACCGCACTACATATCGACCGCAGTACATATTTTTCAGGTGTGTTAGTTATTTTATCAATCCCGTCCAACTGCTAGATAACGGGGCATAAACGGAGACACAGAAATGGACTTCTACACCCACTTATGTATAAGGTGGACTTTTGCTTTTTAACTCTACGAATTTTCACTCACAAGACATTGATTGGCCCAGGGCTGTAGTGAAGAAGCTTGCCCAAGGTGCCATGCAATAAAAAGGAAACTGGAATCACGTGGTTGCAACGGGAATTCTTTAACAACAAGGTGATGTCCTGTGATATCACGCTCGTACGCACACACACACACTATCACACACGGTCGCGCGCGCGCACACACACACACTTACACACACACTATTACGCACGCACGCGCACACACACTATCACGCACGCACGCACGCACGCACGCACGCACGCACGCACGCACGCACGCACGCACGCACGCACGCACGCACGCACGCACGCACGCACGCACACACACACACACACACACACACACACACACACACACACACACACACACACACAAGGAAGATGACTTTTAGCACGGTCCAAGATTTCCTGTTAGGTTTCCAGTTTATAGGATATCATTCTTCCTCAATCCCACCAGAGACCCTGAATATGGGACATGGACACAGTTATTTGCTCTCTGACTAAGCAGTAAAGAAAAAAATAACAAAAGTACTTTAGTATTGGCAGACCGACAGACCGACAGTCCGACTGACTGATTGATTGACTGGCTTTGGTGACTGGCTGGCTGCCTATATTACTTACCTAGACTAGACTAATAAGTTTCTCATTCATTTAACCAAGTGACGCCAATCGGCGACCATGTTATGAGGGACGTAAGAGAGAACTAAAACCCTTTCGTTAATGACAAAATAAAAATAGAAAAACTGTTTGGGGTAGAGTGAGAGAGAGAGAGGGGGATAACAAGAGAGTATAGGAACAGGAGAAAGAAGGAGAGAAGAAAAGAACTGGGACACGGCATAACATCACGCACTGATCAATATCTTAAACCATACTTACAACGAACCTTCTTCAATAATCCCTCATCTCTCTCTCCAGCCCTTACCAACGCCATTTTGCTTTCCCAAATAACTGCCATAATTATAACATACATACTTCTGAAATATCTTTTATCTTTTGTTTAGCCAATCATAATATGTCTGTTAGACTCACAGTCCTATTATTTCTGTTTATTATTTTGTCTCACTTTGTTTTTCTATCGTTATTTTTATTAAGATATTCCCGATATATTCTGTATGTGTGTTTGTTTACTTCTTGACGTCCGTTTTTTTCAGCCGTCATTTCGTCTTCATTTATTTCATTATTCTTTTATTCTTTTATTGGCTTTAGTCATTAGACAGCAGCCATGCTGAGGGACCGTATTGAAAAGGTTTACTATTCTCCTATCAACCCCAGTACTTATTTAAAATGTGTGCTACGTCTTTTATCGATGTTTTTGTCGAACCTTTAAGTTACAGTATACGAGCAAAATTGCAGACACAAACATAAATAAACGCACGCACACAAATATATATATATATGTATGTATGTATGTATATATATATATATATATATATATATATATATATATATATATATATATATGTGTATATATATATATATATATATATATATATATATATATATATATATATATATATATATATATATATATATAAAAAGATGAAATTGAAAATGCAACTGGAGTCTTATTTTAAAATATATATATATATCTACTTTTGAAAAACAGAAGAACTGCGAAACCAGTAAAGGAACCAAATAAATATATATATATTTTTTAAAATAAGACTCCAGTTGCATTTTCGATTTCATCTTTTTTTCTTTATACTTTCACTCGTGTAGGACACCTCGGTTATTTTTCATTTTGTAAAAAAACCTCACTTTCTAATATATATATATATATATATATATATATATATATATATATTTTTTTAAAGGTTAAACAAGGTTCAATGAATAAATCAAAGAATGAGTTTTACAATAGATTGGAAGCACTCAACGAGTTTCGGTTTTCCATCTACTATGTTAGGGTATGTCATGCCGCATCTTATTTTATCTGATGAGGACGTACTGTTGAAGATAACTCTGTACCTCTGAAATATGTATAATAAAATATACTTCATCACACGAATGTCTATTTTTGTTAATATTTTGAATTAATATATATATATATATATATACTTTATATACTTCATAAAAAATAAAAATAAAAAGAATTGTCCCTCTCATATTTTAATAATATTATCTTTTCAATAATGCCACTTTGACGAATCAAAAAAGAAAAACAGATCCTTAAATCTCCCGTGCTATTTCCAACTTCATCTTTTCTCTATATCCACTGTTTTGTATAGAATCCTTACTTCCCTTTTCTAATATATATATATATATATATATATATATATATATATATATATATATATATATATATATATATATATATTTATAATAGAATATAAAAGAAAAAACAAACACAGATATATAGATATATGTGTTCTAATCGTAAGGGACCAGATTCACTGAGGTGAAAAGAATGCTAACTATAGACAATTGGGTTCGCTTGTCTCAATTTAAGAAAAAATTAAGAAAATAAATACAAACTAGAATTGTGGTAACTACCAATCACCTGGACAACTTGTTGTTTCGCAAAGTTAATTGTGAATAGATATACTAATCCAAGCTCATCAGTGGGTGATGAATTAGTATCCTAGACACTTCTATGTATGCTCTATATAAAATATAACACACCGCAAATGGCATCCTAGCGAGTCTCACAAACCCACACCACTAAAAACAGCAGCCAGGTTTACTCGACATTTGAAATAGCTCAACAAATTTATTCACAATTAACTTTGCGAAACAACAAGTTGTCTGGGTGATTGGTAGTTACCACAATTCCAGCTTGTATTTATTTACTTAATTTTTTCTTAAATTGAAACAAGCGAACCCAATAATCATATTGTGTTGTTTATTACATAACTAAATATATAATCATATTGTATTGTTTATTACATAACTAAATAACTCTGTACTATATATATATAGTACAGAGTTTTTAGTTATGTAATAAACAACACAATATGATTATTCCATTACCGAAGGTTTCACGAAGTCTGACGATGCTAAAAGAAACGTCTGATGAACGGATTCAGACGCTTCTGCTAGTATCGTCTGGCTTCGTGAAACCTTGGGTAATGGCATAATTTTATTGTGGTGTTTATTAAATAATATATATATATATATATATATATATATATATATATATATTATTTAATAAACACCACAATAAAATTATGCCATTACTATCTCTAATCCTTCTATAGATTTAGAAAAATAACCAATAATATATTCCATAAAAAATGTCAAAACAACAGATGGGAATCTAATTACTCACTGCCACCAAGAATTCTCACTGCTATCGAAAAACCACTCCTTCAACTATTCTTCTAACAACTTCACCCCTCCCTCCTAATATTCTCTATAAAAACTAAATAGGTCCTCAGTAATATTATTCTGATGAAATGACAGTAAATAATAACATTGAAATATTGAATGTCTGCATAACTAAAAGTTTGTAGATAGCTGTTTTAGGTTATGTAACTGTTATAGAAACACGTGTCAATAAATTCCTTTCAACTAAACTGTATCCATTCAAATCTTTCTATATATATATATATATATATATATATAATTATATATGTGTGTGTGTGACAAATGAAATCGATATATAATATATAACAATCATGTGGCTCTGTGATCGCCAATGAGGGAATTGAAGCTAAATACCCGAAACATAAGAGGGCTTGCACACTGCCATTATTTTAGGAATTGCCTTTCATCCTTACGGAGTCGATAAAATAAAATACCAGTAATACACTGATTAATTGCTGGCCTTGTGCCAAAAGTAGAAACAATTATTTTAGGAAATCATATAGCTAATATTTTGCAGAAATCAATAAATCAGGCAAAACTCAGACACAATAAGTATTATACTTCATACTTACTTAGCCACTAAGTTTTTATAATACATATGAAAATGATTTAAAAAAAGGATTTGATAAGAGGACCTGGTATACGTATAAACAAAGGATCTCTATAACATGTATAAACATTGATGTTTGTAAAGTCAGTTTTCTCCGTTTTGGATTTTTAATATCCAAAACGGAGAAAACCGGCTTTTCAAACAATTTATCTTAATAACAAATTGTTTTTCCGTTAAAACTAATGAAAAATGTTTTGAAGATCCAAAACGGAGAAAGAAATCTTTGCCAACAACAATTTTTTTATACATCTTATAAAGATCATTTATATCTTTATATATATATATATATATATATATATATATATATATATATATATATATATATATATATATATATATATATATATTGTTATACTTGGGGAGGGTCATATTTGTGTAATATTGCCAGAATTAATGACACTGTTTGGTTGGTTTTCGCTTTTCGCTTCTGTGTCTTTTATATCGGTAATCTAATTTATTCGGTCCTCAATGTTGCCATTGACTGACCAACGGTAAAAAATAATACAGATACAGTATAGACACAAACACATATATATAGTTTATCAAAGTTCTTTCGTTGCACATCTGCAACATTGTCAGTGGTGCTATTGTTTCCTCCCGTTACATTGTATGTCTACGCCATATTTATTTAGCCTGTTTATATATAATTCATCGCAGTTATATATATATATATATATATGTTGATCCTTCATATGCCTCAATTTATTTTTTTCCTTTCTCTATTTGTTTAATTACTATTATGTGTTTTTTAGTTATTACCTTTTAATCCTTTAATTTTTAATTAAAAAAAAAATTTTAATTTTTAATCTTTAATTTTTAATTTTTAGGTTTTAAAATATTTTTAAATTTTCTTTTAAATATTTTAAAATATTTTTACTTATATTTTTGTAATTTTTAAATGTTTCAATTGCTTTAAAATATTTTAAAAGTTTTTTAATTATTTTTTAATTATTTTTAATTACTTCCAATTATTTTTAATTACTTTTAAGTATTATTTTTTAATTATTTCTCTTAAAATTCTCTTTTTTTATATATATTTTTTTAATTATCTTTATGTGCTTAAGATTGCTTTTGTTTGCCTTCACATGCTCCAGTCTCTTGTGGGAAAATGCTCCAGTCTCATGGTTTGTTACAATGTTGACTATTAAACCCAGTACGCCTTCTCTCCACCCTTCTCCTATCCAATCTCCCTCATGCTATCCTGTACAGTTTCTCTACTGTTCTGGTGACTAAGCTTGGTAGAGCACTATATATTCAGCACTATATTTTTTATTAATTACGCTCTGAGGTTATCTGCCTCACGGTATGGATGAAACATTGTTAGCGAATAAAAATTGTATAAGTATGTAGGCGTTCATTGATTTATTTTTTTCTATATATATATATATATATATATATATATATGAAAACGCGTGTTGAAAGATATATTGTTATACTTTAGGAGGGTCACGCTGCCAACAAAAACTCACGCCCCTGTCGGTTTTCACCTCAATTTATTATAAATTTTCAGTTAGTTTAATAAACGGGAGGCTGTTTATTTACCTCCTCAGCGACTAATACACTGCTGTATATATTGATAAACCAGATGTTATAGAAGAGGATACTTGCTCAGAATGACGTAAAGCGGGACTGAACCCAGGACAACATAGTTGCAAAGTGAAGATCTTAACCAAACAGTCATTTCGGAACCTATTTTCTTAAATATTTATTTATAGTTGTTTACTTTATTGAGCATTTTTTCTTTAACCCCCTCACAAAAAAAAGGAAAATAAATAAATTAACTCAAAAATCGAGTTGGCATCCAGAGGATTGTTGTGGTGGGTTGTGGTGTCTATAGTGTAGTTGTAGGTGGGTGGGGAGCTTAGGTGATTTGTGGGATATTTTGTTACGTGTTTTATTCAAATTTCCTACTCCATGTCGTGACTGAGATTCAAAGATCTTTATTCTTTTGTGGTGCACCCCTTCATAGATAACACAAAAAAGAAAGAAATCGATAAATAAATATATAGATATATAAAATACATATTAAAAGAATAAACGAATACAGGTTTTTACACGTGTACCATTATACATACATACATACATATATATATATATTTTC
>OZ024740.1:258637237-258652237 GCA_964016885.1 Eledone cirrhosa | reverse complement strand
GACATATCGGCGTATTGACGGAGCAAAACACTTTAACAACATGTGTACCTGTCTCTACCACACCAATTCGAACTGCCTGAAGAGGTCACAGACAATGATGGCTGTCACCGAAATATATATAGCAGTACATCTTTAATAAACGAAACCAAATCTTAAATATTTGATTTAATTACTTTATTTTATATATATATATATATATATATATATATATATATATATATATATATATATATGAATAAAGTTAGTCCTTCATCAGTGATCTTCCAACCTTCAATGGTATTTTATCGCTTTAAAGACCATATACCTCCGGTTGGTGCGAGCAACGACTAAAGAAAGTTGTTGGGACACGTAAATAAGGGGAACGAGCGAGACTGTAAACAAACAAAGATGGTAATGCAACGAAAAGTGAGGAAGAAAGAGTCATGTCCCAGATTTCCATGAATATAAGTTCGGTGAAATCGTGAACGAGAGAGAATAAAGACCATCAAACCTAGTCGAAATGTGAGCAAGGAAGGAATTCCGCACAGGTCAAACCAGAGGAAGAAGGAGTCTAGTCCCTGAATTCGGTGAACATGAGTTCTGTGAAATCGTAGACAAGAGAGAAAAAAGGAACAACCAGCCTGGTCAAGCGTGCGCGAGAAAAGAATTACGCACAGGTCAAACGGGAGGAAATAGGAGAGGTAGTAGCAGATATATATATATAGATATATATAGATAGATATACAAGAAAGTACCTCCATAGAATCATTTGATAAAATATATACAGTATTTCCTCTCCCAATCAGCATAATCAACCACACAAAAAATCAATTAAACAAGGCTATAAGTCTAAAAAGCAGCTCTGAAGAAACAATAGATAAATAAACGATAGCTCTCTTATCCGCGATCAACAGCCACAGAATATTTACCCAGTATTTCTAATAGCCCGACTGATCAGCCAGGCTGCTAATAGGCAAGTCAGTCCGATCATCACTGCGTATTTTTGAAAATAGCATATATTTTCACTAGCCCTGAGAATTTGGTAGGTGAACAGTGAGTTGTACTGATGAAGGGTGATACCCAGAAGCATTAGTGTCTGCAGTTCTATCCGCATGCCAACACAAGAGCAAGAATGACATGGCTTAAAATTGAGGCTTGTTTGCATAATTGCAAACAAATCGAATGTTATTAATATTCGAAAAACTCAGATTACATTCATATATATATATATATATATAAGCAATGAGTTATTTAATTTGTTTATTATTCAACAAATTTAATTTATAACAGATTAGAAGCACTCAACAGTTTTCTTCTGGAGTATAAGATCAATAATATTAATAAATCGAAGCTATCTTATAAAACAATATTTATTTTATTATATAAATTTCAAGGGTACCAAAATTTTGGTACGCCCTCATCAGATAAAATACAAAAAATGGTTTATAGATAGTGACATATTCAGACAAGAACTTAATGTTGTGAGTTCTATTTGAATAGTCAACAAAACTTCAAATCACAAGATGCTAATCAGGATAACGTTAAAACTGAAAAAAGATCGTTATGTTTAGACGCTAGGTAAATTTAAATAATTAGGATTATTTCTTAATAAGAATAGAAAATAGGGGTTATTATTAGGGTGGAAGAAAATTTAAGGAAAGATTTTAAGAAAAAAATATTTAAGCTACTAACAGAATATTTATAGGAATGTATGTGTATAATTGTCCGGAACGTATTTGCAAGGGTGTAAAGAGAATGAAATAATTATATTTATTTTTATTTATTTAATAATTTAATTATATATTTTGGAAGTATATACAATATAACATGTGAATTATAAATAAATGTGTTAAAGTGAGAGAATATTAATTTAAAATATGAGAGGTATCCTGTATTTATATATTCGATTGGGTCTATTCTATTGGTGTGTTTTAATATTATGAAGATTGCAGTTATAAGTATATTTTATTATATTATAAGAGGTTAGTTTGTATATATATAAATAATTTTGGTGAGTATATATATTATGTATTTAGTAGATAAATAATTATGGTTAGCTTTATATAAGAAAAGTTATGATATGTTAGGCGAAGATATATTTATATTTTCAATATATGGCTTAAGAATGTGGAAGCAATTCTATTTTAGTATAGAAGATGTATATTATTTTTTTATATTCTAATTGTATCAAGATAGAAATAAATCTACGAAATTTTAATATTTATGTAAAGTCTAAATGTTACGTAAATTTTAGATGTAAACATGTTTCTTTTCAAAGGAAAAGATAACTCTAATTTTTATTAGTTTACAGAGTTAAGTTATAGTTATATTTATCGTTTAGTCTCACATTTACTTTCAAATTATATTCTAATTGTAGTATATGGAAAAATTATTTTATATAAGATTTAAAGCATCATATATTACATAAGTTCCAGGATAAAAATGTTATGTATATATTTCGCCGAGGTTAACTTTGCCTTTCATCCTTACGGGGTCGATAAAATAAAGTACCAGTAATACACTGGTTAATTGCTGGCCTTGCGCCAAAAGTAGAAACAATTACTTATACCTATGTATAAATTTGATGATATTAAGTATTTGTATGTATGCATTTAAAAGACCTATAAATGTTATTAGAAAAATGTTTAGCAATCATCAAAATTACCTTTAAAAATATAATTAAATATAATTTTTCACGAAAAAACAGCGAAGACATATAAATTGTAACTAGGTAAGATATAGAGGCTATATATAATATTTTCTATAGATTATAGATACTTTTAAAAGTCTTGGACTGTCGATGCAAACAAGAATTAAATAATTCTTTTTTTTTGTTTAGAGAATTCTTAGGTTTGGTAATTATGTGAAAAATGTCTTCAATAGAGAGATGACAAATTCTTGAGAGAGACATATTCTGGTATGCGGGCGCTTTCGAAATCGTTCTCCAAGAGATCGAATAGTCAATATTATTGTCTTTTAAGGACCAAATTAAATGTGAAAGTGATGTTGAGATTTTTTGGGGGTTCACTATTCAAATAGAACTCACAACATTAAGTTCTTGTCTGAATATGTCACTATCTATAAACCAATTTTTGTATTTTATCTGTTGAGAGCGTGCCAACATTTTTGTACCCTTAAAATATATATAATAAAATAAATATGGTTTTATAAAGATAGCTTCCATTTATTAATATTATATATATACACACACACACACACATATATATATACATATATATATATATATATATATGCAGAGGTTATATTTAATTTGTTTGGATTCAACAAGCTTAAAAATTGTTTATAACTGATATAAAACACTCAACAATTAGTAGAGTAAATATACAATATATTAACAAATGGAAACTATA
Organism: Eledone cirrhosa; assembly: GCA_964016885.1. Classification (NCBI taxonomy): domain Eukaryota; kingdom Metazoa; phylum Mollusca; class Cephalopoda; order Octopoda; family Eledonidae; genus Eledone; species Eledone cirrhosa. The sequence goes on along the minus strand of OZ024740.1, from coordinate 258,648,887 downwards.
TTTATAAAACCATATTTATTTTATTATACATATTTCAAGGGCCACCAAGGCAAATTATGGTGCGCTTTCATCAGATAAAATACAATACAAAATTAGTTTTATAAATAAATATTGACATACCCTGTAAAAAAGACAACCTTAATGGTTGGAGCTTCCTGTATTGTATTTTATCTGATGAAAGCGCACCATAATTTGCCTTGGTGGCCCTTGAAATATGTATAATAAAATAAATACGGTTTTATAAATATAGTTTCCATTTGTTAATATATTGATATATTGTATATATATATATATATATATATATATATATATATATATATATATATATATATATATATATATATATATATATATATATATATATATATATATATATATATATATATATATATATATATATATAAAGAGAGAGATAGATAGATAGTTAGATATAGATAGATAGATAGATAGATAGATAGAGATAGAAAAATAGATAGAAATAGATATCTCTCTTTATTTGCCACAGGGGCGCACAAAAATGGAACATTAGAAGACGTGACAGCGAGGGTTTTACATAAAATTAAAAAAAATGATGAATAACAATAAACTAAATATAAAATAAAACAATTTGAATCCCCATTTATCTTCCTCAACCTACAGGTTTATATACAGAGAAGGCCCATTTACTCGGGCTGTTTTCGCCACACTCACCCACCTTTCAGTGAATTTACTGGGGTGTAGTACCTCTCTCTCCCCTCTCACCTTCCTTCTGAAGTCGTACATAAAGAAGAGGATGAGTTGTTGTCCGGAGAGAAAGGTGTTTGCCCTTAGTCCTTTCAACCTCATCCACCATATGACTTGTTTCGCCATAGCCACCAGACAGAGGAAAACCGCCTCTCCTTCATTCTTAAATAAAGGCGGCGGGGTGATCTTCACGATGGACTCGGCTGACAACTGGATGCGTCCCACACGTGACAGTAACTGTTCGACACAATTCCACAGGTCGGTCACCCATGGGCACAGAAGAATTGCAATGTCTATATATATATATATATATAGAAATGGAAGTACAGCATAATCGAAGCTCTGGCTGCAGCTAAGCTAACGAATGCAATCGGAATGTACAACTAAGCACTCAATAAGGTATTTTACCTTAGAGTAATAACATTACGTTTAGACAGCTTTTCAAAATGAAGACAGCGACCGATATGCCAGCCGCAGTGACCAAAGCAACGAGAAAACTGACTCAGGAAAATATGACAAATATATATATATATATATGTTTCCGATTCTCGATAATTTATTTGTATTTATCTCCAGTCTTTAGCTATTGGCCAGTTAATTTTATTGATTTTTTAGTTGATCTTATTGACTGATTACTAGCTCATGTTAATTTTAACCCGTCTGTTGAGAACTCTAATTCCATATGTGATATTTTGTATTTTTACAATAATATACACTACTGAATTCATTCGCCTAATATAGGGGTTCTCTCCCTTGCTAGACCCCACGTGGATTTAGTAACGGGTACCTTTGTATTTTTGAACGAAATGCCTGTTGAGAAAGTGGTTTCCTCGTTCATCATTCTACCAGAAGCGGATATATTTTTATGTAGGCTGACGGTAACTGATTTAGGAGCCGCAGAAACCAAAATGCTGGAATTTACCATCTTTCTAGCGGGTCCGGGTAAAGATTTTTCATTCATTTATATTATTATTTGTCTGACCCGAATTTTCTTGGTCGTTTTTTCGGCTGTGCGAATGATTTTAAGCATTGTCTCTGTGTGTTGTTATTTAAACGTTAGTTATAGCTCTGGTTTATCCAAACTATTGAGCCCTTTGCCACGGATTTCGAAGATTGTGTTTCGTTATTTCGTGGGCCGAGATTCCGATTCCCGATAATTTATTTGTATATATATATATATAGGCAGAATTACTATTTATGCTTTATGCAAATTGTGGTGTAGCTTCCAGAGGTCCCAGAAACATCTAGAACATTTTTATCAATTTTTATCGATTCCAATCAACTTGAGAAGGTCCAGGTTAGGCTTCAACCTATTTGTATTTATCGTTGTTGTGGTATAAGTATGGCCACTGCCTTTGGTCGTTTTTCATGGCGTCGCACGTTTGTAGCTTCTATGCTTATCTGGACGAAAATATATTAACTTCTCGCTCCATTGAATGATTATATATATATATATATATATATATATATAGGGCTTTCTTCTCACTACTAGATAAAAACTTCCCTCTAGGACACAAGTACCACAACCTCTTAAACAAAAACACCATTAAAATCTCATACTCTACGACGCCTAACTTAGCATACCACATAGCTAGCAGCAATAATAGTAAAATTAGTTCTTACTTCCAACAAACAAAATCACAACGGGATGCAAACCCTCTAAATACCACTGTAGCAAGCAACAATAGCAACGGCAGTAACAATAGAAATAACACTAGTATAAGTAATAACACCAGGGTTGTCAACCCGAACACCCAAAATCCTATATCCACCACACAGACTTCCGCATTGCATTATAACCAGCGGACTAACGCACAGAATAATTGTAACTGTAGAGCTAATAGAACCTGCCCTTTAGATAAAAAATGCCTAACCAAGGATGTCATATACTCATGCACAGTCACGACTAATAACTCTTCAGAAACCTATGTAGGCTCCACTTCTAACTGCTTCAAAATCAGATATAACTCGCACATCCACTCGTTCAAAAAGCACAGCCTAGCCAACTCCACCTCACTTTCTAGCTACATACACTATCTAAAATCTAAAAATAAACCATACACACTCAAATGGGAAGTGATAGGCAGCGCGACCTCGTACAAACCACCTAATAAATTCTGTAACCTCTGTATACTAGAGACACACAATATTATCTTCTCCAACCGTAACCTACTTAACAAAAAATCTGAGGTGTTTGCAACTTGCCAGCACCGCCTCAGACATTCCTTCCAAAACTTTAAGCCCTATATATAGCAATGTCGGACTGGAACCTAACACCACATCTAGCATCAAACACCAGAGACACACCCTATACTACATACCCAACACTAGCTGATCCATTATAACACAAACAACGACATCCCTCTGGAACCCTTCGCAGGGAAAATACCCATTTATACCTCTACGGCAGGTGTGACAACATCCACCCACTTGGACGGCACTACACCGCTCTAAGGGTAATTTGAGCATGAATTGATCGGTTGGATGGTGTTGGGCAGAGGAAACACCTTCCTTAGACAGATGTAAAATGATTTAATCGAGTAGCGCTGTTGACCAGTAGGACCGGGCTGCTGAGCGCAGTGAGTGAATGCAATGCAACTGCCGTGCGGGTTGTACGTATATGGATGATCTGACGGTCAGAGAGGGGTCGCGAGGACTGCGGATTGACCTTTGGCCTGCCTGGGGATGATTATCTTTCGACATCCAATGTAAGCAAGCGATGACCCAGATCTTACCAGAGATCATTGGGTCCTGAAGCAATCCTGCAGTCACCGCGCCTAGTCATATGAGCAGACTACAACCACAGAGATCATTAATTTAGAATCCTCGCTCATCATCTATAATTTCCATTTGTAGCACCTTAAGATGGGTTAATCCACCTTAATAATAATATGATCACCTTCAGCATAATTTAGTTAAACTACTCTATAGTTAGTACACTTTATGCTTTAAAAGTCTCTCTTGGAAGGTGCACCTCACCATAGAATTTAGGGTCTATATTGGGACACATTTTAATGGCTAGATATAGAAACCCCAGAGTTACCTCCCCGCATGCATTAACTCCCCTTAGCCACACACACACTTCCGGTATTCAATGGCGTTTCTCGAAACGTAACAACCTCCTGTATCGAACTAAAGAACACCAGACTACGATCTCTAACTGGATTGTCGTGGATTATGTGAAAGGCATATAATCGAAATATACACTCCCTTGACCATGAAAATGCCGAAGTACATGAATTACTTGACATCCCTGCGCTGTGCATCTCCAATACTTATAACACTTTTAATGCTTGCACTATCTTTAATGCTTATAATATTTCTCCACACACAGACTATATCAATCATATAAAGACTTTGCCACCAGATCTACCAACCTAACACTCTTATTTACCTACCTAAGTGCCTCTACCACACATATCTCTCTGCCACACTATATAAACAAGACGCACATGCGTGCCACACATATAACATTTGCACTATATAACCACTTATCTTCATGTTGTACTTTAACCTATATCTTTGATTTTTGATTGTACCTATTAATATAAATGTAATCTCAAAGTGTGTACTGCCAATCTAAATTCTGTAATGAATGTTGACTCACAATGTTTGAATATGTATCAATGTTTGAATATGTGTTGGTATGTCTCTCGGCTGAAAAGGAGGTCATATAACTGTCCATGCATTAATAAATTGCTCCGAAGAATCCAAACCTCGGTTTGGAGGAAACAGCTGTAAGCACAATAATGTTTTGAACAGTTCTTTGATTCTTATATTTCATATAACTGCTCTGTAAATCATCTGATGTTTTTACATTGAGCTACTTAACTTACTGGTAATAAGGTAGTAATACATTACTGCCTACCACTATTTAGGGTGTGTGTAAAATACTTACAACTGCTTAAGGTTTTGTGTTTACATAACCATAAATAGTATAACTAATACTATATATATATATATATATATATATATATATATATATATATATATTAGAAAGTGAAGGTTTTTTTTACAAAATGAAAAATAACCGAGGTGTCCTACACTAGTGAAAGTATAAAGAAAAAAAGGTGAAATCGAAAATGCAACTGGAGTCTTATTTAAAAAAATATATATATTTATTTGGTTCCTTTACCGGTTTCGCAGTTCTTCTGCTTTTCAAAAGTAGAGTTGAGATGGAGGGTCTGTGGTTTTGCTCACATCTGTGTGTGTGTGTGTGTTATTATAGGTCCGTGTATATATATATATATATATATATATATATATATATATATAAATATTTTAATATATTTTTAAATACTTTTTCTCTATTTGCTATATATATATATATATATATATATATATATATATATATATATATATATATATATATATATATATATATGTATATATATATATATATATATACATATATATACATATATATATATATGTATATATATATATATATATACATATATATACTGTATATATATATATATATATATATACTGTATATATATATATATATATATATATATATATATATATATATATATATATATATATATAAATATATATATATATATACATATATATATATATATATATATATACATATATATATATATACACATATATATATATGTACACACATATATATATATATACATATATATATATATACATATTTAACGAAGGAAATGTGGAAGGAAATGTGGTAAGGAACCAGGTGGACCATAACGCACCAAAGTACTCAATACTTAGGGTAGTTGAGTTGGTAATAGGAATAACTGGTTCCTATATACATATATATATATATACACATATATATATATTTATATATGTATATATATATATGATAAAGAACACAAGAGCGTCTACAACATCAAAAGATTTGTATTGGCTTACAATGTTTCTTCCTTACGTAACCGTAGGATTCGTCAGAGCTATAAAAGGGGTTTGATTGGTGTTATGGACTCTACCAACCAAACATTCAAGAACAAAGAGTAAAGAGAGTAAAGAGCAAAAGTAGGGGACGATAAGTCTAATTTTGGTGCGGGAGAGTGGGGTGTGGGTCCTTGTTTACTAGCTGCGGTCATATTCATTCCCGGGAGTCGAGTGGTTAGCTGAACCATAGATGGGGTGGCGTCGATAGTAGGGTGCAGAGGGTGTGCAGAGGCTACACAAACACAAAGGGCATACACTATATATATATATATAACGGAGGAGAAAGTACATGAGGTAATTAGAAATGGAAAAAGAGTAATAATAATAATCTATAATTAATAATGTATAATAAGGCATGGGGAAGATTTCACTATAATAAGGTATAAAAGTAAGAATAAGGTAAAATATAAAGGAGGATAAAAGTGAAAATAAGAATAAAGATAAAAAATATATATATAAAAAAATATATAGAGAATATATAAAGAAATATAAGCAAGTATTTGAAGGGGAAAACACAATGTAAAAAAACCGATTTTTTCAAATAAAGATTTTATAATTAAAAACAAATAACGAAACGAAATTAAATTTCGTTTCGTTTGTAACTCACTTTTGTATGACTGACGCTTAAACAATTAAATTAAAAATGTACATCCACATATGTATACTGAAATACTAGTATGCATATGAATACACACACGTGTACATATGTAGATGTACCGAGTTTTTCACTGGACACTTTACTGTGAGTGTCCAGCTATTCTGTATGTAAACACACAGACAAACCGGTTTTTAGAGTCATACTGGTTTTCGAGGAAACACCTTTCCTCTATTCTCCAGAAAGCCAGACAAGGAATATTGGACTAGTTTCGATGTTGTTACATCTCATCAGCAATATTTACCTATCTTCCGGCCTTTCTAGAGAATCGTAAAAGCACATATCGTTATATGCTTTTTCTATGAAAATTAGTAGTGGGCAGACTAATTTGCATAGAGCGTGAGTACGTACCGGTTCAGCGGAGACGATAAAAACAAATAACGAAACGAAATTAAATTTCGTTTCGTTTGTAACTCACTTTTGTATGACTGACGCTTAAACAATTAAATTAAAAATGTACATCCACATATGTATACTGAAATACTAGTATGCATATGAATACACACACGTGTACATATGTAGATGTACCGAGTTTTTCACTGGACACTTTACTGTGAGTGTCCAGCTATTCTGTATGTAAACACACAGACAAACCGGTTTTTAGAGTCATACTGGTTTTCGAGGAAACACCTTTCCTCTATTCTCCAGAAAGCCAGACAAGGAATATTGGACTAGTTTCGATGTTGTTACATCTCATCAGCAATATTTACCTATCTTCCGGCCTTTCTAGAGAATCGTAAAAGCACATATCGTTATATGCTTTTTCTATGAAAATTAGTAGTGGGCAGACTAATTTGCATAGAGCGTGAGTACGTACCGGTTCAGCGGAGACGATAAAAACAAATAACGAAACGAAATTAAATTTCGTTTGTCTGTGTGTTTGTCGGTTTGTCTGTGTGTTTACATACAGAATAGCTGGACACTCACAGTAAAGTGTCCAGTGAAAAACTCGGTACATCTACATATGTACACGTGTGTGTATTCATATGCATACTAGTATTTCAGTATACATATGTGGATGTACATTTTTAATTTAATTGTTTAAGCGTCAGTCATACAAAAGTGAGTTACAAACGAAACGAAATTTAATTTCGTTTCGTTATTTGTTTTTATCGTCTCCGCTGAACCGGTACGTACTCACGCTCTATGCAAATTAGTCTGCCCACTACTAATTTTCATAGAAAAAGCATATAACGATATGTGCTTTTACGATTCTCTAGAAAGGCCGGAAGATAGGTAAATATTGCTGATGAGATGTAACAACATCGAAACTAGTCCAATATTCCTTGTCTGGCTTTCTGGAGAATAGAGGAAAGGTGTTTCCTCGAAAACCAGTATGACTCTAAAAACCGGTTTGTCTGTGTGTTTACATACAGAATAGCTGGACACTCACAGTAAAGTGTCCAGTGAAAAACTCGGTACATCTACATATGTACACGTGTGTGTATTCATATGCATACTAGTATTTCAGTATACATATGTGGATGTACATTTTTAATTTAATTGTTTAAGCGTCAGTCATACAAAAGTGAGTTACAAACGAAACGAAATTTAATTTCGTTTCGTTATTTGTTTTTATCGTCTCCGCTGAACCGGTACGTACTCACGCTCTATGCAAATTAGTCTGCCCACTACTAATTTTCATAGAAAAAGCATATAACGATATGTGCTTTTACGATTCTCTAGAAAGGCCGGAAGATAGGTAAATATTGCTGATGAGATGTAACAACATCGAAACTAGTCCAATATTCCTTGTCTGGCTTTCTGGAGAATAGAGGAAAGGTGTTTCCTCGAAAACCAGTATGACTCTAAAAACCGGTTTGTCTGTGTGTTTACATACAGAATAGCTGGACACTCACAGTAAAGTGTCCAGTGAAAAACTCGGTACATCTACATATGTACACGTGTGTGTATTCATATGCATACTAGTATTTCAGTATACATATGTGGATGTACATTTTTAATTTAATTGTTTAAGCGTCAGTCATACAAAAGTGAGTTACAAACGAAACGAAATTTAATTTCGTTTCGTTATTTGTTTTTATCGTCTCCGCTGAACCGGTACGTACTCACGCTCTATGCAAATTAGTCTGCCCACTACTAATTTTCATAGAAAAAGCATATAACGATATGTGCTTTTACGATTCTCTAGAAAGGCCGGAAGATAGGTAAATATTGCTGATGAGATGTAACAACATCGAAACTAGTCCAATATTCCTTGTCTGGCTTTCTGGAGAATAGAGGAAAGGTGTTTCCTCGAAAACCAGTATGACTCTAAAAACCGGTTTGTCTGTGTGTTTACATACAGAATAGCTGGACACTCACAGTAAAGTGTCCAGTGAAAAACTCGGTACATCTACATATGTACACGTGTGTGTATTCATATGCATACTAGTATTTCAGTATACATATGTGGATGTACATTTTTAATTTAATTGTTTAAGCGTCAGTCATACAAAAGTGAGTTACAAACGAAACGAAATTTAATTTCGTTTCGTTATTTGTTTTTATCGTCTCCGCTGAACCGGTACGTACTCACGCTCTATGCAAATTAGTCTGCCCACTACTAATTTTCATAGAAAAAGCATATAACGATATGTGCTTTTACGATTCTCTAGAAAGGCCGGAAGATAGGTAAATATTGCTGATGAGATGTAACAACATCGAAACTAGTCCAATATTCCTTGTCTGGCTTTCTGGAGAATAGAGGAAAGGTGTTTCCTCGAAAACCAGTATGACTCTAAAAACCGGTTTGTCTGTGTGTTTACATACAGAATAGCTGGACACTCACAGTAAAGTGTCCAGTGAAAAACTCGGTACATCTACATATGTACACGTGTGTGTATTCATATGCATACTAGTATTTCAGTATACATATGTGGATGTACATTTTTAATTTAATTGATTTTATAATTATGAGGGGAGAAAACGGGATAGAGAAATATGATCAAATGTGATTAGTTGAGAGAATATAAGATGATAATAGTTATGTCAAGTTTATACATCTTAATAATAAATAATCTGTATATCAGAGTTACAGAACCTTCAATTCACTTACGGATTCAATCCACGTGGCATAGTCCATTGTTTATCTGTGCGGTCATGTGCGTTTGTTTTTGACACCACAGCAGATGCACAAGTTCGTAAATTCCAATGCAGATAGAAATCTATTTTTGCTCACCCAGACATTGACGGAGGATCCAATATTCCTAGTTCAATATGTGTGTGGTGTTATTTTGGTCGCACAAATCAATCACTTGGTTCAATATTATGGAGTATGGTTTTCTGGTCTTCGTAACAGTGTCAGTGGTTGTATATCTCGAAATCGCAAGGATCACAGTACTCCTATATATATATATATATATATATATAAGTGGTTACACAACAGTTAGTTCACCATACCGAGAACAATTGTTGTGTAACCACTTCTACCTAACCCGTCCCATGGACTGAGTGCTCTACCACTACGGATATTACCTTCCAGTGTTCTACCACTATATTAATCACTCTCACCACACCGTCTCTACATTAAACCAACAGACTCCCAATCTTATCTCGACTCCACCTCCTCCCATCCAAGCCACACCAAACACTCCATAGTCTACTCCCAATTCCTCCGTCTTCGTCGACTCTGTAGCCAGGACGACGATTTCGAAACCCATTCCCTTCGCATGGCTTCATGCTTCATCCAGCGTGGATACCCCCCCCCCCCTCAACTTGATCCAAGCTACTCTCACCCGGGCCCGTGAAACAGACCGCACCACAGCCCTCTCACCTCACCCTCGCCCTCCCAACACCCGTGTTCCTTTCCCTCTCACCTACCACCCCAACATCCTACCACTCCGGTGACATAAGCACCGTTCCTTCCGTATCCTCTCTTCTGGCCCCGTCACTTCTCGCTTTTTTCCAAACTCACCCATAACTGCTTTTAAGCGCGCCCGAAACCTCCGCGTCCTCCTAGTTCGTAGTTCTTTTTCGTCCTTTCCCAAGACTCCACCCGGCTCTCATCCTTGTTCCCGTTCCTGCTGCAACACTTGTCCATTTATTTCCACCCTCACCACTCTTACAGGCCCTAACGGGTCTTTCCGTATCCGCCATTCCTTCACCTGCATATCCACCCATGTTGTCTATGCCCTCCGATGTTCCCTTTTATATCGGACAAACGGGACGCCGTATGGGGGACCGCTTTGCCGAACATTTGAGGGACATACGACTCGGTTTGGATACGCCTGTCGCCCGTCATTTCTGTTCTCCAGGTCATTCTTCCCTACATGTTTCAGTCCTGGGTGTCCTTTTACATCATGGAACACAGGCCTCGCGCACCAGGACTGAACAAAGTCTGATTCATCGTCTTGGGTCCTATTCCCCTCTTGGACTCAACTCACCTCCCTAATTTCTCTAATACCCCGTCCATTATCACACCCCTAGATTCCTATCGCTTTCTCTTTGCTCATAACTTCGTACTTACATGCACACACACTCTTTTACGCACATATACACACATATCTCTTCTTAGCTTCGTACGGACCTATAATAACCCCCCCCCCACACACACACACACCCCACACACACACACACACACATACACACACTCATGCTTACGCACGTGCGCAATGCTCTTTTTACAAAACGTTTTTTTTTCCATTTCAGGTAGACGCGCGCCATCATCTACTTTTCTAAAAAACAAATCATACACAAAACCGGGTTCCGTCATACGGAACCCCGTCATTGAAATGATCATAGTATAATAAACCTTTCAAGGATTTACACAAATCCAGCCTCCTGTCATTTCATTATAATATTTAACTCCGTAATAGCACCACCAACTACAAAAACAAAGACGGTTGAACTGCCTTACGTTGAGTACTCTCTATATTATTGCATTACGATTGACCATACGGAATAGACCAGCTCTATACAGTGGTGAACCTCAAACCTGAATAAATATATATATATATATATATATATAGACATACATGTATGAGCTACAGCGAACAGTTTCTCATTACTTACTATCTACATTTTTATTAAGTTAAACAATAGTTGTCCTTGTTTAAACTGGTATCTCCCAAACTTATCTCTCTATATATACCTGAGTGTATGTGATCGCCTATATGTACACGTGTGTTTACACACACAAGAGTAAACACATGCACATATTAATATGTGTGTATGTATGCGTAAATATGTGTGTTTTTCTCTGTTCGTATGCATATATGTGTGCAAATGTGTGTCCGTGTGTATATTGCGCGTGCAAGTGCGATGTTTTGTACCATATACATGATGCTGGTGATGACGATGATGATGTTGACCATGTGACCATGTTAGTAGTGGTGGTGGTTG
>OZ024740.1:258599737-258634737 GCA_964016885.1 Eledone cirrhosa | reverse complement strand
ACGGGGTCGATAAAATAAGTACCAGTAATACACTGGAATAATTGCTGGCCTTGTGTCAAAAGTAGAAACAATTATTTGTATTACATATGTGTACAATATACTCTGTTTCTCAAATGATATATGACTCTTTCTACCTTTATAAATATATCGTTTAAATTTGAATTATATATATATATCATGCGTACATACATCTATAAATAAAATACATTCATACACACACAAAAGGATATGAATGTATGTATTATACCATGATGTCTTTTACATTTCTTTGTGCCATGTCCCATAAAATCACAACTGGATATTATGAGACATTCATGATATAACTCTCTCCCTCCCCATATACACTGAATCAAAGCGCAATAATACTAACATCGAACGTTTACGAAAATTCTACCAACACTACCACCACCACCACCACCACTACTACCACCACCACCTCTACCACTACCAGCAGCACCACTATCAGCACCACCACCACCACCAACACTACCACCACTACCACCACCACCACCACTACCACCACCACTACCACCACCACCACCACAACTACTACCACCAGCACCACTATCACTACCACTACCACCACCACCACTACCACCCCCGCCCCCACCACCACTACCACTACCACCACCACCACTATCACCACCACTATCACCACCACCACCATCACTACCACCAGCACCATTACTACCACCTAGCCTCCACAAGCACCAGCACAACTACTACCACCTAGCCACCACCACCACCAACACCACCACCAACACCACCACCATCACCACCGCCACCACTGCCCTCACCATCACCATTACCACCACCATCAAAACAGCATTTCACCTCAGCACCAACCTCACTCCATAACCAACCTCAAATCACAAGAACACGCTCACTTCGTCACCGACTCCACCCCACTACGAACACACGTACATTCAGTTCTCTCACCATCAGGAACACCCCTCCCCCCACATCCCCACCACCATGCCCCCCATCATCCCCACCACCACTATCACCAGATTTCCAACTCTCAACAATTTCATAATTTCAAAAAATTGAAAGAGAATTTCACTTTACTTCATTTGAATGGTGTTGGTGGTAGTGGTGATGGTGTTGGTGGTAGTGGTGATGGTGTTGGTGGTAGTGGTGATGGTGTTGGTGGTAGTGGTGATGGTGTTGGTGGTAGTGGTGATGGTGTTGGTGGTAGTGGTGATGGTGTTGGTGGTAGTGGTGATGGTGTTGGTGGTAGTGGTGATGGTGTTGGTGGTAGTGGTGATGGTGTTGGTGGTAGTGGTGATGGTGTTGGTGGTAGTGGTGATGGTGTTGGTGGTAGTGGTGATGGTGTTGGTGGTAGTGGTGATGGTGTAGGTGGTAGTGGTGATGGTATTGGTGGTAGTGGTGATGGTGTTGGTGGTAGTGGTGATGGTGTTGGTGGTAGTGGTGATGGTGTTGGTGGTAGTGGTGATGGTGTTGGTGGTAGTGGTGATGGTGTTGGTGGTAGTGGTGATGGTGTCGATGGTAATGGTGATGGTGTCGGTGTTAGTGGTGATGGTGTTGGTGGCAGTGGTGATGGTGTTGGTGGTAGTGGTGATGGCGTTGATGGTAGTGGTGATAGTGTTGGTGGTAGTGGTGATGGTGTCGGTGTTGGTGGTGATGGTGTTGGTGGCAGTGGTGATGGTGTTGGTGGTACTGGTGATGGTGTTGGTGGTAGTGGTGATGGTGTCGGTGGTAGTGGTGATGGTGTTGGTGGTAGTGGTGATGGTGTTGGCGGTAGTGGTGATGGCGTTGATGGTAGTGGTAATAGTGTTGGTGGTAGTGGTGATGGTGTCGGTGTTAGTGGTGATGGTGTTGGTGGCAGTGGTGATGGTGTTGGTGGTACTGGTGATGGTGTTGGTGGTAGTGGTGATGGCGTTGGTGGTAGTAGTGATGGTGTTGGTGGTAGTGGTGATGGTATTGGAGGTAGTGTCGATGGTGTTGGTAGTAGTGGTGATGGTGTTGGTGGTAGTGGTGATGGTGTTGGTGGTAGTGGTGATGGTATTGGTGGTAGTGGTGATGGTGTTGGTGGTAGTGGTGATGGTGTTGGTGGTAGTGGTGATGGTATTGGAGGTAGTGTCGATGGTGTTGGTAGTAGTGGTGAAGGTGTTGGTGGTAGTGGTGATGGTGTTGGTGGTAGTGGTGATGGCGTTGGTGGTAGTGGTGATGGTGTTGGTGGTAGTGGTGATGGTGTCGGTGTTAGTGGTGATGGTATTGGTGGTAGTGGTGATGGTGTTGGTGGTAGTGGTGATGGCGTTGGTGGTAGTGGTGATGGTGTTGGTGGTAGTGGTGATGGTGTTGGTGGTAGTGGTGATGGCGTTGGTGGTAGTGGTGATGGTGTTGGTGGTAGTGGTGATGGCGTTGGTGGTAGTGGTGATGGTGTTGGTGGTAGTGGTGATGATATTGGTGGTAGTGGTGATGGTGTTGGTGGTAGTGGTGATGGTGTTGGTGGTAGTGGTGATGGCGTTGGTGGTAGTGGTGATGGTGTCGGTGGTAGTGGTGATGGTGTTGGTGGTAGTGGTGATGCAGTTGGTGGTAGTGGTGATGGTGTTGGTGGTAGTGGTGATGGTATTGGTGGTAGTGGTGATGGCGTTGGTGGTAGTGGTGATGGCGTTGGTGGTAGTGGTGATGGCGTTGGTGGTAGTGGTGATGGCGTTGGTGGTAGTGGTAGTGGTGATGGCGTTGGTGGTAGTGGTGATGGTGTTGGTGGTAGTGGTGATGGTGTTGGTGGTAGTGGTGATGGTGTCGGTGTTAGTGGTGATGGTGTTGGCGGTAGTGGTGATGGTGTTGGTGGTAGTGGTGATGGCGTTGATGGTAGTGGTGATAGTGTTGGTGGTAGTGGTGATGGTGTCGGTGTTAGTGGTGATGGTGTTGGCGGTAGTGGTGATGGTGTTGGTGGTAGTGGTGATGGCGTTGATGGTAGTGGTGATAGTGTCGGTGGTAGTGGTGATGGTGTTGGTGGTAGTGGTGATGGTGTTGGTGGTAGTGGTGATGGTGTTGGTGGTAGTGGTGATGGTGTCGATGGTAGTGGTGATGGCGTTGGTGGTACTGGTGATGGTGTTGGTGGTAGTGGTGATGGTGTTGGTGGTAGTGGTGATGGTGTGGGTGGTAGTGGTGATGGTGTTGGTGGTTGTGCTGATGGTATTGGTGGTAGTGGTGATGGTGTTGGTGGTAGTGGTGATGGTGTTGGTGGTAGTGGTGATAGTGTTGGTGGTAGTGGTGATGGTGTTGGTGGTAGTGGTGATGGTGTTGGTGGTAGTGGTGATGATGTTGGTGGTAGTGGTGATGGTGTTGGTGGTAGTGGTGATGGTGTTGGTGGTAGTGCTGATGGTATTGGTGGTAGTGGTGATGGTATTGATGGTAGTGGTGATGGCGTTGGTGGTAGTGGTGATGGTGTCGATGGTAGTGGTGATAGTGTTGGTGGTAGTGGTGATGGTGTTGGTGGTAGTGGTGATGGTATTGGTGGTAGTGGTGATGGTATTGGTGGTAGTGGTGATGGCGTTGGTGGTAGTGGTAGTGGTGATGGCGTTGGTGGTAGTGGTGATGGTGTTGGTGGTAGTGGTGATGGTATTGGTGGTAGTGGTAGTGGTGATGGTGTTGGTGGTAGTGGTGATGGTATTGGTGGTAGTGGTAGTGGTGATGGCGTTGGTGGTAGTGGTGATGGCGTTGGTGGTAGTGGTGATGGTGTTGGTGGTAGTGGTGATGGGGTTGGTGGTAGTGGTGATGGTATTGGTGGTAGTGGTGATGGTATTGGTGGTAGTGGTGATGGTGTTGGTGGTAGTGGTGATGGTATTGTTGGTAGTGGTAGTGGTGATGGTGTTGGTGGTAGTGGTGATGGTATTGGTGGTAGTGGTAGTGGTGATGGCGTTGGTGGTAGTGGTGATGGCGTTGGTGGTAGTGGTGATGGTGTTAGTGGTAGTGGTGATGGTCTTGGTGGTAGTGGTGATGGTATTGGTGGTAGTGGTGATGGTATTGGTGGTAGTGGTGATGGTATTGGTGGTAGTGGTGATGGTATTGGTGGTAGTGGTGATGGCGTTGGTGGTAGTGGTAGTGGTGATGGCGTTGGTGGTAGTGGTGATGGTGTTGGTGGTAGTGGTGATGGTGTTGGTGATAGTGGTGATGGTGTCGGTGTTAGTGGTGATGGTGTTGGCGGTAGTGGTGATGGTGTTGGTGGTATTGGTGATGGCGTAGATGGTAGTGGTGATAGTGTTGGTGGTAGTGGTGCTGGTGTCGGTGTTAGTGGTGATGGTGTTGGCGGTAGTGGTGATGGTGTTGGTGGTAGTGGTGATGGCGTTGATGGTAGTGGTGATAGTGTCGGTGGTAGTGGTGATGGTGTTGGTGGTAGTGGTGATGGTGTTGGTGGTAGTGGTGATGGTGTTGGTGGTAGTGGTGATGGTGTCGATGGTAGTGGTGATGGCGTTGGTGGTAGTGGTGATGGTGTTGGTGGTAGTGGTGATGGTGTTGGTGGTAGTGGTGATGGTGTTGGTGGTAGTGGTGATGGTGTCGATGGTAGTGGTGATAGTGTTGGTGGTAGTGGTGATGGTGTTGGTGGTAGTGGTGATGGTATTGGTGGTAGTGGTGATGGTGTTGGTGGTAGTGGTGTTAGTGTCGATGGTAGTGGTGATGGCGTTGGTGGTAGTGGTGATGGTGTTGGTGGTAGTGGTGATGGTGTTGGTGGTAGTGCTGATGGTATTGGTGGTAGTGGTGATGGTGTTGGTGGTAGTGGTGATGGTGTTGGTGGTATTGCTGATGGTATTGGTGGTAGTGGTGATGGTGTTGGTGGTAGTGGTGATGGTGTTGGTGGTAGTGGTGATATTGTTGGTGGTAGTGGTGATGGTGTTGGTGGTAGTGGTGATGATGTTGGTGGTAGTGGTGATGGTGTTGGTGGTAGTGGTGATGGTGTTGGTGGTAGTGCTGATGGTATTGGTGGTAGTGGTGATGGTATTGGTGGTGATGGCGTTGGTGGTAGTGGTGATGGTATTGGTGGTAGTGGTGATGGTATTGGTGGTAGTGGTGATGGCGTTGGTGGTAGTGGTAGTGGTGATGGCGTTGGTGGTAGTGGTGATGGTGTTGGTGGTAGTGGTGATGGTGTTGGTGGTAGTGGTGATGGTGTCGGTGTTAGTGGTGATGGTGTTGGCGGTAGTGGTGATGGTGTTGGTGGTAGTGGTGATGGCGTAGATGGTAGTGGTGATAGTGTTGGTGGTAGTGGTGATGGTGTCGGTGTTAGTGGTGATGGCGTTGATGGTAGTGGTGATAGTGTTGGTGGTAGTGGTGATGGTGTCGGTGTTAGTGGTGATGGTGTTGGCGGTAGTGGTGATGGTGTTGGTGGTAGTGGTGATGGCGTAGATGGTAGTGGTGATAGTGTTGGTGGTAGTGGTGATGGTGTCGGTGTTAGTGGTGATGGCGTTGATGGTAGTGGTGATAGTGTTGGTGGTAGTGGTGATGGTGTCGGTGTTAGTGGTGATGGTGTTGGCGGTAGTGGTGATGGTGTTGGTGGTAGTGGTGATGGCGTTGATGGTAGTGGTGATAGTGTCGGTGGTAGTGGTGATGGTGTTGGTGGTAGTGGTGATGGTGTTGGTGGTAGTGGTGATGGTGTTGGTGGTAGTGGTGATGGTGTCGATGGTAGTGGTGATGGCGTTGGTGGTAGTGGTGATGGTGTTGGTGGTAGTGGTGATGGTATTGGTGGTAGTGGTGATGGTGTTGGTGGTATTGGTGATGGCGTTGATGGTAGTGGTGATAGTGTTGGTGGTAGTGGTGCTGGTGTCGGTGTTAGTGGTGATGGTGTTGGCGGTAGTGGTGATGTTGTTGGTGGTAGTGGTGATGGCGTTGATGGTAGTGGTGATAGTGTCGGTGGTAGTGGTGATGGTGTTGGTGGTAGTGGTGATGGTGTTGGTGGTAGTGGTGATGGTGTTGGTGGTAGTGGTGATGGTGTCGATGGTAGTGGTGATGGCGTTGGTGGTAGTGGTGATGGTGTTGGTGGTAGTGGTGATGGTGTTGGTGGTAGTGGTGATGGTGTCGATGGTAGTGGTGATAGTGTTGGTGGTAGTGGTGATGGTGTTGGTGGTAGTGGTGATGGTGTTGGTGGTAGTGGTGATAGTGTCGATGGTAGTGGTGATGGCGTTGGTGGTAGTGGTGATGGTGTTGGTGGTAGTGGTGATGGTGTTGGTGGTAGTGCTGATGGTATTGGTGGTAGTGGTGATGGTGTTGGTGGTAGTGGTGATGGTATTGGTGGTAGTGCTGATGGTATTGGTGGTAGTGGTGATGGTGTTGGTGGTAGTGGTGATGGTGTTGATGGTAGTGGTGATAGTGTTGGTGGTAGTGGTGATGGTGTCGGTGTTAGTGGTGATGGTGTTGGCGGTAGTGGTGATGGTGTTGGTGGTAGTGGTGATGGCCTTGATGGTAGTGGTGATAGTGTCGGTGGTAGTGGTGATGGTGTTGGTGGTAGTGGTGATGGTGTTGGTGGTAGTGGTGATGGTGTTGGTGGTAGTGGTGATGGTGTCGATGGTAGTGGTGATGGCGTTGGTGGTAGTGGTGATGGTGTTGGTGGTAGTGGTGATGGTGTTGGTGGTAGTGGTGATGGTGTTGGTGGTAGTGGTGATGGTGTCGATGGTAGTGGTGATAGTGTTGGTGGTAGTGGTGATGGTGTTGGTGGTAGTGGTGATGGTATTGGTGGTAGTGGTGATGGTGTTGGTGGTAGTGGTGATAGTGTCGATGGTAGTGGTGATGGCGTTGGTGGTAGTGGTGATGGTGTTGGTGGTAGTGGTGATGGTGTTGGTGGTAGTGCTGATGGTATTGGTGGTAGTGGTGATGGTGTTGGTGGTAGTGGTGATGGTGTTGGTGGTAGTGCTGATGGTATTGGTGGTAGTGGTGATGGTGTTGGTGGTAGTGGTGATGGTGTTGGTGGTAGTGGTGATAGTGTTGGTGGTAGTGGTGATGGTGTTGGTGGTAGTGGTGATGGTGTTGGTGGTAGTGGTGATGATGTTGGTGGTAGTGGTGATGGTGTTGGTGGTAGTGGTGATGGTGTTGGTGGTAGTGCTGATGGTATTGGTGGTAGTGGTGATGGTATTGGTGGTGATGGCGTTGGTGGTAGTGGTGATGGTGTCGATGGTAGTGGTGATAGTGTTGGTGGTAGTGGTGATGGTGTTGGTGGTAGTGGTGATGGTATTGGTGGTAGTGGTGATGGTATTGGTGGTAGTGGTGATGGCGTTGGTGGTAGTGGTAGTGGTGATGGCGTTGGTGGTAGTGGTGATGGTGTTGGTGGTAGTGGTGATGGTATTGGTGGTAGTGGTAGTGGTGATGGTGTTGGTGGTAGTGGTGATGGTATTGGTGGTAGTGGTAGTGGTGATGGCGTTGGTGGTAGTGGTGATGGCGTTGGTGGTAGTGGTGATGGTGTTGGTGGTAGTGGTGATGGTGTTGGTGGTAGTGGTGATGGTATTGGTGGTAGTGGTGATGGTATTGGTGGTAGTGGTGATGGTGTTGGTGGTAGTGGTGATGGTATTGGTGGTAGTGGTGATGGTATTGGTGGTAGTGGTGATGGTGTTGGCGGTAGTGGTGATGGTGTTGGTGGTAGTGGTGATGGTGTTGGTGGTAGTGGTGATGGTATTGGTGGTAGTGGTGATGGTATTGTTGGTAGTGGTGATGGTGTTGGTGGTAGTGGTGATGGTATTGGTGGTAGTGGTAGTGGTGATGGTGTTGGTGGTAGTGGTGATGGTATTGGTGGTAGTGGTAGTGGTGATGGCGTTGGTGGTAGTGGTGATGGCGTTGGTGGTAGTGGTGATGGTGTTGGTGGTAGTGGTGATGGTGTTGGTGGTAGTGGTGATGGTTTTGGTGGTAGTGGTGATGGTATTGGTGGTAGTGGTGATGGTGTTGGTGGTAGTGGTGATGGTATTGGTGGTAGTGGTGATGGTATTGGTGGTAGTGGTGATGGTGTTGGCGGTAGTGGTGATGGTGTTGGTGGTAGTGGTGATGGTGTTGGTGGTAGTGGTGATGGTATTGGTGGTAGTGGTGATGGTATTGGTGGTAGTGGTGATGGTGTTGGTGGTAGTGGTGATGGTATTGGTGGTAGTGGTGATGGTATTGGTGGTAGTGGTGATGGTGTTGGCGGTAGTGGTGATGGTGTTGGTGGTAGTGGTGATGGTGTTGGTGGTAGTGGTGATGGTATTGGTGGTAGTGGTGATGGTGTTGGCGGTAGTGGTGATGACGTTGAGGAGGGTGTTTGTGTTAGCGGTGGTGTGGCCGATGGTGACGATAGCAATGCTGCAGCTAGTGGTGATGGTTGTGGTTGTGGTAATAGTGGCAATGGTGATGGTGTTTATGCTGTGATGGCGGCGGTGGAGGCCGATCTGATTAAAACTGAATTTTGCGATTTAATTAGAGATATACTTGTAATTAACAGTCTTCCATGATTTCAGCACCTTTCTTCCAATTGATCCTCGCTCTTTCCCTCCCACTCTTTCTCATTATCAATCTCGATAATTTTGTTTTCTTCTCCTTCTCTATATACATTTCTTTCTATATCCTCGTTACATTTTCTCACTCTTTCTCCAAATCTCTCTCCCTGCCTCTCTCACTTTCTCTTTTTCTCTCTCCATATTTCTCCAACACCCCTTATATCTCAATTAATTCTATTGTACTGGTGTTGTTACTGTGATTGGTGTTGTTATTTGCGCTGTTGTTAATATTGCTTTGGTTGTTTTTGTACTGTTGTTGTTGCTGCTATTGTTGTTGTGAGATATAATTATCTTCTTCTTCTTCTTCTTCTTCTTCTTCTTCTTCTTCTTCTTCTTCTAAATATATTAAGGGAAAATGCACAAAGACAGTAAAACAAAACCCAGTACAACAGAAATATCCCATCATTGAGAGCAACTCATACGCCAGAAGGAGAATAGGAACCCGATGGCGTTCAACATGCTTAAGCACTGGTTTAACGCTGCCTAGGTAAAACGTTTAAACGAGAATGAAATAAAAAGCGTACCTGTGTGAAAAACAAAGACATCAGTTAAGGAACGAACAAGAGTTACAAGTAATGAAGAAAAATATATAACTACACGATGAATAATCAGATTTATATCATTATTTTTAACAGTTATATGCCATTTACATTACTGTAACCTTCTACTAAAACACTATTTTCTACACTTCACACTATGCTTCAAGTACACTACAACACCCTCTTATATAGATCAGACTTTAAAAAAAAAAAAAAGCGAGTGCAATGAAAGGGCTGAGAGAAAAATTAAAATAGCACGTAAATATGAACTTTATTGCTACAATCAACCCACAAAACACTTAGCAACCACCCTAAGCCGAACGGCAACCAGCACTCAAGACTCCTGGTAAACTAACCAGTGACCGACTCTCCGAATTCAGCAAACCAAATGCGGACCTCCCACCTTCACAAACTCGGCAAACCGAACAGGACCGCAATAGCCACCAAATGGGGAAGACAGACATTATCTAGTCTCAGTTGTCATATTACGTAGTTTATATATAATTGTTTCTACTTTTGGCACAAGGCCAGCAATTATTCCAGTGTATTACTGATGCTTTATTTTATCGACCCCGTAAGGATGGAAGGCAAAGTTAACCTCGACGGGATTTGAACTCAGACCATAAAGGGCCGTAACTCTTTGCTGCAAAGCATGGCGTTAGACCCTCTACCGATACTGCCAACCCATCGTAGTTTATATATAATGAAGTTAATAAAGCTATTATTTACAGTTGTTCTTCCGCATAATTTCTGTTCCTTTACCTACCTTATTTAATTAAGAGAGATCTGATGAACCAAAGGAAAGGTGACGTACTGTGAGATAGAAACCGGACAGTGCTTGTTTACGAAAGAAACTTCTTACCCACATTAAATATCATGTTTTAACAATTTAGTTGTTAAATTGTCGATGTTGTTTTGTATCGGGGTAAAATTAAGTGAGCAAAACTATTATGGAAAAAACATCCCAGCCATGACTTTCCTATCCTTTGACAGCAATCTATGACTACATTAACTAATGTGCCTTATATTGTTTAAGCGTACCAGGAGTGACTTGAGGAAAATTTGGTGCTATATCTAGCAGATCGTCTCACTAGCAAGAATCTATCTCATCGGTTTGTGTTACAT
This sequence comes from Eledone cirrhosa, assembly GCA_964016885.1. Lineage (NCBI taxonomy): Eukaryota > Metazoa > Mollusca > Cephalopoda > Octopoda > Eledonidae > Eledone > Eledone cirrhosa. Next base: position 258,624,599 of record OZ024740.1, on the reverse strand, counting down.
TGCTCTTGATGTTATTGACGTTGTTGTTGTAGTGGTGGTGGTGGCCATCATCGTCGTTGGGGTTGTTTTGTAGTCTTTATTATTCTTGTTACTGTTATTGCTGTTATTGATGTTACTGTTGTTACTGTTTTTGTTGTTGTTGTTGCGATGATGGTGGTGGTGATGGCCATCGTCGTCTTGGGGTTGCTTTGTAGTCGTTATTGTTCTTGTTACTGTTATTGCTGTTGTTACTGTTGTTCTTGTTATTCCAGTTGCTGTTGTAGGTGTCGTTACAGGCATCCGTGTTTGTCAAGTACGCCGACCTAAAAGTCAGTTCTCGTCGTGTCAAATCTCATCTAAAAACTCATCTCGTTAAAAATGCACCCATAAACTGACTAATTACAAATCATTGAAATTAATTAATTGTTTGATTAATTAAGGAAGAAGGAAGGTAAATTCCTTCATGTTAATGGTGTAAGATGTGTTGGATGATTACTTGCTTAAGAAACGCACACACACACACATACACACACACACACACACAAACTCACACATAAACACACATGACACATACAAAGAAACAGACATGAACACAAACAAACACAAACACACATATGAAAGGAAACACGTAGACACGTACAGACGCATATACAGAGGAATATGTGCAATGCCTATGTATAAAAAATACACAAGAGTCTCGCTAGAATATTCTAAGTAGTAATCATGTCATAGCTATCACGGATCTCGGCTAAAACTCCCAAAACATGTGGTTGTCATTCGTGCACACGATAAATGAGATATCTGTGACATCGTCACAACTTGAAATATTCATAATAAGACTTTTTGTGTTTATTGTACATAAACGTACAGCATATGGCTTCACATACACACATATCAGGACCACGGTATATTAGTACTACTGGTAATACACACACACACACACACACACACACACACAGACACACACACACAGACACACACACATATATATATATATATATATATATATATATATATATATATATATATATATATATATATATATATATATATATATGTATATATAAATATGTATATATATATATATAAATGGAGAGAGAATAACCAAGTTATATTTAAAAGAAAATTTTAAATCTACATACTTTTCGGGCCATACCACGATATACACGAGGTATCTGTCCATCACTCTACATATTATTCACGAATTTATCTACTGTTATAAGTTTCATAGAAAACTTCATACCATAGATGAGGTTCATACCATATCAATTAATATATTGCATCCGTACATTAAATAACATGGGGTTAATATTAAATGAGATTATTTTTAGTCTGCATATTGACAAGAAAAAGGAGAGTAGTTAGTTAATTATGCGTTCGTTAGGAGTATAATAGAAATATACAAACAAAAAAAATGGAAAAGAAGATTGATAATTAGAGTAAGAATTCAAGTTTAAAATGAATTCTTGGTAAGAACATTTCCAACGGTACACAAAAAAATCTCTAAACCCGTCGAGGTTAACTTTGCCTTTCATCCTTACGGGGTCGATAAAATAAAGTACCAGTCACTCACTGGGGTCGATTTAATCGACTTTCCCCTCCCCCAAAATTGCTGGCCTTGTGCCTATATAAGAAACCATTATTATAGAATGCAAGGGCGGTGCATTGGCAGTATAGGTAGAGAGTCGGACGCCATACTTTCCAGCAAAATTATGTCCCTTTACGATCTGAGTTCAAATCCAGCCGAGGTTAACTTTGTCGTTCATCCTTACGGGGTCGATAAAATAAAGTACCCGTAATGTAATTGCTGGCCTTGTGCCAAAAGTAGAAACTATTATTATAGAATACAATAAGATATCAATAAATAAATATAAAACGAAAGATAATTAAACAATTAGTTTTTGCTGATTCAGATGATTTATATATGAGAATGTTTAGTCAGTATAGAAATATACATATGAAAGTAGAATGTTATAATATCTTTTATTAATTCAGTATACCGGAACTGAAGGTAGTTATTATAGGTAAATGATTAAACTATAATATTAATAATAATAATGATTTCTTTATTGGCAATAAGGGCTGACATGAAGAAAAACATTACAGACGGCACAGGACGGTACAGGACGGTACAATGTAGGTTTTGTGCGTGTAAATATTTTTATTATTTATATATAGAAAAGAAAAAAAGACATAGAAACATATATCTATAAACAATAAAAATGAAAATTGAAACAATGAAAAATTCCCCAATAGGGGGGAAACCTCCGAGGGTTACATGTGGCGAAAACCACAAAAAAGACCACGGTCACTCTGACCACCAGGGCAAGCGCCCTCTCTCAATTTTTCCCTTTTTCAAACTACAGACGCGGTCCCGTTCACTCGGACCATTCTCGCTACATTCACCCACCTTTCAACAAACTTGCTGGAAGGCAGCACTTGCCTCTCCACCCTGATTTTCCTCTTCAAGTGAAACTTGAAAAAGTTAATTGGGGATTCGCCGAAGAGGAAAGTGTCTTTAACCCTTTCAACCTTCCCCACCATACAATCTCTTTCGCATGGCCACCAGGTAGATGAAAACCGCCTGCTCTTCCCCCTCGAATGAAGACGGTGAGACCATCTGCACAATGGACTCAGTCGATAACCTGATCCGTCCTACACGTGACAGCAAATGTTCGACATAGCTCTACGAGTCAGCAATGCTCGGGCACTGAAGGAGTGCGTGCACGACGGTTTCGGCGCATCTCGGACATGCTCGGCTGACGGCACTTCCGTGCCTGTAGAGCTTATCTCGAACCGGCAGTGCTCCCCGGTACCACTGCCAGGCCAGGGATTTTTGGAAGTTATCCATAGGCCCTGGGCAGAAAGTTCTCCGGAAGAGAGCAAACAACTGATCTTCTTGGACGCCCAGGATCTCTCCGAGAACGTCGTCGCTCTTCCCCTCCACTAGTCCTCTATAGGACGCCAAGGTGGATGTTCCACCGATACTCGTACCCAGCTGGCAGAGGGCAGTGACCGCCTGGAGACATTCCAGTTTCCAAGCGCTATCCCTCGGTCTTGTTCTGACCCAGGACTGCAGCTCCGCCAAGGGGACGAGCTGTGGGAAAACGTGCCTGGCGAACGGCGACCACACTTGTTCACCGTCAAGAAAGCACCAGAGATGTCGCAGCCTCAGCGCTTGTTTGCGCATCATCAGACATGGCATGCCCAGTCCTCCACGCAATGGGTGTTGACGGCAGATGGATCGTCTGACCATGGGAGCGCGTCCCTTCCACAAAAAGCGGAAGAGGAGGCGCTCCATTTTGGTGAGAGTTGAGCCGGGGCAAGGGACGACGGTGAGGCGGTAGCAGATGACGGATGCGATGTACGCATTCGCCACCTCCGCCCGGCCTTTCAGGGACAGCTTCCTCTCGGCCCATTTCTGAGTGAGGGAGGCCACCTTGTTCGTCACCTCGTTCCAGTTTTTCTCCATCTGGAGGTCCGGTCCGAACCAGACCCCGAGCAATTTAACCGGTCCGTCAGTCCAACGCCCCACGACGCTGTCGGACGGCATGGACTTGCCTCTCCAGGTGCCGAGCTGCAAGCCCACCGACTTTTCCTGGTTTATCTTTGCTCCTGTCACCGCTTCGTATTCCTTGAGAACGGTGCCGAGCATCTGGACGTGTCTGGTGCTCGATACCACCACGCTGACGTCGTCGGCGTAAGCCGACTCGGACTTCCCGCATCCCAGTTCGCGTGGGACGCCCCTAATCGCCCCCAGTTTGTGCAGTAACGGCTCGAGAGCCAATACGTACAAGAGGGACGAGAGGGGACAACTCTGGCGGACTGAGCGCATGATGCTAAACGACTGCGACAGGTGACCGGTCACTCTCACAGCGCCACGGCTCCCCGGCTCACAAAACTGGGAATGCTCCCGTTCTGCTGCCAGTTGCAGTAGACTGCCAAGAGGTCACCGAACAAGTCTGGCATAAATGCATAAAGCTCGTAGAGCAGACCATCCAAACCTGGCGATTTACCCCTCGTGCAGTTAGCCATCGCTTCCCGTATTTCACCGGCTGTTATTGGCTTTTCGCAACAGTGTGCTGTGGTCGTCGAGAGCCGAGGCAGTCCGTCGAGGTATGCACTGAAGTCCATGCCCCGATCCGGGCCGCCGCTGCCCCCGAACAGTTCAGCAAAGTGATGCTGGAAAGCTTCACACATCTGCTCGGGTTCGAGCAACACGCACCTGTTTTGGTCAGACAAAGACCGAATTGTGGCTTTATTGCCACGTCGCGTCTATGCCACCCGGGCCCATTGGACGGGTTTTGTCCCCTCGTGTTTCAGAGCACGCGCTCTAGCTCTGACAACGCCGCCTTCGTGTTTTGCGTTGAAGAATTGGTCGAGTGCCAATCTCGCCGCAAGCACGTCGGTTGCGATGCCTGTCCTAAACGCCTCTTCTAGCTTTCTGACTAGCTCTCCCTCTACTCTATTTTCCTCTATGACTAGACCTTTGCTAAACCTAATCGCCTCTATTTTAATTGCCTTTTCAGGGCGAACCACCACCTGTAGTTGACGACCGCTCCCCTCAACGCCTGCTTAACTAATACGGTAATTCGGTCTCTGTAGGCTTTGCGCGCCGGGAAAGACGTGTTCAACTTCCAGTAACCGGGCCCTTGTCTATGAAGTCTGTCTATGTCGATCCCACAGATCACAAATTTGTGGTCTGTGTAGTCGACTATTTTAAATTGTGGACAACTTATACTAGCCTTATCTAGTTCTCTGCAGAATACCCTATCGAGATACGATCTGGATGACCCGATGCGGTTTGTTCATGTCCACATTGGCACATTCGGGTGGTCCAGTCGATACCTGTCAGACAGTTCAAAACGTCTGAGCAGGTTGGTGAGGCTCTGGCACCCTCACCCCTATCCACTAGCCCCACACAATCCCAGCGTGCCTCCAAGATACCGTTCCAGTCGCCCACTAACACTAAAGAGCGGGACGTTCCAAGAAAGGTCTCTAGACGTCTAAAGAAATCTGGCCGTCCTGCCCCTGTTGGGGCGTAGACAGCTACTAGACTGAAAGCATTGCCTTCGCTGCCGGTCACGTCCAGCACCACCGACTTACCTTCTGGGTCTAGGAAGATGGCCCGTATGGCGAGATCCAAGCATCTCCGAAAAAGGACGGCAACCCCTCCTCCTGTTCCTGGAAGGCTGGGAGATGCGTATACATCGTAGCCGCCAAAGATCGGTGCGAAGGCTTGTACTTCAGAGATTCTGGTCTCACTGATGGCCACCACATCTATGTTTAGTGACCCTGCTTCCAAGATGACCCAGGCCACGTGCATTTATACTGCCTATTCTGAGTGCGGCCATGTTGGAAGAGAAACGGGCCAAGTGAGAAAGGGTCACTTACCTTGATCGTGTGGTGAAGGGACAGTAGAACCATCCCTTTGGCTGGTCATGGGTGATTCCAAGAGGATGTCAGAATATATCCTCTTGGTAACCGACCCTCTGAAGTCTCCAACTGCGTTGGGGAATTTTTGTTTTAAAGGTTTGTACTGTTCTATTGAGATTTCAATGATGCTTATGTTTGTCGGGAGAGTTCTTGGTGTTGGTGGGGTCTAGTAGTTTTTTTCTGTGATGTCTGTGTGCTGTTTTATATATTGTATGAGTTCTTTTTTTGCCATATTTATGGCTGTGTACTTTTCGGGGGGAGGGGTGATTTTGTTGCTGTTTTCTTCTTGTTGCTGTTTGGTGTGTGTGTTTTGTTTTGTTTTCGTTGTTGGTGTTTTTGGTGATGATGGTGGTGGTCTGGTTGTTGTTGGCGGTGGTGTTTGTGGTGTGATGGTGATGGTGGTGGTGTTGCTGCAAGTTTTCTTGCTGCCTTTACCCCTCTTTGTGTGCCTTCGCTTTTGGAGGGTGAATCTAAGGTTTTTTTCGTTTTTTGTTTTTTGTGTCAGACCGTTTGCCACTTCACTCCCGCCTCAAACTCTATGTCGGATTCCTTGGCGTCTGGGAGGGGTATGTGCTCCACGGCTGTTGGAGGTGGTAGTGGAGCCCTCTTCGGCAATTTTGTTGCTGGTGTAGCTACTTCAAATGTAGCTATTGGTGTTGCCGCCACTGATGCTGCTGCTTTAGTTGACGGTGCCACGGACGTTGCCCTCCTACTCACCGTAGAAGGGGCTTCTGCGTTTGTTGCCTGCCCTGCTCTTGGTATCAGCGGACCAGGTATTGGAAGGAGAGGGGGCCTTCTTCTTCGCTGTCTTCTGCGGGCAAAAGGCCCTGCGGTGACCCTTCGATCCACAAGGATAACATTTTGGCCGTTTTCCTTCTACGCTTATAGGGAGTTGGAGTCCTTCCTCGATGTCTATGATATCGGGATAGCGTCGAAACATTCCCGGTCTGTTTGTATAAGCATTTGCATGCCTATACCTGACCAGTTCTCTCTCCCTATTTTCTCTACTTGCAGCATGGTTGTCCTGTCCTCGATTCCAGCATGGACAGACGCGGCCAGCCAAGGTACGGGCACCTCGGGTGGGACCTGGGTCACTTTGACCCTCACAATTTTCGGCCCGCAGTAGGAGAGCACCAAGACTAACTCCTCACTCTTTAGGGTTTCCAAAGTGTGAGACTTTGCTTCTTGGGGGTGGCGAAAAGTACGTCTACTGTGGCGTACTTTCTGCCTCGGGTGATGTGGGTTTTGCGTGCCCAGACGCACCCCAAGGCCTTTTGGATTTGAGCCTTCGTGGCTCTCTCCACGTGAGATTTTGCGAGATTTTGCTTACGGTGCGTACCGTCCGTAGCTGCTGGTCCTTGAAAAAATCGGGTGGAGGTTTCAGGGAGACTCTATTGGCGGTTCTTGTCACCATGGCCCTTGCGACTGCCATCTCTTCCTCTGTGACTAACACTGTCTTGATATTTCGGGCGACACCTGCAAAAGAAGTGGTCCCTTTTTCAGCAGCACCACTATTGCTGCCGCTACTGGTCTTGCTGGTGGTGCTGGGATCGCTGTTACAGGTATCGGTGTCATTGTTGTTCTTTTCGCTGTTACAGTTGTTGGTGTTGTTTTCGTTGATACTGTTGCTGTTGTTACTGTTATTGTGGCTGTTGTTATTATTGTTGTTTTTGTTGATACTGTTCCTATTATTATTGTTGTTGTGGCTGTTGTTATTGTCATTGTTATTGTCGTTCTCGACCTTACCGCTGTTATTTTTGTTATTGTCGTTCTCGACCTTACCGCTGTTACTTTTGTTGTTGCTGTTGTTATTGATGGTGTTGTTGTTGTTGGTGTTGTTGGTGGTGTTATTGTTGGTGTTGTTTGTGTTAGAAATATTTGGTAATTTTAAATCTGTAACAATCCTCTTTTCCTTTGTAATATTTTCGTTTATATTTACCTCCGCTGGAACGCTGTCTTGTTGACATGCTGATAAAGTCTCCCTCTCTTTGTGTTGTCTGACAGCGCTGTCTCTATTTCTTGTGTTATCCATGTTGACATTTTTTTTCAAAAAATATTTTTACACAATACGACACCCCGTAAAGTGGTGCCGTATTATTTACGAGTGAACCCCTGTATTAGGTGGGTCACTTCTTCTAAACTTTTATCAAATTTAAAACTTGAATAAAAGGTTTAGAACGGTTGAAAACGTGGTAAAACGTTGAAAACAACTGGAGGCGATAAGAAGCGTGGCTTCACCAATAATAATAATAATAATAATTGTTTCTACTTTTGGCACAAGGCCAGTAATAATGTTTTCTTTATTAACCACAAGGGTTTACATAAAGGACAGTACAGGACAATACAGGACGGTACAAATGGGCATTTCTGCGTGTAAAAAACAAAAAAAGAGGATCTAAAAAAAAATTCCCCAATAGGGGGGAAACTTCCGAGGGACATTTTTGGAGAAAGCCCATTAAAAGGCCACAGTGACCCTGACCACCCGGGCAAGTGCCCTCTCCCAGTTTTCCACCTTTAATTTACAGACACATACTCAGAGTAGACCCATTCCCACGGGCCATACTTGCTTCTCTCACCCATCTTTCAACAAAATGCTGGGAAGAGAGCACTTCCTTTCTACCCTGATTTTCCTTTTCAAATGAAATTTGAAAAAGTTAATCAGGGCATCACCGAAGAGGTAAGTGCTCGTCTTCAGCCTTTTCAAACGTGTCCACCATACTATCCCTTTCACCATGGCCACCAGACAGATAAACATTGCCTGCCCTTCCCGGCTAAAGGAAGAGGGTTGGGCAATCCTCACGATGGACTCAGCTGATAGCCGGATCCGTCCTACACGCGACAGCAGGGGTTCGACATAAACCCACAAGTCAGCAATGCTGGGACATTGGACGAGTGCGTGTAGGACGGTTTCGTCGCCCTGCGGGCATCTCAGACATGCCCGGCTGACGGCACCTCCATTCCTGTAGAGTTTATCCCGAACTGGCAAAGCTCCTCGGTAGTACTGCCACGCCAGGGATTTCTGGAAGTTGTCCATAGGCCCCGGCCCTAAAATCTTCCGAAGAGATTGGCTAGTTGATTTTCGTCGACGCCTAGAGTTTCCTCAAGTACGTCGTCGCTCTTCCCCTCCACTAATCCTCTATAGAACGCCTAGGTGTAGTTTCCACCGATCACATTGCCCGATTGGTCGAGGGCTGTGAGCGCCTGAAGACATTCCAGTCTCCAAGCGCTCCCTCCCGGTCTTTGCTTGACCCAGGACTGCAGCTCCGTCAAGGAGACGAGCTGGGGAAAGACGCGTCTAGCAAACGGCGACCACATCTGATCACCGTCGAGGAAGAGGTGGAGATGTCGTAGCTTGAGCGCGTGTCTGTGCATCATCAGCCACGACCTGCCCAGCCCTCCACGTAGCGGGTGTTGACAGCAGATTGACCGCCTGACCATCGGAGCGCATCCTTTCCACAAAAAGCGAAAGAGCAAACGCTCCAGCGCAGTCAGGCGGGGCTTAGGACAAGGTACGACCGTCAGGCGGTAGTAGATGACGGACGCGATGTACGCGTCAGCCACCTCCGCTCGACCTTTCAGGGATAGCTTCCTCCCAGCCCATTTTTGGGTGAGACGGATCTTCAACATCCTAGTTCGCACGGGACCCACCTCAACGTCTCCAGTTTGTGCAGTAATGGCTCGAGAGTCAATACGTACAAGAGGGACGAGAGGGGACATCCTTGGCGGACCGAGCGCATGATATTGAACGGTTCCGAAAGGTGACCGTCCACTCTCACCACAGAACAGATGTCGCTGTGCAGGGCAGCGATCCAGCCTTTGAAGAAGGACCCAAAACCAGCCGCCTACAGGACAGCCGCTAGGTAACGATGGTCGACCCTATCGAAAGCTTTCGACTGATCTAAATTGATCAAGGACCTACCAGTGCCAGGTACCCTAGCTACCCTCTCTAGGATGTATCGCATGAGGTGGAGGTGGTCGTGGATGGAACTGTCGGGAATGGCGCATGTCTGCGCCTCTCCCACCAGACCACCAACGACAAGCACCAACTTCTTTGCTAGCACCTTGGCCAAAATGTTTAACTCTGTGTTTGGCAGAGTTATGGGCCTGAAAGTATCTACATTATCCCCCTTTCTCAGTCCGCCAAGAGGCCTCCGAACAAGTCTGGCATCTGTACGTAAAGTTCATAGGGCAGACCATCCAAACCAGGCGATTTACCCCTTGTGCAGCCAGTCATTGCCTCCCGCACTTCAGTGGCTGTTATCGGCTTTTCGCAACACTCCGCCTTAGTGGCCGAGAACCGCGGGAGTCCGTCGAGGTAGACACTAAAGTTCATCTCTCTATCTTGCCCGCCGCTGCCCCCGAACAGCTGAGCGAAATGTCGCTGAAAAGCTTCACACATTTGCCCGGGATCGAGTAGCATGCGCCCGTCGTGGTCCACCAAAGACCGGATCGTGGCTTTGTTGCCACGACGCGCCTCCGCCACTCGGGCCCATTGAACGGCTTTCGTCCCCTCGTGTCTGAGAGCACGCACCCTAGGTCTGACAACGTGCTTTGCATTGAAGAATTGCTCAAGGGCCAATTTTGCCGCAAGTACGTCGGTCGTGATGCCTTTGCTAAGCGCCTCGTCTAATTTTCTAACTAGTTCTCCCTTTGCTCTATTTTTCTCTATAGCTAAAGACTTACTAAACCTAATGGACTCTATTCTAATCGTTCTTTTCAGAGCAAACCACCACTCCTTGTTGACGATGGCCCCCGTCAACGCTCGCTTAAGTAGTTCTCTAATCCGGTCTCTGTAGGCCTTGCGCGCTGGCAAGGAGGCATTTAGCTTACAGTAGCCGGGTCCCTGTCTTTGAAGCCTATCTAAGTCAACCTCACAGATCACGAATTTGTGGTCCGTGTAGTCGACTATTTTGAAATGTGGACAGCCTATGCTAGACCTATCTATTTCCCTACAAAATACTCTATCTAGATATAATCTGAATGACCCGATGCGGTTTGTCCATGTCCACATTGGCACATTCGGGAAATCCAATCGGTACCTGTCAGATAGTTCAAAACGCCTGAGCAGGTTGGTGAGGCTCTTGCACCCTCCTCCCCTATCCGTAATCCCACACAGTCCCAGCGTGCATCTAAGATCCCGTTCCAGTCGCCCACTAACACTAAAGAGCGGGACGTTCCTAGAAAGGTCTCCAGACGCCGTAAGAAATCAGGCCACCCTGCTCCTGTCGGGGCATAGACGGCCACTAGCCTGTAAGCTTGCCCGTCTCTGCTGGTCACGTCCAGCCCCACCAACTTACCTTCTGGGCCCAGGAAGATGGCTCGTATGGCGAGATCCAAACCTCTCCAAAAAAGCACAGAAACTCCTCCCCCCGATCCAGGACGGCTGGGAGATGCGTATACATCGCAGCCGCCGAAGATCGGTGCGAAGGCCCGTGCTTCGGAGATTCTGGTCTCGCTGATGGCCACTACATCTATGTTTAGTGACCTGAGGTCGTTGAACAGGTGGCCCTGCTTCCATGACGACCCCAAGCCACGCGCATTTATGCTGCCTATTCTGAGTGAGGTCATGTTGAAATGGAGTGGAAAAGATGGGAAAGACCACTTACCTTACTTCTCGTAGAGGAAGGATGGTTTCTCCATCCTTTTCACTGCTTGTGGCTTCCTCCGGAAGGATGTCCTTATAAATCCTCATGGAGAGGGCTTGTCGGAAGTCTCGGATGTTTTGGGGAATTTTTGTTTCAGTGACGTGTACGTTTTCTGTGTGATGCGAGTGATTTGTATGTGTGGAAGTAGTGTGAACTTTTGGGGTGTTGTGTAGTCTTTTTCTGTGATGCTTGTGTTGTGTTGGATGTAGTGTAATAATTGGTTGTTGTTCAAATTTAATGCTGTGTAGTGTGTATCGTTTTGTTTTGTTTGCGTTTGTTGTGGGTTTGTTTCTGTTTCGCTTGTTGGTGACTTTTGTGGTGTTGGTGATGGTGGTGTTGGGGTTAATGATGGTTATGGTGTTGGTGTTTGTGGTGATGAAGTTGGTGATGCTGGTGTGGATGGTGACATAGCTGTCCTAACTTTTTCGTTTGATAGTTTATTTGTTTCCCTCTGTATTTTGTTTTTGGAGGGGGAAGGGAGATGATTTTTTCTTTTTTGGCTTCTTTTTCTTTTTTTCTTTTTTCCTGATACAGTTTCCCACTCCTCATCGTCACAATCTGTCTCCAGTTGCCATAAGTCGGGGAGTGGAAAATCCTCCGCAGGCGTTGGTTTTGGTTGTGGCGTGGTGGATGGTGGAGGCGCTGGTGCTAGTTCTGGCGCGGTGGGTGGTGGTGGTGTTGGTTCTTCTTCTGTTGCTGGGGTTGTTGCTGCTACAGTTGCTCCTGTTGTTGCTGCTACACTTGTTGCTGCCATTTCTGCTGCTGGTTGAGTCACTTGGGTGGGTAAGAGAGGTGGCCTCAACTTTTTAGCCTGAGGGCAGAAAGCCTTTAGGTGGGTTCCTTCACCACAAACGACACACCTAGGCCTTCTGCCCTCGACGATTACGGTGAGGTGGCTGCCGTCAGTGAGGTCTATTACTTCTGGAATTTCCTCAATGCCTTTTTGGTCCGCTTGGATCAGGAGCTCCATCCCAGATCCGGACCAGTTCTCCTGCTTTTCTTTTGATATTTCAATTATTTTGGTGTTGGCCTCGATGCCGGCGAGGACGGCAGCCATTAGCCAGGGAATTTCGATGGCCGGTGGAACGTGGGTCACCATGATCTTCACGAATCTCTGACCACAATAGCTTGGGACGAGTGTGAAGTCGTCGCTTCTTAATGGGGCCATGGAGTGCTCTCTGGCCTCCTGTGGTGTTCAAAAGAACACGTCCACGGTTCCATATTTCTGCCCACGTCTGATGTGGGTTTTTTTCGCCCACACATGTCCCAAAGCTTTTTGGATTTGGGACTCGGATGCCCGTTCTACTCGGCGCGATTTGTGTTAATCGTCCGATAAGACACGGTACATAGGCGCCGATGCTCCATTTTATTAGGTGGGGGTGAGGGGTGGGGGGTGAGGCTGACTCTGTACCCATCTTTCTTTACCATTCTCTTGGCTTCATTTATTTCCTCCTGAGTTACCTCGATTGTTTCGCATTTCTTGGCTGCTTTGGCAAACGACACATTTGCGGTGGTGTTGATGTTTTTGTTGTTTTTCTCATTGTTCTTGTTGCTGTTATTGTTATTGTTATTTTTGTTATTGTCATTTTTAGTTTCAGTTGTGGTGGTGGTGGCGTCGATGGTGTTCGGTGTGGAAGAGTCGATTCCGGGTGAATCCATTTCGATGTCACGAGATAATAATTTATTTTTGTATTTTGTTTCTGTTGTCGCTGTGGTGGTGGTGGGTGTGGCGGCTTTAACACCTGCAGTATTTGGTAATGGCGGGAAATGAATGTCTGCATGGGACGAATTTAAATTATTGCTACTGTTTATATTTTTAGTGTTGGCAAACGTAGTAATATTTACAATGGTGGTGTTGGTGTGAGGTGTTAGTTTGTGAGGAAGGCTGTCAGCCTGGTGTGGCTGTGAGTCGTCCATGATTTTTTCAAAGAAATTTTTTGTTTGATAAATGTAAAAGTTTAAATTTTGGGCACAAGGCCCCAATCTTTTTGAGTGTCCTTTTCCGAAAGCAATATATGTGAACTTATAAACACTTAACAACAAAAATTTTCTATAAATGGCAATTTGAAACAACTGAAAACAACAAACCTTTGCGGAGCTCACGATAATACGATTTCCTCCGTAGGTCGCCAATAATAATAATAATAATAATAATAATAATAATTTTATAATAATAATGATTTCATTTATTAGCCACAAGGGCCGACATGTAGGGGACAATACAAAGACAGGGACAGTGGGGGTTTACAATAAGGTCGAGTAAAAGTGCACAATGGCAAGACTAATTTAACAATGAAGATATAAAAAATATAAAATAATCTATGCATAAATATAAGAAAATAAATTCCCCTATAGGGGTGGACGACCCAGGGATGACTCAGGTACCCCACCAATCCTGAACCACCCTGCGCTTCTAGGGCACCCAGGAAGAGCACCCCTCCCCTCAAGTTAGCTAGCCTATAGGCGCATGGTCAGAGTAGGCCCATTCACACGGGCCATTCTCGCCACATTCATCCACCTTTTAGCAAATGTACTGCGGGGCATCACTTCTCTCTCCACCCTCACCTTCCTTTCCAGGTGAAACTTGAAGAAGTTGATGAGGGATTGGCCGAAGAGAAAAGTATCTGTCTTCAGTCCTTTTAATCTGGTCCACCATATCACCTCTTTCGCAACTGCCACCAGACAGAGGAAAATTGCCTGCTCTTCCTGACCTAAGGAAGATGGCGGGTCGATCTTCACTATGGACTCGGCCGATACCCGGATCCGTTCCACACGCGACAGTAGCTGTTCGACATAACTCCACAAGTCAGTAATGCACGGACATTGGACAAGTGCGTGCAGAACGGTTTTGTCGCTCTGTGCGCATCTTGGGCAGGTCCGTCTGACAGCACTTCCGTGCCTGTAGAGTTTATCCCGAACCGGCAGTGCCCCCCGGTAGCACTGCCAAGCGAGGGATTTCTGGAAATTGTCCATCGTCCCCGGCTCGAAAGTCCTCCGGTACAGACTGGTCAGTTCGATTTCGTCGAGGCCCAAAGCTTCTCCGAGTGCGTCATCGCACTTGCCCACCACTAATCCTCTATAGAACTCGAGAGTGGAAGTTCCACTGATCGCATTGTTCACTTGGTAAAGGGCAGTGAGTGCCTGGCAACATTCCAGGTGCCAGTCACTCAGTCTTGACCCAGGACTGCAGCTTAGTCAAAATAACGAGCTGCGGAAAGGCACGTCTGATAAACGGCGACCACACCGGTTCACCGTTTAGGAAGAATATCTGGAGATGTCGCAGCCTCAGCGCATGTCTGCGCATCATTAGCCACGGCATGCCCAGCCCTCCTCGTAAAGGGTGCTGGCAGCAGATGGACCGCCTCACCAATGGAACTTGTCCTTTCCACAAGAATTTGAAGAGGAGCCGTTCCAACTTGACGAGGCGCGGACGGGGGCAAGGCACGACAGTCAGGTGGTAGTAGATGACAGACGCGATGTACGCATTCGCCACCTCCACGCGACCTTTCAGTGATAGCTTCCTCCCAGCCCATTTTTGGGTGAGACTGGCTACTCTGCTCGTTACCTCGTCCCAATTCTTTTCCACCTGGAGGTCTGGTCCGAACCAAACCCCGAGCAACTTTACCGGTCCGTCCGTCCAGCGCCCCACGGCGCTGTTGGATGGCATAGACTTGCCTCTCCAGGTTGTGAGCTGCAAGCCCACCGACTTTTCCGGGTTAAGTTTAGCTCCTGTCAACCTTTCATATTCCTTCAATAAGGTGCCGCCTTTCCACGTCCCAGTTCGAGCGGAATGCCCTGCAACAGCTCCAGTTTCCGCAGTAAAGGCTCGAGAGTCAATACGTATAGAAGGGAAGAGAGAGGGCACCCTTGACGAACCGATCGGGAGAGCCGAAATGGTTGCGAGAGGTGGCCATTGTCGTGTATGGACCTGGCTGGGATTCCGCAAGTTTGCGCCTCCCCAACCAAATCCTCGACGACAAGCGCCAATCTGTTTGCTAACAGCTTGGCTAAAATCTTAAACTCTGTGTTGAGCAGAGTTATGGGCCTGAAGTTGTCTAATGTATCCCTCTTGTTCTCGTCTTTCCTTATCAGCGTCACCACTCCCCTACTCACAGAACTGGGAATACTCCCATTCTGCTGCCAGTTGCAGTAGAGAGCTTCGAGGAGATCGGAGAACAAGTCTGGCATATTTACGTAAAGCTCGTAGGGCAGGCCATCCAAACCGGGTGACTTGCGCCTCATTCAGCCGACAAGGGCGTCCTGAATTTCGGCTGAAGTAATCGGCGTTTCGCAGCGCTCAGCGTCAACCTTCGAGATGCGCGGCAAGCCGTCAATGTAGGGACTGAAATCCGCTACTCTCTCTGACTCGCCACTCTCCCCGAACAACCGAGCAAAGTGCTGGCGAAAGGCCTCACACATCCGCTTGGAATCGCTTATCTCGTGTCCGTCTCGGTCCGCCAAAGACCGAAGTGTGGTTTTATTACCACGCTGCGCTTCCGCCACGCGGGCCCATCGAACAGCTTGGTTCTGTTGTTTCTCAGCGCATGCGCCTTAGCTCTGACAATACAACCTCTGTGTTTCGCATTGAAGAAATGCTCTAATGCCATTCTCGCCGCTAGCACGTCAGCTGCAATGCCACTACAAATAGCCTCCTCTAACTTATCTACCAGCTCCCCCCTCCTTTCTATTTTTTTCTAACGCTAGTTCTTTGCTGAACTCTATCGAAGTTACTCTAATCTGTCTTTTGAGAGCCCCCCACCATCTGTTCTTGATGATCCCCTCTGTCAACTTTTGCTTAACTAAATTGTTGACCGGTCCCAGTAAGCCTTACGTGCCGGAAATGACATGTTCAGCTTCCAGTAAGCCGGTCCCAACCTACGCGTTTTATCTAGGTCGACCATACAGATCACAAATTTGTGATCTGAATAGGCGACCGTTTTAAAAAGTTAGCACCCTACACTATTTCTATCTATTTTCCTAATGAAGATCTTGTCTATATACGATCTAGATGACCCCATGCGGTTGGTCCATGTCCACACTGGCCCATTGGGGAAATCTAGTCGATACCTGACAGACAGTTGGAACTGGCTGATTAGGTGCTTGAGGCTTTTGAACCCCCCCCCCCCCCCCGCTCCTATCAGCTATTCCCACACAATCCCAGCGTGCGTCTAAGATGCCGTTCCAGTCCCCCGCTAATAGTAAAGTGCGAGACCTACCCAGCCCAGAAAGGTCTACAGGCACCTGAAGAAGTGCGGTCGTCCGGCCCTAGTAGGGGCGTAGATGGCCAACAGTCTAAAGGCACCACCTTCGCTAGTGCTCACATCCAAGGCCACCAACTTACCGTCTGGGTCCCGGAATATCGACCTTACCTCGAGATCCATTCCTATCCTAAACAGCACTGTCACCCCACCTCCCATTCCCGGTCTGCTAACAGATGCGAAGATCTGATATCGTCGAAAATAGGGGCTAGTGCACACGTGTCGGAAATTCTGGTCTCGCTGACGGCAATCACATCCATTTCCAGAGACCTGAGGTCGTTGAGCAGGCGACCCTGCTTCCAGGGTGACCCCAGGCCGCGAACATTTAAACTTCCTACTTTTAAATATGGCCATGTTGGCAAGCTAAAAGAGAGAGGGTAGGTTTAGTTACCTCCCGGAGTCTTGTGAAGGTCGGGTGGTTTGACCTCCATAGTTGGTTGGGTTTCTTTTGGGAACCCCTTTAAAAGTCTCGATGTGGGTTTCACATTCGGGGTTCCCACGTCTTGAGGAAAGCTCTCCCAAATAATCTTTGAAGGAATATAGCGACATTCGGACCAGAAGCAAATCTTCTGGCACGCAAAATGTGCTCATTTCAACGATCTCACCCTCTGTTTGAATGTCCTTGCTTCGTGCTAAGAGAGCCATCAGTCCATCGTTGCCCCTTCTGACAAGCACGAAGTTTTTAATATTTTGTTGGTGTGGTTTTATTTGTTTTCGTTTTGGTGACTGTGGTGGTGATGGTTTTGGTGGTGTTGTTTCGGGTATGTCTGTGTTTGTTGTAGGTGTGGTGTCTGCAATTTCAGATATTTGTGTGTTTATTTGTTCTTGTGTTTGTTTAGGTTGTTTGCGTTTCGGGGATTGTGGGGGTGGTGTTGATGTTGATGTTGGTGCTGATGTTATTGGGGAAGTTTTTGCGTTAGTGGTGTCTGTATTTTTTGTGTTTTGGTGGGGCTTTTTTTGGTGAGTTTTCTCTGTTTTTTGGCACTTTTGGGTTTTCCTTCATCTTCGCTGCTGGAAGACAAAGGGTCTGTGTCTGTGTGTGCGTTTATTGTTTTGTCTATGTGTATAATTGGAGGGCTAGGGAGAGTGGGAGAGCTTTCCTCGTTTTCCCCTTGGATTGGTTTCAGTGTTGGTGGTGGTCCGGCTGTTTTTGATGTTGGTGGTGTTACCCATTTCTTTGTTTGTGTTGTTTTTGATGTTGTTGGTGCAGCTTTCTGTGCTGACACAATAATAATAATAACATGTGTATATATGTATACTGTCTTTTTTTAAATTATAATCAATGTGCTGTATTAACTGGCTTACCAATGCACACTGTGCATTTATTTGCCCTAGGTGTCAGGAACACACTCGGCATATACCTCAGAAACAATAATAAAGAAAATAAAAATAATAATAATAATAATATAGGATCTGTGGAGAGAGAAAGGAAATTGTGGCTCACATCGTATCCGAGTGTAAACATCTGGCCCAGACTTACTATAAAGCCTGGAGGTATGATATTATAGAAAAGGTGATTCACTGGCATTTATGCAAACTAAATAATTACCACATTCTGAGAAGTGGTATGAGCATAGCCAGAGTCGGTGATAGAAAACGATCAAGTGAAGGTGTTATGGAATTTCAGGACACAGACGGACAAGAAATTAGAACACAATAGGCCTGACCTGGTGGTTTTTGACAAGGAAAAAAGATCGTGCTTGATTGTAGATGTAGCCTGCACCTTTGTCAAAAGAGTGCAAGATAAGGAGAAGGAGAAAATTAACCGCCACCAGGATATAAATTAGGAATCAAAAAGGCTTTGGGACAGTCATGATTTCAAGGTCATCCTGATTGTCATAGCAGCACTAGGTACTATCTCAAAGAGTTTTCAAGCACCATAAAACTAATAGACCAGATATCATTGTAAAAGACCAACATCACAAGGTCTGTTTGAGAATGATCTCTGGTTTACCCTCTCTGCAAGAGGTGCAAAACATTGCTTTATCTGGTACTGCACACTTACTAAGAAAAACACTATCTCTCTGAAAATTATAATCGATCTGGTGTGCTAACTGGCTTACCAATGTATACAGTGAGTTTATTTGCCGTAGGTGTCAGGAAGACACTCGGCATATAACGGAAACCGTACTTAAGGAAGGAAAAGTAAATACAATGATAAAAATAATAATAGGTATAAATCGAAGTTGTAGCCGCAGATACCAATCGAATTGTTTGAGGTAGTCACTAAGCACTCAATGGTGCACAAAGTTAATACATTTTCGTCCGTCCAGCGTATATATATATATATATATATATATATATATATATATACTGTGAATTTTGTATACTAATGATAAACATTTGGAAAGCCTTTTAGCTATGAATATTGAGAAGCTGAGGGTTAGCGCCGTCAAGCAGATTCCAGCAGAAGTAGCGGAGCCAACTGCCAACGTGATTCTGGCTCTGTCCGCCATCGGGACAGTGCTTCGCCACCACCTGCACTGCTCTCTGATGGAATTTGAAACAGGCGGAAATATATAGTTCTTTCGCCTATGTAGATGGGCTGATTAGTCTCATTTGCATATAGAGCTGTCAAGCCGGCTCAGCTAGAATATAATATATATATATATATAGAGAGAGTAGTACAAATTTGGTAAGAACAGTCACTCCATAGGATGAGTTAAGTATCATTAGTTACAACATTGACATGTACTTAAGTTTCGTTGGGTTATTCACCTTAACTCATTCAGCCTATCATATAAATTAAAATGGCTTCCCCTCATGGAGATTTTAGAAAGTATAAGAGAGTTCTAAAGGTATGTAATCCCGAATTGATCTATAAATAGAGAAATCCCTTGAATAATATTAGTGAAAATGGAGGTAATAATAAACAACCAAGGGAGGCAACTTTTGTTACAGAAGGATCCCATGGGTCAAGTTGAAAAGTCGAAGAAAATAAATTCAGTTATCCAGTCTAGGCAATTTTTCCAGAACAAATTTTGCTTCATGAAGACAGTGATTGAAGCATCCTCCAACAAATGGAGAATGCTGTGTCGTAATATTGAGGCTACATACATGGTTTGCGAGCTGAGTGATATGTTTTGTCAGGAGATCTGAAGGTTGTATCGAGGTTCAGGAAACTGCTTTTGAACCGGCTCTCAGACATTCCCGCATAAGTCCAGGCTTTAGTTTCGTAGTTCTGTTTGGTGGAGGTCACTTTTGCTTCATATATCACCGCTGGAGTGTTGCACTGTTGATCCAAGTGTCATGCCTCTGCCCTTCTGCACGAACCTCCGCAAGGTGGAAGACTTTTACGTTTGTTTGTGATGTGGGATTTTATGTTATTGGTACAAGAGTAGCCTATTTTCACTGTAAGGCGGTTGAATATTGGTCGGTATTTATGAAAATCTAGGAGAGCTAAGAATGTTCTACATACATAGGTCTTCAAATTGAGCACGGATAGTGCTCTAGTTTTTCTTTTCTTGCTAGTTATAGGGCGGTGTTCTGGGGAGTAAGTGATTGTCTCGAGGAAGCTGTTGTTGCTTGGGGCTGAGTTATAGTAGAATGGTGCCCTGTCTAAGATGGATTTGCTAGAAGAGAGGTTGGATACCCTCTTACTGGTGTTATTAATAAGATTTAAAAAAAATATGAGTATGTTTTCTTTCTCTGAATTTCAAGTTTATTTCTGACCGGCTACTTTCTCGGTAGCAAAATTGTAAAATAAAGGAAAAAAAAAAAAAAAAAAAAAAAAAAAAGAATATTTTACAAATTTTGAAGGTTCCACATATCGCAGCTATTTATAATATGTTAATTAAGGAGCTACGTTCTTTATCCACAAATTCAAAATCAGTTATACCGTGGTCCAGTTGTGTATTCCTTAGTGCCATCTGTCTCAATATATTCTTCCTCGTTTGTTGTTAATTTTGTTTTCCGAAGTGCGTTCCACATGGTTCTAGCTATCCCATCGTGTCTCATGGCGAGGTAGTAGCGAGATGACATTCTTTCGCAGCTGGCAACAATGTGGCTTACATCCTCGATCTTTCTTTTACATAGCCTACATTTATTGTCAGCTGATAGCCCTCCCCTTTTTTGCAGCAGATATTTGGTAGGGATTTCTTGTTCCTGTATTGCATAGAGATATCCCTCAAGGTGTGATGTCATAAATTTGTCGGAACTCCATGCCAGGATTTTGGAGTGGTTTATCCCCTCTATGGTCTGTGTTTTACGTCTCAAGTATCCATGCACAACTTTTTCTGTAAATTGGTAAATTTGTTCATCTTGTTTGAACATTGAATAGGATCTTCCGATTTCTCTGGGTGAGAGATTTATATCAGGCTTTATTCTTTATCTCTCCTCCAGATCAGTGGCTATTCTAATGATATTTTTTTTTCATGCTCATAAACCTGGGCAAGATGGTTGCCAACCTTTTTCCTCTGTTGAAGATGTTGCTTCAGTGTTACTATCCAGGTCTCATATGATGTTAATATGGATTTTAGACCCCAGCCACCTTCCTTGCGTGAGAAGTATAGCCTATTCACATCACCATTGATGTTAAAGTTCCTAGTAACACTGAGAAGTTTGCGAGTTCTAACATCCATCTCACTTAGTTCTTGCAATGACCAGTTCAGCAGGCCAAATGTTGGCGTTAGAATTAGCACAGCATAAGTATTGTGGGCAATGTATTTGTTGTACGCTACAGTTCTGATGACTATATTTTCTTTACTCTTCTGAGGTATTCAGTTCTGGTTCTCTCCTTATTTATGGGTCCATCATATCTGACATTCTCATCCTGTCCAAGATATCTGTAGTTGTCACCTGATTGTAGAGGTTGTATTGTCAGTCAGTTCATCTCTCGATTCCTAGAGGAGGGGACAGCTCTTCCACGTTTTACTGCCAAATATGCACACTTGGACTCACCAAATTTCATTTTGATGTCCGTTGAAAATTGTGTAATGAGGTCCAATTGTTTCTTGATGTCATTGATATTTGGCCCATACAACTTCAGGTCATCAACAAAGAAAAGATGGGAGATACTTCTGGACCCACTTCTTTGTCCACCTTATTTCCTGAGTAGGTAAGATAGTGGATCTAGTGAGAGAACGAAGAGTAGCACTGGCAAGCTATCACTCTGAAAGATACCCTTCTGGCAGTCTTAACTTGCTCCTTCTCACCTCTAAGGATCAAATTGGTGTACCAGTTCTTGGTCAGACGTCCAACAGCAGCTACCAGTGGTTGTGGGACTTTGGCTAACTGTAAAGCCTTAACAATCCACCCATGAGGTACACTATCAAATGCTTTTTGATAGTCCAGCCACACCACAGTCATGTTTCTGCGATTCTTTGTTGTTTTTTCTTGAATCATTTTATTAGTTAGTAGGTGATCTATGCAACCCCACACCTCCCTCTTTCCACCAGCTTGCTCAGGTGTTATGATGTTGTTGGTAGCACAGTGATCCTGTAAGAACAGGTTAAGGCACCCAGTATATAATTTATACATGATGTTTTGGCAGGCTATTGGGCGGTAATTTTTAGCAAGGGTGGTTTGGCTATTTTGGGGAATGAGGAGAGTAGTGGCAGTTGATAACCATCTGGGCAGCTCTTGTGTGCCTTTAATGGTTTCTGTAAACAGCCGTATGAGATCTTGCCGATAGAAAGTGAAATTCTTCAACCAGTATCCTGTAATGAGGTCTGGGCCTGGTGTTTTCCTATTCGACATTTTCTGTAGAGCTGTTTCCAGTATTGACCCATCTATGTCATATTGTTTTGTCTGGACATGTTGGCAGTAGTCCTGTTCCAGTTCTTTCAGCCAATTAGTTTGTCTTTGAATCCGTCATCCATTTCCTATACAGATCTCCAGTAGCTCTCAACCTGTTCTTTTGAAGGGGTGTCATTTACAGAGATTGAGCTTTTGCCACCGAAGCTGTGTTAAACTGATTTAGGATCTCTGGCAAACAATCTATTTAGCACTTGTCCTTTATGTGCCGTGGACTTATATTTCAGTCTTTCTGTTGTAGCTGTGAGTTGTTGTTTCAACTGGTGTAATTTGGAGTTTAAAGTTTTAAATTTTGTATCTCCAAATCGTCTCTCTAACTTTTTTTTTAGGTCTTCCTGGTGTCGTGTGAAATTTCTCTCTATGTTGCATTTCATAATGACTGCGATGTGTGAGATACTTCGTCTCAGGGATAAAATTTTGCTTTTTAAATTTCGCATCCACGCTGGTTCAGGCTTTTTGTTTGTATCTTGATTGCGTGGTTTTAGATGTATGTATGTACGCATGTATGTATGTATGGGAAAGTTGCTTTTGAAGCCTCTTGAATTGCATACGAGAAATTAAAATAGGGATGTCAGGAAAGACATTGCTGTTACATTTCCAGACAGCAAAGGTCCTCCTATGGCGCTGACATGCAGCGTCTGTGAAAGACTCTGCTTCAGCAAAGCTGAACTCAAAAGCCATCTTCACAGTCATAAAGTGAGACCAGTGGTTGACTACCAGGCTGCTGTCGGAGATATTGCTCATAAATACTCGTGAAGCATGTGGAAAAGAGTGTAGATCAGAAGGAAAGCTCAAACGAAATGAAAACGTACATGAATTAAAACCACAGCTGGTGAATGATTTTATCATGGTTGCCAACTCTGTACAAGACATTTTAGATCATTGGCTGGGCAAAAAGGCCACATTTAACAGCAGCACCGTTAATTAATAATATATATAAGAGTTCTTTCTTCTTCTTTTTTTATCGTTCAATGGCCATACTCGATAACGAGGGGCCAACCATCATGGATGTATCTACGTGTGTACGTATGTATGTGTGTATGTATGTATGCATGTTGTACAGGCTCTTGCGTGAAGTTTATGGACCGTCTTCTTCTCTGGTCATACCGCTTCGCAGCAAGGATGGCAAATAACTTCTTTGTGATTCACAAGGAATTCTACGAAGGTGGCGAGAGCACTTTGATCTTTTGAATCAGCCGTCTGTCGTCAATGAAGATTTCCTCAATCTCATTCCAGAAAGTCCTGTGAAAGTAGCTCTCGCAGAACCTCCGACGCTTGTGGAGGTTGCAGTGGCTATCTCGAAGCTGAACAGTGGAAGGTCTCCAGGTATGGATGGCATACATGCTGAGCTCCTACAATATGGTTGTGAGAGACTCCTGCAACATCTTCACTCTTTGTTTGGCAGGATATGGGCTAATGAATCCGTACCTGAGGACTGGCGAGATGCAGTAATGGTGGTCTTGTACAAGGGAAAGGGTAACAGGAATGATTGTGGGAACTACAGAGGTATATCATTGCTTTCTGTCATAGGGAAAGTTTTATGTAGGGTGCTTCTGGACCGTCTGCTGACACACATTGCAGATTGTGTTCTTCCAGGACAGTCAATCTGGTTTTTGTGCTGGAAGCGGCACTACTGATATGATCTTCTCAGCTAGACAGCTCCAGGAGAAGTGCATGGAACAAGGTTTGGATCTGTATCAGGTTTTTGTCGATCTGACAAAAGCTTTCGATACTGTTAAGAGAAATGCATTATGGAAGGTTCTCCAGAAACTTGGTTACCCTGATAAGTTCCTTGCTTTAGTTAGGTCTTTCCATGACGACATGAAGGCTTGGGTTAATGTCAGAGGTAACATGTCGGAGCCTATCTCAGTAAAAAATGGAGTGAAACAGGGGGATATTCCAACACCGACCATGTTTGCCATATACTTTGCAATGGTTTTCTGTATTGAATTCAGGAATTGCGAGCATGGTGTTTACATCCGATATCGAACCTCAGGCAGCATAATTAACATCAGGCGCTTTGCTGCAAAGACAAAAGTATTTACATCAATCATAAGAGACCTCTTGTACGCAGATGATTGCGATCTTGTAGCGCACACAGAGAGTGATATGCAGCACATTTTGAATGCATTTTCTGACGCTTGCACTGCCTTAGGATTGACTGTCAGTCTCAAGAACACCGTCGTCATGTACCAACCTGCCCTTGGTAAGCAGTACAGTGAACCAAATATCTATGTGTATGGTAAACGACTTGGAGTGGTTGATCAGTTTGTCTAACTGGGAAGCACTGTCAATCGATACAGCAACCTTGATAGTGAAATCTCATTTAGGATTAGGAAAGCAAGTGATGCTTTCGGAAAGCTAGAAAGGCGACTCTGGGGTCGGCGAGACATATGCAAAAAGACGAAGGTAAAGGTGAACAAGGCATGTGTGTTCTCTTCTCTTCTTTATGCCTGCGAGACCTGGGTCACATATCGACACCACTTTAAGCAATTGGAGCATTTCCATCAGATGTGTCTCAGACGGATCCATGGCGTTCACTGGAGGGACCACATCAGTGATGTCGAGATTTTGGAAAGCCCTATGTGTGACAGTATAGAAGCTCTTGTACTTAAGCAACGACTCCGTTGGAGTGGTCACCTTGCCAGGATGAAGGATTCTAGAATACAAAAACAACTCTTTTATGGAGAGTTAGTTAAAGGAAAACGACCACCACATAAACCAAAAAAGAGGTATAAGGATTCCTTGAAAGCCTCTTTGAAAGATGCTAACATCTCTGCTGATAAATGG
>OZ024740.1:258519737-258592237 GCA_964016885.1 Eledone cirrhosa | reverse complement strand
TTTCAGCGGCACTTTGCTCAGCTTTTCGGACAGGGCGGCGCGCCGGGAGAGGCTATGGATTTCGGTCCATATCTCGACGGCTTGCCGCGACTCTCGGACAGCAAAGCGAAGTTCTGCGAAAGGTCGTTTTCAGCCGCTGAGATAGGGGACGCGCTGAGCCAATGCGGCAAACGCAAATCTCCAGGTCTCGACGGTCTACCCTACGAATTTTACGTAGCAATGCCGGACTTCTTCTCTGTTCTCCTGGAAGCGGTCTACTGCAACTGGCAGAAGAACGGGAGAATTCCCAGTTCTGTGACCAGGGGCGTAGTCACGCTAGTCAGGAAGGACGAGAATGAGGGGATGACATGGGCAACTTCCGGCCCATAACTCTGCTAAACACAGTTACAGATTTTGACCAAGGTGTTGGCAAAGAAGCTGGCGCTTGTCGTCAAAAATCTTGTGGGGTAAGCGCAGACATGCGCAATCCCGACCAGGTCCATACACGACAATCTACATCTCATGCGATACATCGTAGAGAGGGTTGGGTGTAAACCCGACTTCAGTGGGGCCCTGATCAACTTGGATCAGTCTAAGGCTTTCGATAGGGTTGACCATCGTTACCTGAATGCGGTGCTCGAGGCGACAGGCTTCGGACCCGTGTTCAGAGGCTGGATTGCTGCAATGCGGTTGACCACCGAGTCCATTGTCATGATCAAACCGCCACCCTCCTTCAAAAAACGAAGGAGAGGCGGTTTTCCTTTGTGTGATACCTATGGTGAAAGAGGTTGTATGGTGGACGAGGTTAAAAGGGCTGAGGTCAGACACCTTTCTCTCCGACCAACAACTGATTCTTTTTTTCAAATACCACCTTGGAAGAAGAATCGGGATGGAGAGAGAGGTGCTGTACCCCAGCAAGTTTTATGAAATGAGGGTAAAAATGGCGAGAATGGCCCGAGTGAATGGGCCTTCTCTCTATATCAGCCTGTAGGTTGAGAAAAAAGAGGAAGAGAGGAAAGGGGTACAAACTCTTGGTGCTCCTAGAGATGAGGGTTGTACATTTTTTCGGGGTAATGTGTTACCCATATGAAATGTCTCCCCCGATTGGGGGAGACATTTCATATGGGTAACACATACGGAAGTGGCGAACTCTTTCATAGCGTCCGTCATCTACTACCGCTTGACCGCCGTGCCTTGTCCCCGTGAATACCTCACCAAGATGGAACGCATGCACTTCCAGTTGAATGCAGTGGCTGATGATGCGCCAACACGCGCTGAGGCTACGGCATCTCCAGGTATTCCTGACCGAACAACCGGTGTGGGCCCCGTTTGTGAGACAGGCCTTCCTGCAACTTATCTCGCTGATGGGCTGCAGTCCTGGATCAAGCGGAGACCGAAGAAAATGGGCGCCTGGCACATTGAATGCGCTCAGGCACTCACAGTTCTCTTTCAAGCGGGCACAGCAATCAGTGGACACTCCACTTCGACATTCTATAGAGGTTTAGTACGTTACAAGTGCGACGACGTGCTCGGAGAGACTCTGGGTGTCGAAGACGACCATCTCACCAGTCTGTTTGGTAGGATATTCCCATGGCCAACTTCCAGAGGTCACTGGCCTGGCAGTGCTACCGAGGAGCTCTACCAGTTCGAGACAAGGTCTACAGGCACGGACGCCCCGGCAGGGATGCTTCCATGAGGACGTGGCGCGAGCAGGACATTCATACCGTCTTGCACGCAATTGTACACTTCCCGGGCGTAACCGACCTGTGGAGCTACGCAGAACAACTGCTGTCGCGTATGGGACAAATCCAGTTGACTGCCGAGTCCCTAGTAAGGATCAAACCGCCAACTTCTTTCAAAAACGAAAGAGAGGCGGTTTTCCTCTTATAGCGGCTATGGTAAAAGAGATTATATGGTGGACGAGATTGAAAGGACCGAGGACATATGCCTTTCTCTTCGGACAACAACTCATTCCCTTCTTTAGGTACCACTTTAGAAGGAGAATCAAAGTGAAGAGAGAGGCACTGCATCCCAGTAAATTTACTGAAAGGTGGATGAATGTAGCAAAAATGGCCCGAGTGATTGGACCTTCTCTGTATATAAACCTGTAGGTTGAAGATGACAACAAAAGAAGGAAGGGAGCACATGCACAACACGCTCCTGGAGTTGAGGGTTGTTCTATCTACGGGGTATTAAACAACCCATCTGTAACGGCTCCCCACTATTGGGGATTCCGATTGTTGAATTTGTTTGTTTAAATTTTTTTTAACACGATTGTATGTAAAATCCCCGGCAAATGTCCTTGTATTGTCCCCTTTTCTTGTGCGCCCTTGTGGCAAATAAATAAATCTATCTATCTATCTATCCATCCATCTATCTATCTATCTATCTATTTATCTATCTATCTATCTATCAATCTATCTATCACCAACACCAACACACAACCACAGAGACAAACAACAACACAAACAACACCACAGTCAAACATCCCCCTACCAGCGAAACCAACACCAACACCACCTCAAACACAAGCACCCACCATAAAAAGAAAACTCCTTGACGAACAACACACTAAAACATCACAACAAAAACACAAACAACAATACGCATACATCAACACAAACAACAAGAGTTTGATGGAGGTCATCTCCCAAAACCCCAAGGTGGAGATGGAGGGCAAAACTTTCGTCAAGGCAGAATCGTCTCCACACCTTAAACTTATAAGGGTTTCTATTGAAACCTATAAAGACCTAAAAAATAAATGTTCACAGGACGTGGGCAACCCCTGCCACAAACCCATCAACCGCGTCCTGTTAAAACGTTTCCCCACCCCACCTAACACCCCATCCAGCACCCAAATGGAGATTGAACAACCCGATCTCCAGGAAACAAAAAGGTAAGTGCACCTTTCGTCCTTTTTCTCCAACTTTTCTTCACCAACATGGCTAGTTTACGAGTTGGAACCGTGAATGTGCGTAGCCTAGGGATGCCTGGAAACAGTGTCAACTTTTAAACGACCTTAGGTCACACAGTATGGATGTGTTAGCCATCACCGAGTCCGGGATCCACAACAGGCAGCAACTAACCCCCATCTTCGACGACTTTGAGATCTACGCATCTCTCTGTCAGCCAGGAGGTGGAGGTGGAGTGGATGTCATGTTTCGGAAGAACCTGGACGTCGGAGCACAGCAAGTACACTTGGACCTGGAGGGTAGACTGGTAGTCCTAGACGTGAACAGTATTGGAGGTGGAGCTTTCAGACTGGTGGTCGTTTATACCCCGACCGGGCAATCGCAATCACGGCCAGACTTCTTTAAGCGCCTAGAGTCTTTTCTGGGAACGTCTCGCTCCTTACTTTTAGTGGGGGATTGGAATGGTATCCTAGATGCACGATGGGACTATGTGGGAGCATGTTAAAGTAGAGCGGGGTGCAACAGCCTCAAAACTTTAATCGGCCAATTCCAACTGGCCGATAGGTATCGACTGGATTTCCCGACTGCACCAGAGTGGACGTGGGCAAACCGCAGTGGGATATCTTGATCGTATTTAGATAGGTTCTTCATTAGAGAAAGGGACAAGGAGATGTTAAACTGTCCACGAATGCACATGGTTGCCTATTCAGATCACAAGTTAGTCGTCTGCTTAGTCAACCGTGATAGAATACATAGACAGGGTCCCGGATACTGGAAGCTGAACGTGTCGTTGCCGGCACGTAAAGCTTACAGTGAACGGATAAGTAGACTAGTTAAGCAACAGTTAACGGGAGCCATCGTCAACAATAGATGGTGGTACTCTCTCAAGAAAGCAATTAGAATAGAATCGATACGGTATAGCGAAGAGTTAGCCTTAGAGGAAAACAGTATAGAAAGAGAACTAGTAGCCAAGGTAGAGGAGGCACTTAGAAGTGGCAACGCGGCTAGAGTGTTAGCGTCGAGAACGGCATTGGACCAGTTATTCGATGCGAAACACGAAGGCTGCGTGGTCAGAAGCAAAACACGTGCTCTAGGAAACGAAGGAGCGAAAGTTGTCAGCTGGGCCCGAGTGGCGGAGGCAAAAAGTGGCAACAAATCCACGATTCGGTCTTTGAAAGACCAAAACGGACGCGTGCTACTTGACCCCAAGCAAATATGCGCGGCCTTTCAGCGGTACTTTGCGCGACTGTTTGAGCAGATCGACGGTGAGCCGAACGGGCAATGGACTTTAGTTCATACCTCGACGGCCTGCCGCGTCTCTCGAACACGGACGCCGAGTTCTGCGAAAGACCGATCACGGACACTGAGATACGCGACGCTCTGGGCTTCTGCGGGAAACGCAAGTCACCCGGTCTAGATGGTCTACCCTACGAATTTTACATAGGCATGCCGGACTTGTTCTCTGGCGTCCTCGAAGCCGTCTACTGCAATTGGCAGCAGAACGGGAAAATTCCCAGTTCTGCAGGCAAGGGCGTAGTAACGCTGATCAGGAAAGACGAGAACAAGGGGGACGAAATTAACAACTTCAGGCCCATAACTCTGCTCAACACAGAGTTAAAGATTTTGGTCAAGGTGCTAGCGACGAGGTTGGCGCTTGTCGTTGAGAACCTGGTAGGGAAAGCGCAAACGTGTGGAATCCCGACCAGGTCCATACACGACAACCTCCACCTCATGCGATACATCATAGAGAGTGTGGGTAGTAAACCCGGCTTCGGTGGGGCTCTGATCAACTTGGATCAGTCTAAGGCATTCGATAAGGTCGACCATTGATACTTGGAAGCGGTTCTCAAGGCGGCCGGTTTCGGTCCCGTGTTCAGAGGATGGATCGAGGCGATGCACACCAGCATCTGCTCGAGGGTCAAGGTGAACCTCTACCTATCTGAGCCGTTCGCAATCACGCGTTCCATTCGACATTCTGTATGTATTGATTCTAGAGCCACTACTGCGGAAAATGGAGCTGTTGCAGGGCATCCCTCTAGAACCAGCACTGCGCAAAGCGGCGTCGGCTTATGTCGACGACGTGACGGTAATGGTGTCGAGCACCTGGGAAATCGGGGTGATCGGCAACTTACTGAAAGAATACGAAACGCTGACGGGAGCAAAACTAAACCCGGACAAGTCTGTAGGTTTGCAACTCGGTACGTGGAGAGGAAAACCGATGACGTCCGACAGCGTCGTTGGACGCTGGACGAAAGGACCGGTGAAATTGCTCGAGGTCTGGTTCAGTCCAGACCTCCAGGTGGAGAAAAACTGGAACGAGGTCACGGCCAAGGTGTTTGCACTCACCCAGAAGTGGGCAGAGTGCAAACTGTCCTTGAAAGGTTGAGCGGAGGTGGCGAACACTTTCATAGCGTCCGTCATCTACTACCGTTTGACTGACGTGCCTTGTCCCCGTGAACACCTCGCCAAGATGGAACGCATGCTCTTCCAGTTTCTGTGGAAGAAGCAGACTCCGCTGGTGATGAGATCCGTCTGCTGTCAGCACCCTTCCAACGGAGGGCTGGGAATGCTGTGGCTGATGATGCGCAAACATGCGCTGAGGCTGCGGCATCTCCATGTATTCCTCACCTACCCCCAACCCATGTGGGCACCATTTGTGAGACAGACTTTCCCACAGCTCGTCTCGCTGACGGAGCTGCAGTCCTGGGCGAAGAAAAGATCGAAAACAATGGGCGCCTGGCACATTGAATGCGCTCAGGCGCTCGCAGTTCTCTGGCAAGCGGGCGCAGCAATCAGTGGAGACTCCACTTCGACATTCTATAGAGGACTGTACGTTACAAGGGCGACGACATGCTCGGAGAGAATCTGGGCGTCGAAGAAAATGAGCTCACCAGTCTGTTTGGTAGGACTTTCCGCCCGGGACCTATGGAGAACTTCCAGAGGTCCCTGGCAAGATCTACAGGCACGGACGCCCCGGCAGGGATCCTTCAAAGAGGACGTGTCCAAGATGCGCGCAGGACATTGAAACAGTCCTGCACGCAATTGTACACTGCCCGGGCGTAACCGACCTGTGGAACTATGCAGAACAGCTGTTGTCGCGTATGGGACAAATCCAGTTGACTGCCGAGTACATAGTAAGGATCAAACCGCCAGCCTCTTTCAAAAACGAAAGAGAGGCGGTTTTCCTCTGTACGGTGGCTATGGTGAAAGAAGTTATATGGTGGACGAGATTGAGAGGACTGAGGACAGATGCCTTTCTCTCCGGACATCAATTGATTCCCTTCTTTAAGTATCACTTTAGAAGGAGAATCAGGGTGGAGAGAGAGGCATTGCACCCCCGTAAATTTACTGAAAAGTGGGTGAATGAAGCGAAAATGGCCCGAGTGATTGGACCTTCTCTGTTCATAAACCTGTAGGTTGAGGAAGAGAGCAAAAGGAAGAAAGGAGCACTTGCACAACACGCTCCTGGAGTTAGGGTTGTTCTATCGCCGGGGTATTAAACAACCCATTTGTGGTGCCTCCCCCCTATTGGGGATTTCGATTGTTGTAATTGTTTGTTTTTATATTTTTTACACGACTGTATGTAAAATCCCCTACATGTCTTTGTATTGTCCCCTTTTCTTGTGCGCTCTTGTGGCTAATAAAGAAATATATCTATTTTGTGATAGTCTATTCTGTGATTCGACCGCTGACCTGGTCAGTCCATTTCGACATGTCTGTTGCCTATTAAGATTAGTTCTAGAGCGATCGTTCGAACTAACTTGTATTAAATTAATTAAATTCTCTATTCCTAATACGGTTTCCGAGCGACATCTGTGTGTTGCTTTTGATTGGATCAATTTTTCTGTCCCATATCGATATGTATATATTTCATCTTGGTTTCTCTTTGTACAACATCCGTCGAGTTTTAATCCCGAATAACTATCTTTGGATACTATTCATACACTGGTGGCGAATAGTCATGTCTTATAGGAAGTATGCGTAACTATAATGATCCCCAGAGGACTTCCGAGTTTTCTTTTTCCTGTAAATATCCCACATAATCTTAAAGGATACTATCATTGTACTCCACACAGCCTAACTTTGAAATCAAAACTAAACGCCCACCCGCGCGCGCACACACACACACACACACACACACACACACACACACACACACACACACACACACACACACACACACACACATATATATATATATATACATATATATATATATATTTATATATATATATATGTATGTATGTGTGTATATGAGTATATATGTCTATATCTATGCTGCTATGTATGTATAGATACGCATACGTAGATATGTTTGTGTGTGTGTATATATATATAGTCAGGTTGTGAGTTCGATTCCTGGACCGGTCGATGCGTTATCTCCTTCAGCAAGACAGTTTATTTCACGTTGTTCCTTCTACCTGGTGTTTGGACCGATAGATAGTATTAGCAACTGGAAAGACCAACGGAAACATTGTTTCCTCGGTCCGATTTCACGAAAGTCGATCGATCCTTTTTTTTTTTTTTCGAAAAATATAATCTAAAATTCACCAAGGATAAATATTGTCATTATTTATTGAAACTTCTACGGTCATTTCAACGCGACTAGAATATTTCATCAATTGTAGATACCTCCCACCCCGATATTATCATTTAGGTAACTCCCTTATAGATATTTTACTCTGCGCTGTAACATTTCACTCTTGAAGAATGTGGGGTAAAAATGTGCATTGAGCTTATGAGCTTAACTCATCTTACCAATGAAAATAATGAACTAATGCACTATAACATCGTATATATATATATATATATATATATATATATATATATATATATATATATATATATATATATATATATATATATATATATATATATTTATTTATTAAAATAACAGATTAAAGTTTAAGCAAAGAATCGCTGCTTTCACCCTTAACGGGATCTTCTGAAACTAACAAAGTCAATCTGTAAACGCAGAAGTGAATATTTCAAAAATCGTTGCAACCGGAGGAAGACAGGAAGACGATACTTTGGTTCGTGGAAACGTTCCCTGGCAAAGAACGGGAAAAAACGAATATAATACGTCATTATTTGGAGCGGTGAAAAACAATTACGCGCAAAGACAGAACCACGTTTATGGTATAACTGAAGTGGTAGACTAAAATTCTAACTCGGAAACCGAATGATTCTCGGCTTCAGAGTTAAGAATAAAGTAAATAAAATACAGAGGTAATTGAAATTAAATAAATACATACAGGCATCCATATACGTACATACACAAGCATACGCGAGAACACACGTCATAGGTATACAAATACACGCAGGTACACACACACACACAAAAAAAACAAAAAAAAAACGCCCGCACATACAGGTGGTGTTTGTGCATATGTGTAGATGTACGTGTGTGTTTGTGTGTATGTGAATGTGAGATTTTGGGGATGAACGAGGTTCCATGTTCAGGTAAAAGGGAAGCTGGTGTGTACATGGGGTGAGGTGTAAGTCGGTGTGTGCGTGTGGATGGAGAGGGTCAGAGGAATGGGGGAGAGGGCCGTGTGGAGTCCGGAGGCTGAGTGTGTGTATGTGAGGATACGCACGTGTGTGTGCGTCTTTATATGTGGTGTGGATGTAGGTGGCGTGGTTCGAAAATAATGTAAGTGTTTGTTCGTGTGTTATACATATATACATATGTATATATGTATATATGTATAATGTGTATATGCATATATGTATATATATATATGAATATAGACATAGAATATTCGAAAATATTCTGTATGTTTATAATAAACATTTTGAAGACCTAATCGCTATAGAATAGAATACGTCACGTATTACAATTAGATTCTCGATAAAAGCAAGGGAAGTAATCTACGCGTTTCATTCTCGTTAGAAATCATCAGGACTACATATCCAGTGCTTTTATCGAGAATGACACAGCTAGAGACTTATAGAATACTTAGCTGTGTACAGGAACTGGTTTGAAAGAGCGGTTGCCGGTCCGGCAGAAATTAGAAATTGGAATAAATGCTCTGAAATAGCGATATATATGTGAATATAGACATAGAATATTCGAAAATATTCTGTATGTTTATAATAAACATTTTGAAGACCTAATCGCTATAGAATAGAATACGTCACGTAATACAATTAGATTCTCGATAAAAGCAAGGGAAGTAATCTACGCGTTTCATTCTCGTTAGAAATCATCAGGACTACATATCCAGTGCTTTTATCGAGAATGACACAGCTAGAGACTTATAGAATACTTAGCTGTGTACAGGAACTGGTTTGAAAGAGCGGTTGCCGGTCCGGCAGAAATTAGAAATTGGAATAAATGCTCTGAAATAGCGATATATATGTGAATATAGACATAGAATATTCGAAAATATTCTGTATGTTTATAATAAACATTTTGAAGACCTAATCGCTATAGAATAGAATACGTCACGTATTACAATTAGATTCTCGATAAAAGCAAGGGAAGTAATCTACGCGTTTCATTCTCGTTAGAAATCATCAGGACTACATATCCAGTGCTTTTATCGAGAATGACACAGCTAGAGACTTATAGAATACTTAGCTGTGTACAGGAACTGGTTTGAAAGAGCGGTTGCCGGTCCGGCAGAAATTAGAAATTGGAATAAATGCTCTGAAATAGCGATATATATGTGAATATAGACATAGAATATTCGAAAATATTCTGTATGTTTATAATAAACATTTTGAAGACCTAATCGCTATAGAATAGAATACGTCACGTATTACAATTAGATTCTCGATAAAAGCAAGGGAAGTAATCTACGCGTTTCATTCTCGTTAGAAATCATCAGGACTACATATCCAGTGCTTTTATCGAGAATGACACAGCTAGAGACTTATAGAATACTTAGCTGTGTACAGGAACTGGTTTGAAAGAGCGGTTGCCGGTCCGGCAGAAATTAGAAATTGGAATAAATGCTCTGAAATAGCGATATATATGTGAATATAGACATAGAATATTCGAAAATATTCTGTATGTTTATAATAAACATTTTGAAGACCTAATCGCTATAGAATAGAATACGTCACGTATTACAATTAGATTCTCGATAAAAGCAAGGGAAGTAATCTACGCGTTTCATTCTCGTTAGAAATCATCAGGACTACATATCCAGTGCTTTTATCGAGAATGACACAGCTAGAGACTTATAGAATACTTAGCTGTGTACAGGAACTGGTTTGAAAGAGCGGTTGCCGGTCCGGCAGAAATTAGAAATTGGAATAAATGCTCTGAAATAGCGATATATATGTGAATATAGACATAGAATATTCGAAAATATTCTGTATGTTTATAATAAACATTTTGAAGACCTAATCGCTATAGAATAGAATACGTCACGTATTACAATTAGATTCTCGATAAAAGCAAGGGAAGTAATCTACGCGTTTCATTCTCGTTAGAAATCATCAGGACTACATATCCAGTGCTTTTATCGAGAATGACACAGCTAGAGACTTATAGAATACTTAGCTGTGTACAGGAACTGGTTTGAAAGAGCGGTTGCCGGTCCGGCAGAAATTAGAAATTGGAATAAATGCTCTGAAATAGCGATATATATGTGAATATAGACATAGAATATTCGAAAATAAAAGCACTGGATATGTAGTCCTGATGATTTCTAACGAGAATGAAACGCGTAGATTACTTCCCTTGCTTTTATCGAGAATCTAATTGTAATACGTGACGTATTCTATTCTATAGCGATTAGGTCTTCAAAATGTTTATTATAAACATACAGAATATTTTCGAATATTCTATGTCTATATTCACATATATATCGCTATTTCAGAGCATTTATTCCAATTTCTAATATATATATATATATATATGTAAGTGTGTACA
Organism: Eledone cirrhosa; assembly: GCA_964016885.1. Taxonomy (NCBI): domain Eukaryota; kingdom Metazoa; phylum Mollusca; class Cephalopoda; order Octopoda; family Eledonidae; genus Eledone; species Eledone cirrhosa. The sequence continues at coordinate 258,581,461 of OZ024740.1, read as the reverse complement.
CGTACATACATATATGTATACAGACGTACAGTAGTATGTATATACATATACATACATGCACACATATATATATGTACGTATGGATTAACCCTCTCGATATGCAAATTGGGCTACTCAGCCGTTAATATGCATAAGGTAAGTATATACGTTCAACAATCTGGCAGGAAGGTATACGTTGCTGACGATAGCTAATAAGCTTGAAACTAGTACAGAGTTCCTTTGTCAGTGTTTAACAAACGAGCAAAGATGGTTGCTAGACACTATGGCTTAATACGGGATGTTTGTTTACAAACACACTGAGCATTATAATAAATGTTCGGTGAATCGATACGTACATATATATATGTGTGCATGTATGTATATGTATATACATACTACTGTACGTCTGTATACATATATGTATGTACATGTACACACTTATATTTAAGTAACAACCGTACTAAGAGTGGGAAATGAAATTTCGTTTCATTTATTCCGTTTATGTATATATGTATATATGTATATATGTCTGAGGCCTGGACACTGACCAAGAAACTCACTCAGATGGTGGATGGGTGCTACACGAGAATGCTGAGGATGGCTCTGAACATTAATCAGTATACACTGAGGATGAATAACTCAGAGCTGTATGGGAGCATCCCAAAAGTCAGCTCAAAAGTGACACAAAGGAGACTGAGATTAGCTGGACATGCTCACGGACATCCAGAGTTGACATTGCACTCAGTGCTCCTTTGGGAGCCCCTACATGGACACACTAGAAGGGGAAGACCAAGGTTAACGTATGTTGATGCCCTAAGGACAGACACTGGTCTGTTGGAGACGCAGGACATGGCAGCGATAATGAGGGACAGAGACCGCTGGAGAGAACTCGTCCATGGATCTCGGGAATTTTACCCGCCTTAGAATAAAATAGAAAATATATGTATATATGTATATATATATATATATATATATATATATATATATATATATATATATATATATATATATATATATATATATATATATGTATATGTATTTGTATGTATATATATATATATGTAAGTATGTATACGTACATACATATATGTATACGGACGTACAATAGTATGTATATACATACATACATGCACACACATATATATGTACGTATGGGTTTACTGAACATTTATTATAATGTTCGGTTTGTTTGTAAACAAACAGCCCGAATTAAGCCGTACAGTGTTCGGCAACCATCGTTGCCCTTATGTTCAACACTGACAAACGAACGATGAACTACTTTCTAGCTCATTAGCTGTCATCAGCACCGTATACCTTCCTGTCAGTCGATTGAACGTTTGAAAGTATATACTTTCCTTATGCATATTAACGGGTGAGCAGCCTAATTTGCATATCGAGTGAGTTAGTCGGCCAGGCGTACCGAAAACGATACATGGAAAAAATGAAATCTCATTTCTCACTCTTAGTACGACTGATACTTAAATGTAAGTATGTATACGTACATACATATATGTACAGGAACGATGAACTAGTTTCTATCTTATTAGCTGTCATCAGCATCGTATAACTACGGCCGACTATCTCACTCGATATGCAAATTCACTCTTAACGGGATCTTCTGAGTTTCAGAAGATCCCGTTAAGGGTGAAAGCAGCTATTCTTTGCTTAAACTTTAATCTGTTATTTTAATAAATATTTGCTCTACGGTTCTTATATATTTGATATATATTTATCCTTACCGAGTCCATTTTGGATTTTAGTCTTCAAATTTATTATTATTACTTTATATATATATATATATATATATATATATATATATATAGTTCAGGAAATGACAAGACAAATGCAGAGATACAAAATCACAATATTATTATCACGTCTAGGAGGAAGTAGAAGAAAGTTTCACGTTTCGGACACACACACACACACACATATATATATATACACACACACTCACACACAGAAACACACGCACACACAGGCATACACACATACACGCACTCCCCCCTCCCACATATATATATATATATTATGTATGTGTATATTTGTGTCTGTATATGTGTGTATGTGTACGTCTTTGTGTATGTGAATGAGTACGAAATAATTATTTCTAGTTTTGGCACAAGGCCAGCAATTACCCCAGTATATTACTGGTACTTTATTTTATCGACCCCGTAAGGATGAAAGGCAAAGTTAACCTCGGCGGGATTTGAACTCAGACCATAAAGGGTCGTAACTCTTTGCTGCAAAGCATGGCGTCCGACCCTCTACCGATGTCGGACGCATGTATGTATATGTATGCGTATGTGCGGTGTCTGGAAGCATGTATGTATATGTATGCGTATGTGCGCATGGATTTACATGGCTATTTTAGCGTATATTTCTCATAATAACCATATATATAATTACGTAATTTTCTATGAATAATTGTTGAAGTAGTTTTATCTGTACATTGAATGAAGTATTGTATTACACATAGATATATAATTACTCTTCTATCTCTCTCTCTCTCTCTCTCTCTCTCTCTCTCTCTCTCTCTCTCTCTCTCTCTCACACTATATATACATATATATATATATATTATAAAGATTCGGGACCCCGACGGCAGAGCTCTTGTCGTTTCAACAGCTAATACCAGCCTGATTGCCGAAGACATTGGCGGTTAACAAGCTGTCTCATCTGGAGGGTCGTTTGTCCAAATAAGGGTATGTATTGTTTATCCAATTGTAAACAAATGTTTCAGGAAATAATTTTTTTGGTGATGGAGTGTTTTTATGTGGTTGTGTGTATAGATATCTGGATTAGTGAGTGTGTATATGTACGTGTGCGTCTATGTGTGCGTTCAAGTGTATCTGCCTGGTCAGCTTTAGCCAGAATAATCATGGAAGGTGGCGGGGGAGAAATATATTTATCGATAAAGTATATGAGGCTGAGTGTGTGTATGCTCCCAGACATGTTTATCTCGACCTTCAGATAACAGGTCTATAGAATTGTCGTTAGTCTTGGCAGCAAATCGGTCTAATCAAAGAATATTACAAGTTGAACATAATTTTCAGCTAAGTGACGGCTAATTTCTTGGTTATCTGAAATAAACCCAAACAGCCAGCCAAATCAACAGTGCACACACGCATTTGATGAGACAACGATATATGTTAGTTTACATGGTTGACTAAATTGAGGAAACTGGATGTTATTCAAATAAGCTGATCCTGGACCTTCTTCATAATTCATATTTTTAGAGAAAAATTAAACTTTGCACAGAAATATTTTAAAAGAAAATGCTGTAGATAACTATTGCATCGATAAAATCAATAATGAAATGGCTATTAAAATGAATAAAAGTCAAATAAAAGCGTTTAGTATAATGAATTGATAATGGTATACACGTTCAGCCTACTAGCCCGGTGCTATATAAGTAATATCTAGTGGAATGTATTTACTATAACTACTCTAGTATTTAAGTCCCTATGAATTACCGTTAGGAGTGTAGATTTGATTTACTTAAGATATCCAGATTTCGTGGTACCACTGAGTTTGTGGTGGTGATTATATTTTATATATTTATAGTGAAATAGGTGGAGTGAGTAATTACTATTTATTATCAACTGTAAGTTCCTATGTTTTCTGGGGTACGTATGTATGTTGCGAGGAAGGTCGCGGGGGATATCCACGTGCAAATAGGTATTGATATTCAGTGGAGTGCTAACGTAGGTGTAGTCGCTTAAGCCTCGTAAAAAAAGTATGTGGTAGGAGTCTCTTCAGGAGTATGTTTATGTAGCTAAAGCGTTGGATGTGCAGCTCAGGTTGGTGCGAGTGAACTGCTTATGTACTGGTTTCATGTTATAATAATTTTGTTTACTTATGGCGTGTGTGTTTTCTTATGATACTGTTGGCTCACGTGAGTCAATAAAAGCTAGTACTGTTTGCATCTATGGGTGCTAGAGGGGTTTGCTGATGAAGTTTGTGTGGAGTAGTGATCTTTTGTATGTAAGCACTAGTACTGTGTTATTTCCTGGTTTCTGTTAGAGTCTGCTATTGAAATTTGTGTGGAATTGTGCTCGTTTGTGCGTATGTGTTCATTAGACCTAGGAATATGTTTGCCAGTTTTGATACATAATAGTGTTTGTAGATGTACTATGATAGTCCACGGTGCGCATTGTAGTGTGCATATGTACAATGAAAATCGTCTTACCCTCCTGGGTAGGGAGAAGTTCTGAAATTAAGATATGTTTTGTAAATCCGGTGTTTGTACAAGAAGAGGAGTTCATCCTTTTTATTTAATAATCGTTCCTTGGCGAACATCATTTGGATTGTCTACTCAGATCATAAATTTGGAGCGGTGAAAAACAATTGCACGCAAAGACAAAACCACGTTTATGGTATAAAAGAAGTCGTAGACTAATATTCTCTTAGGTGGTTCATAGAGATGTTCTCTGGCAATGAACGGAAAAAACGAAGATAATACGTCATATGTGGAGAACAATTGCACGCAAAGACAAAACCACGTAAATGGTATAACTGAAATCGTAGACTAAAATTCTAACTAGGAAACCGAATGATACTCAGCTTCAGAGTTAAGAATAAAGTAAATAAAATACAGAAGTAATTGAAAATTAAATAAATACATCCACGCATCCATATACGTACATACACAAGCACACGCACATATAAATATGAGTGTGTGTGTGTGCGTGTATACAAATAATTAAATAAACGTATATAAATAAATAAATACGTATATAACAAGCGCAAACACATACCTACATGTAAATACACATATGTTCGGAGACGATCGTCAACCAAAACATGAAGTACACATATACACACACCCTACATACGTACGAACCCGCATACTCACACAGACGCAAAACTCACGTATATACATAACCAAAAGCATATGAACCACAATATATAAAATATACGCCATAACATATACAATCAAAAATACGTACGAGAAAGTATACGTACCTTCACAAAACATACAGGTAATATATACTTACCTATGCAAATAAGTAATGGTATAAGCATAATATATACTTAGCTACCACATCAAGACGTAAAATATCCGCGTATAGATCGTACTATCTGTTAGGGTATAATGTGGGGCTGTAATATAGGAAAGTTTTGTGCAATTTATGTTTACAAGCCGAAATTGCCTCAGATTTTTTAAGATGTGGTCTGTGGCGTAGAGTATTTCCAGGGTCTCAGCGGCGCAGAGGTCACATGGTCTTTTATTACCGTTATACGATCTAGCCCTAGCTAGAATCTCCCAGTGTAACTTTTATTGGGTGTGGTTGTCTTTTAGACTCCAGATAGAAGCTGAAAGTGACGTCATATTCCTTATAAGAGGGTAACGAAAAGAATGGGTATGCATGTAAAGGCGCTGCTTGAATCTATTGGCGGTTAACCCTATGTAGGCCCTACGGGACGTGGGTGTTTCAACCTTACATTTGTAGACAATGTTACTAGAGAGGCATTTCCCGGATAGGGGGCAATCAACCCGATTCCTACAATTACAGTTAGTACTAACTACAGGGTTGCACGTGTTCCTACGGCTAGGTAGTTTAGCTAAATTTGAAGCTGAGATGTTATGTGCAAAGTTAGGAGTCGTAGAGTAAGACATTTTAATAGTATTTCTATTAAAAATGTTACTATATTTATGTGTAGGGGGAAAATGCTTCGTAAGAAGGGATAGAAAGATCTTAGCTAATGGTGTGGCCACCTCCATATTATATGGTGGGTTATACCATATAATGCGTCGGGATTTATTACTTCTAGGTCTATTCTCGTACTCTGTATATGCTACCTTATCGACAAATCCACTCCGAGCAAGAGCTTCATTGTAATATGTGGAATGGTCGTTGAAAATATGCTCGTTAGTAGATAGACGGGAAAGCCTCAAAGAAACGTTTCTTACCAGGTTCTTGGTTATGCTGGCAGGATGGTTAGAATGCTTAATTATGTAATTAAGCGTATCATTCGGCTTTCTATACGGGTAATACAGGCCATTCGATAAATTGAGAGTAACGTCGAGGTAATTAACGACCGAGAGGTTGGCCTCAACCTGTATAGAGAGGTTGAAGCCTTTAATGAAGGCTGTGAGTTCTTTTCTGAAACTGTCGCAAGCACGTGGGCCGCACTTAGTCATGGTCAAAAGACCATCATCACGGTAAAAACGACCGCACGCTGCTCTACGGTTCTTATATATTTGATATATATTTATCCTTATCGAGCCCTCTTTGGATTTTAGTCTCCAAATTTATTATTACTATATATATATTAGAATTGGAGCTCTGAAATAGCCATATATATATGAATGTATATATAATGTATTTTGAAATACACTTTATGCTTAATTAAAAGCATTTTGAAGACCGTATGGTATTGTTCTAGAGTAGTGACAGGCTCACTTACTTTAATCTCAGCAAACAGGGGGAGATAAAGCCGACAAGGCCTTGTTTTTGCATTTTTTGATGCTTATCAAGGCTAACTACTCCCTCCCGTCTACTGGATCACTGACGTTATATTCTTATAGAATTCTAGTAAATAATCAGGAACTGATTATACAGAGCGGTTGCCGGTCAGGCAGAAATTAAAAATTAGAATTGGAGCTCTGAAATAGCCATATATATATGAATGTATATATAATGTATTTTGCAATACACTTTATGCTTAATTAAAAGCATTTTGAAGACCGTATGCTATTGTTTTAGAGTAGTGACAGACTCACTTACTTTAATCTCAGCAAACAAAATGCTTTTAATTAAGCATAAAGTGTATTGCAAAATACATTATATATACATTCATATATATATGGCTATTTCAGAGCTCCAATTCTAATTTTTAATTTCTGCCTGACCGGCAACCGCTCTATATAATCAGTTCCTGATTATTTACTAGAATTCTATAAGAATATAACATCAGTGATCTCAGTAGACGGGAGGGAGTAGTTAGCCTTGATAAGCATAAAAAAATGCAGAAACAAGGCCTTGTCGGCTTTATCTCCCCCTGTTTGCTGAGATTAAAGTAAGTGAGTCTGTCACTACTCTAAAACAATAGCATACGGTCTTCAAAATGCTTTTAATTAAGCATAAAGTGTATTGCAAAATACATTATATATACATTCATATATATATATATATATATATATATATATATATATATATATATATATGTCCACGCTTCGCTATTTCCTCTCCACTGAATTATTTTTTAATAAGTTTCCAGAGTCCTCGCTATGCCTGGAAACTTACATGAAAAGAGACTTTCCTGACGACGGAATGCTTTTTTATATGTTCTTCGGAAAATATATTTACTCCATTCCAGAAACTAATTAGTTGGAAGTGATATTTTAGTAAGTAAGTCAATTTTATAATTTTTTTATAATTTTATAATTTTCTCATCTTACGTCTCTCATATATATATATATATATATATATATATATATATATATATATATATATATATATATATACACATATAATATATATATATCTCCTGATGAGTTCCAAACCTCGTTGATTTATCCAAGAACGGATATATCCAAAAAGTGAAAGAAACCGCCGGGTGGTAGACGTATTATGAAGATTTTGGTAAAGTTTATGTATATTTTTTCTTCTAACTTAGATTTTTTTGTACCTAATTATGTGTAGTTAACAATACGTCTAGTCAATTCCTACAGGCTAATAGAAATATTAGGCAAATTTATTGTAGCTGTACATCAGCGGATAAGAAGCTATATCATTTGTCTATTATTTCTTCATAAGGATATTTTAAACCTATAGCCTCGTTTAAATGATTTTTTGTGTGGTTGATTTATACTGATTGGGAGGAGAAATACTGTATATATTTTATCTAATGATTCTTTGGACTTACTTTTATATATAGATATACATATGTGTCATTCCGTATCCGCCATTCCTTCACCTTCACGTCCCCCCACGTTGTCTATGCCCTCCGGTGTTCTCTTTGCGGGTCTTTATATATCGGACAAACGGGACGCCGTATGGCGGACCATTTTGCCGAACATATGAGGGACATACAACTCGGTTTGGATACTCCTGTCGCCCGTCATTTCTGTTCTCCTGGTCATTCTTCCCTACATGTTCCAGTCCTGGGTGTCCTTTTACATCATGGATCACAGGCCTCGTGCACCAGGATTGAACAAAGTCTTATTCACCGCCTTGGGTCCTATTCCTCTCTTGGACTCAACTTACCTCCCTAATTTCTCTAATACGCCGTCCATTATGACACCCCTAAATTCATATCAGTTTCTCTTGATCATTAACATCTCTTACAACTAATACATGCCGACTATATATGCTCACTCCACTTTTCCCTTCACTGCTCTGTATACACCCTTATACACCCTTATATTAACATACTTTTGTTCATAACTTTGTACTTACATGCACACACACTCTTTTACTCACACATAAACACACATTTCTTCTTAGCTTCGTACGGACATATAATAGCACACACACACACACGCACGCACACACACACACACACACACACACACACACACACACACACACACACACACACACACACACACACACACACACACACACACACACACACACACACACACACACACACACATATATATATATATATATATATATATATATATATATGTACATATATATCAACTACACCCGGAAATTCCCTCTAGCGCTGGGAACAATTGCACTTATTGGATGTCCCTACCACTGGACGGACATAATATTAATAACAAACTTTCGACCTGGTAACTAAGAGAACCAAAAGCAGCGTAAAACCTCTTATTTTCACAGCAATACGCTCTATTTCGCACGGAAGCCTGGAAGTGGAATCTCTTACCGGATCCCCTCTCATCTCATCCGATAATAGACAGCGAGGGAATTTTATGTGCAATTGCATGGACAAACTTGACTAAAATACTCATGCTCTATGAATGTAATTGAACTCACTATATTTCGTCATCCTTATTTCCATTTCGATATATTTTTTCTCTCATTTTATATCGATCTATTTTTGTTTTTACATGTGATAGATTGAGATATTAACTAATCCATTGTTTAATTATTAAGTTCTATACTTTAAATGTATCTTCTATTTTTCGTTACAGTGCTTAGTATTTTCTAGTCGGGCTTCATAGTAACCCTACTAATTGGTTTCTCTACTTAACTATCGTAAATATATGTGTCTGTTGTAGCGGGTGTTGCTGGCCATTGTCCGCTGGAATGGTGTTGCGGTCTTGTCAGCGGGGCCCAGCCCCTTTACCGCCGCACCCTAGGCCCAGGACGCTGGACTAGCAGTAAACTATAACGTATTGGATGACTTGAACTCTGTGAACGTGCCATCTCACTGCCTGAGATGGGGAGATTGATTGTGCGAGAGGCTTATCTAGGCGAGCATTGTTTTGGGTAGTAGCTAGTTGGTCAGCTTTCTTTACATTTGCGCATGCGCAAAGCTGAGGAGAGGAACTGAAGCTCACAAGTGAACGAACGAAGGCTTCAAAAACATTATTTTTGTCCGATGGCGGTTGATTAGCAGTATCGGTAGAGGGTCGGACGCCATTCTTTGACGCATAGAGTTACGGCCCTTTCTATTTGAGTTCAAATCCCGCCAAGGTTAACTTTGTCTTTCATCCTTACGGGGTCGATAAAATAAAGTACCAGTAATGCACTGGTTAATTGGTGGCCCTGTGCCAAAAGAAGAAACAATTATTTTGTCCGTTCCTTCTTCGTTTTACTTTGGATTGCTTCGGAAACCTAACCTTATTACATAATGATGTTGTCTGATGAGATCACGTTACTGGTTACGTAAAATCATGCGACCACGATTGAAATATGTATCTCAGCCTTAACAATAACATCTACAAAAAACTTCGCATTTATTCTAGATATACACGGTCATTTTTATTTGGAAGAAGCAACATGACGTTGAGTACTTGAATTGAATTACATCAATATTTATATATATATATATATATATATGTGTGTGTGTGTGTGTGTGTGTGTGTGTAACTAAGCCCACAAATTGCTACACAAATCCAATGCTGTCCTCGAACTGAGCCAAATAGTATTCATAAATCTACATCCAGCACCACTCACCACACAGATGACAGAGGAGACGTAATAGAAATCAAACACTTCCTTGTATTTGTATATATATATTTATCTGCCTCAGTCTAACTATCTCTGCCTCTCTCCCTGTCTCTCTCTTTCTCTGTGTATATATATTCATTGTATATATATATATTCATTGTATATATATATATATATATTCATTGCATATATATATATATATATATATATATATATATATATATATATATATATATATATATGTGTGTGTGTGTATGTGTGTATGTGTGTGTGTGTGCTTGTGTTTGTGTGTGTTTGTGTTTGTGTGTGTATGCGTATGTATGTGAGTGTGTGTGTGTATAGTGTTAGTGCTACATGTAATATATAATGTAAATGAATGCATGATGGAGTTGTGAAACCCTGTTTATATGCATCAATATTTTATTAATTTCTAGATGTCCCCTTGGTAACTTTCACCTAAATGCAAATGACAAAATAGGGAAAGTTCTTAATATGTTCTTCGTATAATGATGCACACACACACACACACACACACTCATACATACACACACATACACACAGAGATACAGACACACACACACATACATATATATATATATATATATATATATATATATATATATATATATATATATATATATATATATATATATATATCGGCCCACTCATGCATGCATAGTTACATAGATACACACATATTCACTAACCCACACGTATAATCAACTTTAACATGATGTTGACAGGACAAAAACTGCAAAAATTATTTATGTTGTTTTTTGTGAAAATGTTCCGACATTTTGGAGACGTATATCTGTTTCGTCCAAGAGGAATAACTTAACTCCAGGACCATTCCACAGAGACCAAAACCCCATCCACATCACCTTTGCTTCCACTTCTACTGCCCCTTTCTCTCGCATGTCCTTTCCCAATATCATCTCTTTCCCAAACCGACCCTCTCATCCAGCGCTTGTACTTCCGACGCTGACTTATTTTTTCATACTGACTTATTTTTTTCATAATGTATATTATATTTTTCAATTATTGTTAGGATTGTTGTTTTTTATTGTTTTTGACATCTTTGTCAACCCATCAACACCCTCCTCCCCCTTCTTCTATTCACCCACCTTAGCTTTATTACCACCATCATCATCACCATCAATTATCATCCTCAACGTCATCATCATCGTCAACTTCACCATCATCTTCATCATCATCACCATCATCACACATTCACCATTATTATCGTCATCATCATCATCATTATCATCATCATCATCATCATCATTATCATCATAATTATTAAGGAATCATTATTATTACAATCATTATTATTATTACTAATATTATCATTATTATTGTTGTTGTTGTTGTTGTCATTGTGTTCATCCATATCTTCATCTCAATACTCATCATCCAGATCATACACTCTTCCTCCCCCTCTCTCCTCCCTCTTGACGTCGTCCTCTCCCTCCTCGACGTCATTGTTCGTATCATTACCACCAATGTCCTCCTCCCTTTGTTACTACTACTGTTATTATCATCACCATTAGCATTATTATTAATATAATTCTGATTTTAATGAATACTGCTATTCATTATTATTATTATTATTATAAAGTCGCCTTAATCCGATGCCCTTGTGGCGAATAAAAAAGTCATCTTCATCATCATCTTCATCATCAACATCACCAACACCACCATTACCAACACCACCATCATCATCATCATCATCATCAACATTACTATCATCATCGTCATAATCATCTTATTATTATTACTACTATTATTATTATTATGCCCATTTGTACCGTCCTGTACTGTCCTTAATGTCTACTTTATGTAAACCCTTGTGGTTAATAAAGAAAGCATTATTATTATTATTATTATTATTATTATTATTATTATTATTATTATTATTATTATTATTATTATTATTGCTATTACTAGTAATGTATTAACCCTCTCACTGCCCTCTTCTATCCTCTTTGCCCCGTCAATTTCATCTGCATCAGAACTACAAGCTGAACCCACCAGTTACCAACACTTCCACCCCACACCACTACTAAGCCCATCGCTCCCCTATCAGCTCTGATATTAAGCTTTCATATTCCCAAAGCATCTTGCCGACTCCAATATTTTCCAGCTCTCCATCAAATTATAACATTCTAATGAAAATATGGAGAAAACAATGTCGACTTCCCCCCCACCAGCACCATTCCTTCCACCAGCACCCCTTCTTCCACCAGAACCCCTACCACCACCACATCTACCATTATCAAGAGCAGTACCACCACCACCATCAGTAGCACCATATCAACCAATAGCATGAACAGTACCACTACGGCCGCCACCACCAGCGTCATATCAATTGTTAAGAAGAGAGCCAGTATCGCCACTACTACCACTACCACCACCACCACCACCACACCACCACCACCACCACCACCACCACCAACAACAACAACACCATATCAACCACTAGCAAGAACAGTACCACTAGTAAGATCGGTACCGGCATCATTATTATGATTAATTATCATCATCGTCATCATTGCGACCAGAGTCGAACATTCCTGACAAAGGCTCTCCACTATTCCCGTTTTCCCATTGCTCTTGGGAACTGCTTCCTACTAAGGTTTGTATCATCTGAGAGTTGATCGATGAATGGAAAATTAACTTCTTTCATCCCAAAACCAGATGACTCTATAGCCATATATGTATGCCTGTAGATAGACATAGACTATGCGAAATATTTACCAACATTTCGAAGAATGGAATTCATATGTCTTTGAAACATGTGTAAGAGAATAAATATGTCTTTTGGAGAAAAGAAGTTGCATTTTCCATTAATAATCTGGTATATATATATATATATATATATATATATATATATATATATATATATATATATATATATATATATATATATATATATATATATATATATATATATAGGTAAACGGAAAAGAAAATGCTGACAAATTGTTCACAGTGAAAAATAGTTTAATTAGGGATAAGTGAAAATTAGTAATAGCATTGGTTAGTATTCAGTTTTGGTTTTAAGTTTTACCGGTTGCGCATTTCTAATGCTTTTCAAAAATAATTTTCAGATAGAGCGCCCGTGATGTTTGCTCTAATCTGATTAGTTTTGGAAATTATATATATATATACCTATATATATATACCTTTGATAACATTGATAGGTTTCGGCCAGTATTGACTCAGGCCATGTCTAACTTAATAGCACCACCTGGCGAAGTCTTTTAAATCAGGATTTGGACACCATGGCTCACTCAAGTAGAGAGTTATTGTTTACAGAGACATATCCGGGTGTAGGATGTTTATCCGGGATTTCTTGAAGGAATTTGTCCAAAAAGTTCTTGAACTTCATGGATTCTGGTTCCGTTTTAATGTGTTTTGGTGTAATGTTACAGAGAGCTGGGCCAGTTGAGGTGAAATAATTGTGCCGTATTGTTGTTATGAGATGTGAGTGGGAATTTTTGTTGTGGGCGGATAACACGGGGCCCAAGGCTTGGGTGTACCTTAAAGATGATACCAACATCATTTGCACAATGCTGATAGAATATTTTCCACATCATGAAGATAATGAGCGCTCACAGCGGTGTTGGACTGAGTAAAGTTTGAGATTTTCTAGTCGACGCCAATAGTCAAGGCATGTCATGCCGCCTATCTTTTTTTGTGATTGACCTTTGAGGTGCTTCAACTTTCATTATACTTTGTTTTGTGTGGGGACACCACAGTGGACAACAGTATTCAAGGTGGGGTCGAGCAAAAGTGGAGAAGAGAAGGATAGCAGTGTGGATATCTCTCGACTGGAAGGTTCTGAGAATCCGGGAACATATTCTGCGGGCCATGGCAACTTTACAGTTCATATGAGTGCGCCAGGTTATGTTGTTGTCTACAATTTATATATATATATATATAAATATATTTAAATATATATATATATATATATATATTTAAATATATTTATATATATATATATATATATATATATATATATATATATATATATATATATATATATATATATATATATATATATATATATATATATATATATATATATATATATATAAATGAGACGTATAGAGATTGTTTTAGCAAGAAGCTAACGGCATTCTATAACATATATGCGACTATAACGTCAAGATGGGAAAAGTAGTTAACGAAAGATTTAGGAAAAATAACTCAAACTCATCTCAAAAGAGAATCAGGATACAAATTCATCCACAGAATTTAGTAAAATCCATGGAAAAATCTATAGACCTTTAACTCATGATAAAACAAAGTTTGAAACACTTATCCTTCAATTTGGAATAACATCAAAAGACTATTTCATGAAAACTTTCAGTGGATATGGTCACGGTTGGAATATCATTCATCAGCAGAGCTCAACAGAAAACCAGGGCTCTCACAGTAATATAGTCCGAAAAAGGGAATTCTAAAACTGGCTAGTTCGCCTTCATGTGTATTTATGAAAAAGCACATGAGGAAAAAACGGGGCTAGTGACGTCAGGATGGAAGTGAATGTTTATTTACAAGAAATAGCAGTCAAATACATTCTGAAAAAAACTCTACAAGGAGTTCAGCAAAATAGCAATAATTATCACAGTTTTTATGAAAAAAACCGGGATTAGTCACAGATAGTTTAAGCACTCTAGGAAAAGAATCCGAGTATAAATATAAATGAGACGTATAGAGATTGTTTTAGCAAGAAGCTAACGGCATTCTATAACATATATGCGACTATAACGTCAAGATGGGAAAAGTAGTTAACGAAAGATTTAGGAAAAATAACTCAAACTCATCTCAAAAGAGAATCAGGATACAAATTCATCCACAGAATTTAGTAAAATCCATGGAAAAATCTATAGACCTTTAACTCATGATAAAACAAAGTTTGAAACACTTATCCTTCAATTTGGAATAACATCAAATGCTCTGTATATATATATATATATATATATATATATATATATATATATGTAGGAGGTGAGTTTTATTGTAGTACTATAAAGCAATGCAGATATCGGATAAGAAGCACTCTACAGTTTGTAGGACTGGAGTATACATAATATAAGATCAAAAGATGGTTAAAGGAGTTCCATGTATTTTATTATGCGCATTTCAAAAACAAACATCATCATGCAATAATATTTGTGTTTTCATCAGATAAAACAGGAGAACATGATATGAAGGCTAAACAACACTTGTGGATAGTGCAGTTTTAAATCAACATATGAAAAGTGGTTTTAGATTGATGTGTGATATTGGGAAAAATATTTTTCAAATACAAACTTAAAAGAACCAACACTGCTCTCTCAGAACTCATATGGTCCTTAAAAGACAAAAACATTAAATATACCATCTTTTGGAAGAAGGTTTCTTCTGCATCCTCATACTTGAACAGCTCTCTATCTAAAATCTGTAATCTCTGCCTAAATGAAAAATTTACCATTATCTCTAACCTAGATTCTATAATAAATAGACGTACAGATTTGTTTTCTATCTGCCTGCATAAATTCCATAGGACTTTTCACAAAGTATACAGTTAATATTCAATTCTTTATCAATTTAGAATCTTTTCTCAAAGGCACATATACATACACCTCTTTAAAATATACCCATCTTCCCACCTTACTTTAATGGGCATTATACACTCTATAATACTTGTTTACTCATTACCCTCATTCTATCTTCACCTTGTAAAATCCTTCATAACATATACATTTGTTTTTTTGACGTTAGAATATTCATCCGCAATCATTATTATTTTTTCTCTCTCTATCATAAATCTTTTTAATCTCAATTTCATCCTTAATTTATTATTATTTTTTTTTTTTCTCCCCATCAACGAACTCAATCTTAATACATATTAACTCTTTATTCGCATATATTATCAATTCCTTCAATATACAAACTTTAACTTCACATTATTTTTCTCAAATCCTTCTACACACAAACCTTAATAATTTTTCTCTTCGTTAATTTTGAAATTGCCACAATACTTATCAACATACACTTTTTTTGACGTTAGAATATTCATCCACAATTATTATTTTTTCTCTCTATCTTCATACATAAATTCCCTTCGTTAATTTTCAAATTCCTTTAATTTATACATTATCTTCCAACGGTTCTCAACCTCTCTATGTAAAACAATATATCTTTTTCTCAGTTATAAAAACTATCTCTTTCTCTCTATCACCCATCTCTCCCTCTCCACCTTCACTCTCATCTCCTCCCCCTTTTTTCATCCTTTCCACCCCTCCTCCCTAAATAAAATATTTTTTCCTCGTTAATTTTCAAATTCTTTTAATTTATACATTATCTTCCAACGGTTTTCAACCTCTGTATGTAAAACAATATATCTCCTCTCAGTTATAAAAACTATCTCTTTCTCTCTATCACCCATCTCTCCCTCTCATCTCCTCCCCTTTTTCACCCTTTCCACCCCCCCTCTCTAAATAAAATATTTTTCCCAATATCACACATCAATCTAAAACCACTTCTCATATGTTGATTTAAAACTGCACTATCCACAAGTGTTTTTTAGCCTTCATATCATGTTCTCCTGTTTTATCTGATGAAAACACAAATATTATTGCATGATGATGTTTGTTTTTGAAATGCGCATAATAAAATACATGGAACTCCTTTAACCATCTTTTGATCTTATATATATATATATATATATATATATATATATATATATATATCTTTTCCTTATTTTCAAAAAAAAAAAATATATATATATATATATATATATATATATATATTTTTTTTTTTTGAAAATAAGGAAAAGAATGACTTCACTTGTAGTTCTAAACAATTTGATTTAATTTTATAATTGGCAGTATCAGTAGAGGGTCGGACGCCATGCTTTCCAGCATAGTTACGTCCCTTTACCATCTGAGTTCAAATCCCGCCGAGGTTGACTTTGCCTTTCATCCTTACGGGGTCGATAAAATAAAGTACCAGTAATGCACTGGATAATTGCTGGCCTTGTGCCTAAAGTAGAGACAATTATAATATTATGAGTTGGTAGATCTAGTAAATTCTTTGTTAACTTCGGTGGAAAGATTTTTAAAGATTCCTGGTTTACTTTCCTGGAGAACTACCTCGCATTCGTCAGTGGCGATTATGAAACTGAGATCCTGAGATCAGGTTGTTTTGTGATGTGTGATCTATATATATGAAAGATTTGGATGTGTCTGTGGGTGGGGTGTTAATGAGTGTGGGAGTGAGGGAGTGTTGTTGAAGATTTAAAGGAATTAAAGCATACACGCACACACATATATACACAGACAATGGTGAATGTTGACCGCAAGATAATAGGGTGGGAGTTTTTAATGAAAGGGGCTGTAAAAGTCCCCTCCTGCTGGTTCCATTTCAATAAATAACCTTTGATGAATATAATGGCTGGATGTTTTTCAAATTCGTATTTTATAGCTGAATCAACTCTCTTAAATATATAAAGAATACCTTCAATAATTTTCTATATTAAATGTGAATTTGGTGCGTGTTTGGTGGTGGTGGGGTTAATGAGGTGTAAGATACATGTCTTTTGATAAGATAGGATGACAACAAAGAGAAGAATAAGGATAGTTTTGAAATATTTGTCAGAAATGTATGTTGGGGATATTGGTTTGGAAGAAGAAGCGTGTGTGAGTGGGGGGCATGCTAGCTCACATATTCACTTCCCTACATGTAAACCTACTTACAGCACATATACATTACATACATAGACACACACACGCATATATATATACACACACACATATATATATATATATATATATATACACACATACACACACACATATATACACATATATACATATATATATATACACATATATACATACATATGCATACATATATATATATACATATACATATATATATACATATACACCTACATATATACTTACACATACACACACCGACACAAATATGTACATACACATAATATAAACACACACACACACATATATATAAATATATATACATACAGACACAGATATTCATATATACACACACACATGCACACATACATATACATGTATTTGTACATACCTGTATTTGTATACACATACCTGTACACATGTATATGTATACACATACCTGTACACCAACAGACATACATACAAACACATCTACACACACATATATGTATACACATCTATTCTAGTATTTAAGTTCACATGTACATTGGGATGGGGAAGGGGGAATTAATGAAATGTTAGTGTACCTCTGAGGGTTTTTCTTCTCTTCAACGATCGAATGTTTGAAAGTGCGGATGTCATCAACTTCTATTTGGATATTTTCCTTTTTTCAATATGAGAGTGGAGAATCCCGTTATTTGAAGATGAAATATCATTTTTTTTGTGTTCAATAGTGGTTTGTACTTTCTAATAAAGAATTCTTCTTTATATTTTCGAAAATGTTCGTTGTCCGACCATATTTTAAAGAAGGGGAAAATTGTGAATTTTCCCTTTCCGCATGTTGCGAAATGTTCACTGCTTGTGGTGTTTCTGACAGAGGGGCCTCTAATTTCTTGTTTATGTACTCGAACTCTGTCATCATGTAGATCCGTTCCAGATTCACCAATGTAGTATTCTTTACATTGTGGGCAAGTTGCACGGTAAATCAAGTTTTGGGTTTTGCAATTCATATTTGCATTAACTGTGAAAAACCGGTTGTTTTAAAGATTTGCTCACCCTCTTCACAAGTTCCGCATCAAAGGTCGCGACATTTCTTAACTTGCATTGCTTCATTATTAGACGTAAATTTTGCCTTGGTAAGCAGTTGCTTTAGGTTGGGTGCTTGGCATCTACTATATATTATTTGTGCATCTTTTATGAGTGCATTCATCATAGGTCATTTATTGAAATGGAACCAGCAGGAGGGGATTTTTACAATCCCTTTCTTAACCACTCCTATCTCATTATCTTGCGGTCAACATTCACCATTTTCTGTGTATATGTATATATGTATGTGTGTGTGTGTGTGTGTGTGTGTGTGTGTGTGTGTGTGTGTGTGTGTGTGTGTGTGTGTGTGTGTGTGCTTTAATTCCTTTAAATCTTCATCAACACTCCTTCACTCCCACACTCATTAACACCACACCCCACCCTCAGACACATCCAAATCTCTCATATATATAGAGTCACACATCACAAAACAATCTGATCTCAGTTTCACAATCGCCACTGACGAATGCGAGAAAGTTCTCCAGGAAAGTTAACCAGGAATCTTTAAAAATCTTCCCACTGAAGTTAACAAAGAATTTACTAGATCTACCAACTCATAATATTATAATATTATAAAATTAAATCAAATTGTTTAGAACTACAAGTGAAGTCATTCATTTCCTTATTTTTCAAATATACCTAACTGTACCAAGGATCCCACGCATTTTCCTATATATATATATATATATATACATATAATTTAATGTATAATAAACAATACAATATAATTACCTCATTACCAGAGGTTTCCCGAATAAGACGAATACAAGAAACGTCCCCATTTGTTCGTCAGACAAGGCAACACCCAAACAAACAACACTGACCTAAGAGAAGTATAAATAAATAAATAAGTAAATAGATAAATAAATAAGTAAATACATACACAAGCACAATAACAACAAACACATATAAACACACACTAGTAAACATAGAATACATTAACCAATACACAGTCACCCAATCACGAACACACATCAAACAAAACACTATACACACACGCAAACGCATGCGCAAAGAAGACAAAATAAAATAAACAAACAAACAAATAAATAAATAAATATATAAACAGACTAAATAAAGGTGGCGTAGACATACAATATAACGGGAGGAAACAATAGCACCACTGACGATGTTGCAGATGTGCAACGAAAGAACTTTGATAAACTATATATATGTGTTTGTGTCTATATTGTATCTGTATTATTTTTTACCGTTGGTCAGGCAATGGCAACGTTGAGGACCGAATAAATTAGATTACCGATATAAAAGACACAGAAGCGAAAAGCGAAAACCAACCAAACAGTGAGTGTGTTCTGTTACTAATTCTGGCAATATTACACAAATATGACCCTCCCCAAGTTTAACAATATATATATATATATATATATATATATATATATATATATATATATATATATATATATATATATATATATATATAAAGATATAAATGATCTTTATAAGATGTATAAAAATATTGTTGTTGGCAAAGATTTCTTTCTCCGTTTTGGATCTTCAAAACATTTTTCATTAGTTTTAACGGAAAAACAATTTGTTATTGAGCTAAATTGTTTGAATAGCCGCTTTTCTCCGTTTTGGATATTAAAAATCCCAAACGGAGAAAACTGACTTTACAAACATCAATGTTTATACATGTTATATAGATCCTTTGTTTATACATATACCAGGTCCTCTTATCAAATCCTTTTTTAAAATCATTTTCATATGTATTATAAAAACTTAGTGGCTAAGTAAGTATGAAGTATAATACTTATTGTGTCTGAGTTTTGCCTGATTTATTGATTTCTGCAAAATATTAGCTATATGATTTCCTAAAATAATTGTTTCTACTTTTGGCACAAGGCCAGCAATTATCCAGTGTATTACTGGTACATTATTTTATCGACTCCGTAAGGATGAAAGGCAATTCCTAAAATAATGGCAGTGTGCAAGCCCTCTTATGTTTCGGATTTTTAGCTTCAATTCCCTCATTGGCGATCACAGAGCCACATGATTGTTATATATTATATATCGATTTCATTTGTCACACACACACATATATAATTATATATATATATATATATATATATAATTATATATATATATATTTATATATATATATTATTTAATAAACACCACAATAAAATTATGCCATTACCCAAGGTTTCACGAAGTCAGACGATACTAACAGAAGCGTCTGAATCCGTTCATCAGACGCTTCTGTTAGAATCGTCAGACTTCGTGAAACCTTCGGTAATGGAATAATCATATTGTGTTGTTTATTACATAACTAAAAACTATGTACTATATATATATATATAGTACAGAGTTATTTAGTTATGTAATAAACAATACAATATGATTATTGGGTTCGCGTTTACTCAGGAAATGAAAAGGCATGCTGTAATTGTGGTTTAAAAGGCTGATAGCGATTTAAAGATATCTCAATTTTCAAAAGTCGCCAGATCTCTCTTCTACAAAGGTCATAAGGAATTAGAGACTGAAGATGGGAACGTATCAGCAGTATCAGAGCTTAAAACGCATTCCAAATGCTCTGATGACATAATCAGAACACCTGAATTTATCCAGCAAGATCAGTAGACCATTGATGACAATCTCAGAAAACCCATGAGGTCACTTGCAAAAGATTTCCATGTGTCAGAGGGACAATCAGAAATGTTGTCCACGATGGCATCAAATATAAATCTCATGTGATGAAGAAAGGTAAATTTATGTCAGAAAAGACAAAAGAAAATCGCTTAATCAGATCTAAAAGAGATGAATGTGATTTTGTTTTTCACAGACCCAGTTCAGAAATTTTTAACAAAAGAAATCACAGAGGGTTATGTGCAGACCCTTCTGAATTCCAACAGTTATGCACACAAAGATTCTTGCAACTGTCAAGTTTTGGGGGATTGTCAGCAATGAAAGACATGTGATACCGCCTCACTTCTTTCCACAAGGTCTTAAAGTTAACTCTACTCTCTACATAGATGTCCTGGAAACAGTTGTTAAGACTTGGATAGACAGTGTATGTAATGTAAGATCTTATGTGGTTCAGCAAGACACTGTACCATCACACAAGGCTCAAGTAACGCAGGAATGAATGGCTGAAACTGTTCATGTTTACAAAACTCCTAACATTTGGCCTCCTAGCTCCCCAAATCTCAATCCATTGGACCACTACATGTAAAGCGTTGTTGAGCGAGAGGTCAATGAACACCCCCATAACACCAAAGGTTCTTTGAAAGCCACCATATTCAGAATAATGTCCAATATGAACCAGGACCATTTAATTCGAGTATGTAGATGATTTTGATATCGCATATAAGCAGTTATTGAAGCTTTGTTGAATACAATTATAAAAACAACTTATTTTTATGCCTATGACTTTTTTAAGATAATTAAGTCATTATCTGCTATTATACATCTGTTTTTCTATAAACATAAATCTGTCCTCAAATACCTTATCCACTCTGTGTATCGTCAACATCTTTATTGTGACCACTGTGGAACATTTCTGACAAATTCTCTCCTCGATTCCTGATTTTCTATTGCTCCTAGCAACTACTCTCTACTGAGGTTTGTATCATCTGAGAGTTGACCAATGAATGTTCTAGCAGGTCTTCCTCTTCTGTGTCTCCTGTGAGTTGGTTCCTACAATAGTAGCTTCTGTATAACTTCCTGTTTAATTCTTCAGCAATGTCCTGCAATTACTAACCGTCTTGGAGCAACTATAATTGTTATCTTCGGAATACGTTGATGCCAGTTTATGTTTTGTACAACCCTAAGCATTTTAGAGTATGCACCATTTAGTTTCTTCTTAATTTCTTGTGTCAAGGTCCAAGAACCTGATCCACACAACAATGGTTGATTATTATATACCACAAACCATTGCCATCTAAACAACATCATCCACCATCACCAGCAGCAGCAACAACAGCAGCAGCAGCACAACCACCATCACCTAAAGCCAACGCTACTCCCACTATGCTACCTCCACCATGTAATGATTATTCAGATAATTTCTACCATTAGGTGAGTTAATGAGGGAAATCTATGAACCTGTATTAAATACAACCAAATGTCCCTCAAATTCTACTCTACAGTCTTCAAATTTGAAACCTTCTTCTTCTTCTTCTTCTTCTTCTTCTTCTTCTTCTTCTTCTTCTTCTTCTTCTTCTTCTTCTTCTTCTTCTTCTGAGAAGGTCATGGGGGGAGAGAAGTAGTGGCTACATCTGTAGCAACTCTATAATCTCTGAGCTACACACTCCATCAAGTAACGTTACTCAGAAGATCTTTGGGAGGAACTCCATTTCAGCCGCTTGTATTCGCAATCATATTCTTCCCGTCATTTCCCAACATTCATGACCATATGTAACGGTTGACACGAATACTTATTGAAGATAGAGAGTTTGGCTTTTACACCCACCTTCTTTCGTCTGATGACCAAATGCTGAATAGTGTACGAATTGACCAAGGCACTGGATTACTACTTTATTTATTGACCTCGAAAGTATGAAAGGTAAAGTTGACCATTGTGGGATGTAGCCTCAAAGTGCGGTGAGCCGGAACGAATCCTGCGAAGAATTCTATCCGACGTTCTAACGACTCTGCTAATTCACCGCTCTACACTAAATATATGTCATAATTATATGACCTCAAATCCCGCCGAGGTTAACTTTGCCTTTCATCCTTACGGGGTCGATAAAATAAAGTACCAGTAATACACTGGGTAATTGCTGGCCTTGTGCCTAACGTAGAAACAATAATTTAATGACGTTTGACTTATTGGTCAGAGTGTTAGGCGCACGATGATAATGTCACCAGTTCTATTCCCGGCTATGCGTTGATATTTTATTCATCGTTGCTCCAGTCCACCAGCCAAATTTGACATGTAATTCAAAGGGCCAGCCTAGTCACAGTCTCCTACAGAAATACGGTAATGATACACGTCGCTATAGTAGGCTCAGCCATACGTATGTTACTTTCACGATCATCGTAATCCGTTGAGCGTCATGGGAACCGGCGATAGTCCACCACATAAGAAAAAAAGTCCAAAGATAGAAAAACTAAATACAAAACTCCTTCCGTTTTATGTCAAGGCTTTTATTTCAATATAATCTTGGGAAATATGTTTCAACGAAATAATTTGTACCGGGACTTTTAAAGATAGATTACTATTTCTACAGTAAGTATTATGTATGTGACAGTAGTTGGATAGGTGGTGACGGGTTTAGGTAGGTATATCCCCTCAGCTTGCAACTGATCCATCATAATGATAACAATCAACTAGCTATAGTCATCAGACACACTCGTTCTGTTCTCCACCTCTCTATTTCTTTCTTTCTTAGTTGCGAGCTTGCTTCCCTTATTAATTTCCTACTGCATCCTCTTCTTCAGTCACATCCCACACTAACAACAACAATACCAAGAAACAGAAATATGACAACAGCATCATGGACTCCATGGAGTGGTAGTGGTGCCGTAATGACGTACGTTTCTGGGGAATTTTAAGCCTGACGGGTCCCACCCCACTCCAGTGTGTCTATGCTAGAATGAATGGCAAAATATATAATCGGGAGGAAGGCTCAACGAAGCTAGAAGTGGGGATACCAGTTACATATGGCGGTCTATTTTGTCTACTTCAACATAAAAACATAGAATTCACAACAGACGTCCATTAACATAGAAGGATGTCGTTGATGATGGTGAAGATGATGATGATGATGACGATGATAATAATTATGATGATGATAATAATGATGATGATAGTAATGTTGATGGTAAAAGTAGTGTTGATGGTGATAATTAGGATGATGATGATAGCAATAATGAAGGTAACAGTGACGATGGTATTAATAGTGATTTCTAGTATACGCACAAGGCCAGTAATTTGTGGGGAGGGGAGAGTCGACCCAGTACGTTACTGATGCTTTATTTTATCAACCCCGTAAGGATGAAAGGCAAAGTTAACCTCGGCGGGATTTGAACTCAGCTCATAAAGGGCTATAACTCTATGCTGGAAAGCATAGCGTCTGACCCTCTATCGATACTGCCTATCCACCGCCATCGGACAAAAATAATGTTTTTGAAGCCTTCGTTTGAAGCCGACGATGGTAAAAATAGTGATAATATTTTCACTAATGGAAATAGTTGTGGTGGTGTTAGTAGTAGCAGTAGCGGTGGTCTTACTATTATTAACACAAGGGCGGTGGGTTGGCAGTAACTGTAGAAGGCCGGACGCCATGCTTTGCAGCACAGAGTTACGGCCCTTTACACTCTGAGTTCAAATCCCGCCGAGGTTTACTTTGTCTTTCATCCTTACGGGGTCGATAAAATAAAGTACCAGTAACGCACTGGGGTAATTGCTGGCCTTGTGCCAAAAGTAGAAACAATTATTAACAATGGCGGTATCGGTAGATCTTTCGACTACATGGTTAGCGTTCCTTTGCGTTTTGAGTTTAAGTTCCGGAGATGTTATCTTTGCCTTTCATCCTTACAGGGCCGATAAAATAAAGCACCAGTAATGTACTGGGGTCGATTTTCACCTCCCCTCAAATTTCTGGCCTTGTGCCTAAAGTAGAAACAATTATTTAGAATAGTAATAGTAAAATAACTAAAATAAAAGCGAGAAGCTAAAGAAGAATGACGTGAGTTTATGTTTACTATAGCAACAGCAATAAAACGGAATATCACTCTCACCCCTACAACAACAACACTATTGATAGCTTACCATAGGCTCATTCCTTATCGATAGATACTGCCCCCCCCCCCCCCCCACATACTTACAGGCACGACTCATAACTATAAGTACCACGCCCAGAAATCTTGCTGTTAGAGATATGTGTAAACGTTTACATTTCTAGTGATGAGCTATTCACCATTTTAAAATGGATGACGATGTAACGATGTTTTAAACGTTAACACATGTCGTTATATGTCAACACACTATAGTCAAGTCTGTAGCATGATAGATACAAAAAAAACACAGACGCACACACGCACGCACATAATATAGTCAGGTCTGTAGATAGACACACACAAACACTCACAAACACACACGTACACACACGTAATACTCTAGAGAAGTTTATAGCAATATAAACACACACAAAGACATACACACACATACACATATTTTTTATTAAGGCCAAGTTTGAGTTTTGTTAATCTGGAGTTTCTCCCGTGCACTCACAGGATTATCAGAATGTAGAAGCAAAACTCCAGGGTAATGAAACTAAAGCTAATAATTGTTTCTACGTTAGACACAAGGCCAGCAATTACCCAGTGTATTACTGGTACTTTATTTTATCGACCCCGTAAGGATGAAAGGCAAAGTTAACCTCGGCGGGATTTGAACTCAGACTGTAACTAAAGCTAATAATTGTTTCAACTTTAGGCACAAGGCCAGCAACTACCCAGTGCATTACTGGTACTTTATTTTATCGATCCCGTAAGGATGAAAGGCAAAGTCAACCTCGGCGGGATTTGAACTCAGATCGTAAAGGGACGTAACTATGCTGGAAAGCATGGCGTCCGACCCTCTACCGATACTGCCAATCCATCCACCCAAACTAAAGCTAATAATGGTTACTAATTTTGGCACAAGGTCAGACATTTTGGGGGTAGGGGAAAGTCAATTATATCGAGCTCAGTACTTGACTGGTACTGTATCGACCCCAGAAGGTTGAAAGGCGAAGCTGACGTCATCGAAATTTGAACTTAGAACCTAAAGCACCTGAACAAATATTTCGAAGCATTTGTTCAAAGAACTGATTATGAGGAAACCACCACAAACTATGGCTACAATTAGAAAATATTAAATACAACAGAGTTAACAGACGACAAAAATATATTTAGTTAAAAGTAAAAATAACATTGAAAACAAATAAAAAAAGAACAGTTATAATATGAGACAGAAACAACATCGCATCGCTTCTACGACAAAACCGGGCCCTGCCAAGTAGAGCTGCGAGTACCATTATTTAATCGACTGCTTTTCGTGCCGGTTGCCATCCAGATATGTTAACTCAGTCTCCTCATTGGTGGTTTCCTCTGAAAAATCATCCGGAGATGTTCGTCCAGCTTGAAGTAGAAGCCATGTAAAAAGGAATAGTGGATACATCGGGTGTCAGTGGCTGTCCTCCACCGCCCTGACTGATGCTGCACCTGAGATATTCTGCCCGGCCATAATTGTAGCCATAGTTTGTGGTGGGTTCCTCATAATCGGGAATGGGTTTTCAAATCGTGGTCCTGGCTACAGAGCCGACGAAGACGGAGGAATTGGTAGTAGGGTATGGAGTGTTTGGTGAGGGTTGGATGGGAGGAGGGGAAGTCGTGGTAAGAAAGAGGGGAGTCAGTAGGTTTATAGGAGATGGAAGTAGAGAAGGTGTAGTGAGTGTGATCGAGAGAGAGAGAGAGAGAGAGT
Source organism: Eledone cirrhosa (assembly GCA_964016885.1). Lineage (NCBI taxonomy): Eukaryota > Metazoa > Mollusca > Cephalopoda > Octopoda > Eledonidae > Eledone > Eledone cirrhosa. Next base: position 258,554,177 of record OZ024740.1, on the reverse strand, counting down.
GAGTGAGAGAGAGAGAGAGAGAGAGATAGAGAGAGAGAGAGAGAGAGAGAGAGAGAGAGAGAGAGAGAGAGAGAGAGAGAGAGAGATCTAGAAAAGGGACAGAAGAATCGGAGATGGAGGCGGTGAAGGTGAGAGCGGGATGAAAACATGTAACGTAATATAGAAAGCAGTCGATCTGTTCACGTGATAGAGAGGTGGCGCCGGTACAGTCGTCGATATAACGACCGTATACCCCAGGAGTAAGTTCAGCGTACTGGGAGAAGATCTGGGCTTCGACGTAGCCAACAAACAAGTTGGCATAGTTCGGATCCATTCTAGTTCCCATCGCTACCCCAGAGACCTGCTGGTAGAACTCACCGGAAAAGGGAAAACCCATTGAGGGTAAAAAAAGCTCAGCCAGACGAAGAAGAGTGGCAGTGGTGGGGTAAGTGGTAGGGCGAATATCTAAAAAGTGTCAGAGAGCGCCGACATCATGAAGGATGACGGTATAGAGAGGGATGATGTCTCACCTACCACCCCATCACCCTACTATCTCCGGCAACATATTGTCCGTTACTTCCGCACTCTCTCTTCTGATCCCGTCACTTCTCACTTTTTTCCTAACCCACCTAACACCGCATTTAAGCGCGCCCGTAATCTCCGCAACCTCCTGGTTCGCAATTCCTTCTCGTCCTCACCTATATCTCCACAGGACTCTCATCCTTGTTCTTGTCCCCGCTGTAACACCAGTCCTTTGATTTCCAGCCTCACTACTTTCACAGGCACCAACGGTTCATATCGTATCCGCCACTCCTTCACATGCACCTCCACCCACGTTGTCTATGCCCTCCGTTGTTTCCTTTGCGGGTCCTTATACATCGGACAAACGGGATGCCGTTTGTCCGACTGGATAAACCCGTCACCCGTCATTTCCATTTCCTAGGTCACTCTTCCCTACATGTCTCAGTCCTTGGTGTCCTTTTATATCACGGATCACAGGCCTCACACACCAGGACTGAACAGTGTCTGATTTTCCGCCTTGAGTACTCTTTCCCTCATGGACTCAATTCCCCTCCCCAATTTCTTTAATGTTACACACATACGTCCGTGCTCCCCCCCGCGCCACGTTTACCCCGTCCGTCATCACATATGCAGCTGTACATTCACCCCTAGATTCCTATGGTACTCTTATGGTCTGAAACTTATACTCTTACAGCTGATACAGCCCAACAAAGTACGCACACACACACCTCTACTTTTCCCTTTACAGCTCTGTATACACATACACACGCATACGCACGCGCACAAGTATGAATCGACCAGTTATATTTCTCTAAAACATTTCTTTCCGATTCTGCCTTGCCTGTCTCTTCAAATCTAATTTCTCATTCTTTCTACTGGTGAAGGACTAGCGTCCGAAATGTTAAGACCCTCTTCCTCCTGTTATTTCAAGTGTATTATATATATATTCCTAATATATTCCTTCCATTTGCTGTTCCGAATGTGTTGTTATTTCTGTTTACCTTTATATAAATATATATATATATATATATAAAGATAAGAGAGTATTGAAGTTTGCTTGAAGCATTGTGGAATAATAAATAAATATCTTTAAGTCGTTTGGAAGCCTCGACAATGCAAATGGGTAAATCTCCGGGTAACAAGATCCGGTGGTGGAGAGAGAGATGTAAGTGTGTGTACGTTGAGATGCGTGGTGTGTAAAGATGTGTAAATGTGTAGAAGAAAGAAGGGAAGAGTATAAAGGATAAAATAAAAATAACAACACAAGAGTTACCTTGGGAGAGATTTAAAAGTCCCTATATATTTCGGATTCACATCCATCAGCTGGGGTTTTTTTTCCGGGGTAAAGGTTGTCTGTCGGACAGGTGCGAAACGCGTCCTCCGCTGTTTGTTGTTTTGAATATCTGAGGTATTCGGCAGAGCGCGCGTGCGCGTGAAATGGGGTCGGTCGGGCAGTGGTCAGCGGCCGAATGAGGGAGTGGGGTGGCGCTAGCTGTCAGTCCATTCTCTGCCTGTTTGTTAAATGTTACTGTGTGTGTGTGTGCGTGTGTTGTTGTCTCACTTGAGTGTGTGTGTGTGCGTGTGTAGTTGCCTTGTTCCTCTGTATTGGCAGTGTAGTATGTTCGTATGGTGGAGTGCTACTGTGTGTGTGTGTAGTTGTCTCGTTTGTGTGTGCGTGTGTTGTGTGTTGCTACATAGTTTGTTAATTTAAACCAGCCATCTCATTTCGCTTCTCTCTAATCGGTTGTTTATTTGCGGTTGCAGGCATTTGATAAAAAGTGCTTCCTTGATACGTAACGTGCCGACGTTTCTTTCAGTCGCTAGAATTGTGACAATGGGCCTTCCGTTTTTGTTTCCCCAGTTGATGGATGTGAATCCGAAATATATAGGGACTATTAAATCTCTCCCAAGGTAACTCTCTCTTGTGTTGTTATTTTAATTTTATCCTTTATACTCTTCCCTTCTTTCTTCTACACATTTACACATCTTTACACACCACGCATCTCAACGTACACCCACTTACATCTCTCTCTCCACCACCGGATCTTGTTACCCGGAGATTTACCCATTTGCATTGTCGAGGCTTCCAAACGACTTAAAGAAATTTATTTATATATATAAAGGTTTACACATATATATATATAAAGTCATAAATATATATGTGTTTTGCAACGGGTCACTTTGTGGCTCAATGAAGAATTAATAAATTAAATAATCAGAGCTATATATCATAAAAAAATGTCTATATAATCGCCAGATAAAATATTTACCGTTTCCTCTCCCAATTAGTATAATTAACCATATAAAAAATCAATTAGACCAAGCTATAAGAATAAAGGCTCCTATGAAGAAATCTCCGACAAATAACCGAAACCAGCCCCTTCGCGGCGGTTACGACGGAGATTTCTTCATAGGAGCCTTTATTCTTATAGCTTGGTCTAATTGATTTTTTATATCGTTAATTATACTAATTGGGAGAGGAAACGGTATATATTTTATCTGGCGATTCTATAGACATGTTTTATGATATATAGCGCTGATTATTTAATTTATTAATTCTTCATTGAGCCACAAAGTGACCCGTTGCAAAACACATATATATTTATGACTTTATATATATATATGTAAACCTTTATATGTAATAACCTCCCGCTAGGTTGAGATACAATTTTGGCTGTATTGGGCTGCGCTTTCTAGCAAAAAGCCTACCAGCCGTAAGCAACTAATCATATCCTTTCTAACTTGACCGCTGCCACGTCACGATTCTTAGCCATTTTTGAATGTATTCTTGGCGCGATCACTTTGGAAAATTAATTGTCAAAATTTGAGCTAACTTCCTGAAGAATCCGAAGCTCTAGATTTCCAATGTTATCGGATGTCGTAAAATGCAGATGAAACCATGGTAGAGGTAATTAAATATGTACACATCCTTCTAGTTTATTTTACACCTAATTCTGTTTAGTTGACTGTATATCTGGTCGATTTATACATGCTGTAGAAATATTCGATAAATAATCCGTCGTAACCGCGGCGAAGGGGCTGCTTTCGGTTATTTGTCGGAGATTTCTTCATAGGAGCTTTTATTCTTATAGCTTGCTCTAATTGATTTTTTTATATGGTTAATTATACTAATTGGGAGAGGAAACGGTATATATTTTATTTGGCGATTCTATAGACATGTTTTATGATATATATATATATATATATATATATAGATAATTTAATATATCAACTAACATAGGCGCACAGATGCACGTCCATGCCAGCAAATACACAGGTTATGTCATAGTACCTAGGTGGTTCAATGCAGGAGGGTGCAGAACAGTAATATAAACGACGTAAAATAAGAAAATATTTTTTAAAAAATTTTAAAAAAATTTTTTACTTACTTACTTAAATTTTCACTCCAACTAATTAGTTTCTGCAATGGGATAAAGACAGTTACATAATCCAACTGTCGAGAATTCATTGCGTCATCAGGGAGTCTATTCTCAGCTGAGCCTCCAGGCAATGCGCGGACACTGGCGGCTCATATAAAAATAATAATTCGGTAGAAAGAACAGCTAGGCGAGGACTGGATTCTATGTACTGAAATTCTCACTGCTTCCAGTCAAATGGCCGATTCTAAAGAATCAATCACGTGACATAGAGGCCAGTTAGAAGGAATGGGATGGTAAGATGACTGACGCCTACTAACACCCCCCAAAAAAAAATTTTGAAGTGGTTATATATATATATATATATATATATATATATATATATATATATATTCCCTAATTGTTGTAATACCCCGCGAGTTATCACATACGTGCTTGTACATTTACCCCTAGATTCCTATGGCTCTCTTATGGTCAGAAACATATACTCTTACAACTAATACAGACCGACAAAATATGCACACTCAACTTTTCCATTCACTGCTCTGTATACACACATACATACACACACACACACACCCTTATATTAACATACTTTTGTTCACAGCTTCGTACTTACAAGCGCATGCACACTCTTTTACTTACATATACATACACATATCATCTAAGCTTCGTACGGCCCTATCCACACACGCACGCGCACAAGTATAGATCTTTATACAAAACGTTTTTTTTCCATTTCAGGTAGACACGCTCCATCATCCACTATTCTAAAAAAATAAAACCTACACAAAACGCCAGCACCAACAGTTTTCCAAGAGATGTCACTATAAATGGACCTGTTATTTTTATCTAAAGACATATTTTCCAATTCCAACCCAGCCGTCCCCTCAATCTATGTTATTTCTCAGATGTGAGAAAAACCACCAATCTTCCATCTCAATTCAACTTTTGAAAAGCACAAGAACCGGTAAAGGAACCAAATAAATATATTTAAAAAAAAAAAGACTCCAGTTGCATTTTCGATTTCATCCTTTTTCCTTATACTTTCACTCGTGGAGGACACCTTTTTTTTTTTTCATTTTGTAAAAAAAACCCTCACTTTCTAATATATATATATATATATATAAACGGAAAAAATGAAACGAAATTTCATTTCTCACTCTTAGTACGGCTGATACCTAAATATAAGTATGTATACGCACATACATATATGTATACAAACGTACAGTAGTATGTATATATATATATACATACATGCACACATATATATATATGTACGTATGGATTCACCGAACATTGATTATAATGCTCGGTGTGTTTGTAAACAAACATCCCGAATTAAGCCGTACAGTGTCTAGCAACCATCGTTGCTCATTTGTTCAACACTGACAAAGGAACACTGTACTAGTTTCAAGCTTATTAGCTATCGTCAGCAACGTATACCTTCCTGCCAGATGGTTGAACGTCTGAAAGTATATACTTTCCTTATGCATATTAACGGCTGAGCAGCCTAATTTGTATATCGAGTGAGTTAATCGGCCGGGGTACCGAAAACGATAAACGGAAAAAAAGGAAACGAAATTTCATTTCTCACTCTTAGTACGGCTGTTACTTAAATATAAGTATTTATACGTACATACATATATGTATAAAGTCGTACAGTAGTATGTATAGACACTGTTGCTAGACACTGCACGGCTTAATACGGGATGTTTGTTTACAAACACACCGAGCATTATAATAAATGTTCGGTGAATCCATACGTACATATATATATGTGTGCAAGTATGTATATATATATATATATATATATATATATATATATATATATATATATATATATATATATATATATATATACTACTGTACGTCTGTATACATATATGTATGCACGTATACATACTTATATTTAAGTAACAGCCGTACTAAGAGTGAGAAATGAAATTTCGTTTCATTTTTTCCGTTTATCGTTTTCGGTACCCCGGCCGATTAACTCATTCGATATGCAAATTAGGCTGCTCAGCCGTTAATATGCATAAGGAAAGTATATACTTTCAGACGTTCAACCATATGGCAGGAAGGTATCCGTTGCTGACGATAGCTAATAAGCTTCAAACTAGTACAGCGTTCCTTTGTCAGTGTTGAACAAATGAGCAACGATGGTTGCTAGACACTGTACGGCTTAATTCGGGATGTTTGTTTACAAACACACCGAGTATTATAATAAATGTTCGGTGAATCCATACGTACATATATATATGTGTGCATGTACGTATATATATATATATGTATATATATATACATACTACTGTACGTCTGTATACATATATGCATGTACGTTCACATACTTATATATATATATATATATATATATATATATATATATATATATATATATTGCTTCTCCCCCTCTCTCACTTTCCTCCGTTTGACCTGTGTGAAACCCTTTTCTCACTCACATTTCACCCAATTCGGATGGTCAGTATATCTCATCCATGATTTCACCAAGCTTAAGCTTGCAGTTATCATGTATTTCTCTCTTCCTATCTTTCCGTTGCAATACCATCTTTGGTTGTTTAAATGTCTCGCTCGTTTCTCCCAATTTTACTTGTCCCAAAAACTTTATTTAGTTATTGCTCACACCAGCCAGAGGTATATGATTTTTAAATCGATGAAATACCAATGAAGGTTGGAAGACACTGATGAAGGACTAATTTTATTCATATGCAACCCATGTGCAACCACACATCACTCCATTTTTCTTATATGTATATATATATATATATATATATATATATATATATATATATATATATATATATAACGAAGGAAGTGTGGTAAGGAACCAGGTGGACCATAACACATCAGAGTACCCAATACTTTGGGTAGTAGAGTCGGTAATAGGAAAATGTTCAAGACACCGACGGCAGAGCTCAAGCCTTTTCGACTGCTATTTCAGTACAGAAATAACTATCGAAACGGCTTGAGCTCTGCCGTCGGGGTCTTGAACATTTTCCTATATATATATATGTAAAAGGTAAACAGAAATAACAACACAATCGGTACAGTATATGGAAGGTATATATTAGGTTAATGCTTGATATAGCAGGAAGAAATATACAACACAATATAATTAGAGTAAATTATATTGGTGTTTATTACGTAATTAATTAGCTCTATACTTAACATAGAGCACTCTTCTTTCCTTTTCATTTGCTACGGAAATACTTTCCATATATACATATATGCACACATACATTTGTATATACGTACTTTGTTTATTTGCGTTCCAGCCGAGGGGTTGAGGCCATGTGAATGATACTCTGTGTGTATATGTATGTGTGTATGTGCACGTGCACACACACACACACACACACACACACATATATATATATATAAATTTTATTAATAATGTTAATATCAAAACTCTTTACAGGCGTATCGTAAGTTTACAATTTATTTTGTTTACAATTTAAAAAGTCCAGTGCCATTATAGAGATTAGTACTTAACGGTGTTATATGTATATATATATATATATATATATATATATATATAAAGAGAGAGAGAGAGAGAGAGAGAGAAAGACATATATATATATATATATATATATATATATATATATATATATATATATATATATATATATATATATAATATACATATATATATATATATATATAGATATATGTATATATATATATATATATATATAATATACATATATATATATATATATATGTGTGTGTGTGTGTGTGTGAGTGTATACTCCAGTATGTGCTTACATTTAAGCTCGTCCAAGAATGCTGTTTATTAAATATATGGATATATACAAGTGAGTGTGTGTGTGTGTGTGTGTGTGTGTGTGTGGTGGGGGGGGGATGGCGTCGGTGTGAGAAAGTAAACAGTTTTAAAACTGATTTACGATGCAACCTATTAGGTTATAATTAAATGTATGTGATATGTCGTAATGACAGGGCACATCGGTCGTAAATATCTGACAACTAACTCCACTCTCTCATATAAAATTGTATGATAACACCACTATATATCTTACTTACACTAAATTATCTTTTCTCTTTTTTAATTTTTGATATTATACAATTTTATTTTACAAAGCTATTTAAACAAAAACAAAACACACTAGAAAAAATAGGAAATGTAAAGAAGAAACATACAGAAAGAAATATAAAAGCACAAAAACAAAAACATTATCTTCTATATTTTCCTTTCTATTTTCTTTTTAAAAATGTCTTTCATTTATCGTTTTTTTTTTCCATCAAATATTTTTTTCAACATCTTTTAAATTTTCATTTCTTTCACATTTTCGTTATCTTTTATTTCCCTCTATTTTATCACACACACGCGACTCTAAAACAACTTTCGGAATTACTGAACAGTTTACTAGTACCTGAAAAATCTATGCGTTAGAACAATTAGGCTCATTAATATATATAAATATATATATATATATATATATATATATATATATATATATATATATATATACAGTTCAAGTCTCACCAATCTTAAAGAGAGAGATGGAGTAGGAGAGAAGAGAGATTGGTGAATTAGTTAGAAGCCAAAGCGTAAAGGCATGTGCTCAATGTGCAATATGCAGTGGAAGGCAGCTAGGTGGCTGGGTTCATGCAGAGGTTAGGTGCACAGAGCTGGAAATATTCATTAGCTAAGCAAAACAAGACCGCAAATTTCACAAGTAAGACATTATTAAAAGATTGTCAACATAGTTTTAGTTTAATGTAAGGAATGTAAAGAATAGTAATAATAATACTAATAATGTCCGTTTACAATTGTTTCGCTACTCCATATAATGTTTCTGGATTAAATGATTAGAGATCGTTATTGATCTGGTTCAGTTTAAGATATCGACGTATATACCACCAGACCACTTCACATTAGAATAGAAGAACACCTCAACACTAACGCTTCCTCATTTAAGAAACACCTAGTGAAATGCAAAAACACCGACAAAAACATAATACTTAGGATAGAAGCTAAGGAAAGAAACCTCGGCAATCTTAGAATTAAAGAAGCACTAATTGTAGACAAAATACAACCACCAATCAATAACAGACTAGAACTGAACAACTAATTTTTAACATGATAGAGCACGTAGCCCCACACTTACACCTCCACGCACCATCTCACACACACACACGTTTACACCTTCACTTATTCTCTCTCACACACACATAGACCAGTTTTAACATGATAGAGCATCTAGCCCCCACATTTACATATAAAGATATCCTCTCACACTCACACACACACACGCATGCTTACACCTTCCCGTATTCTCCCACACACATTTAGACATACATGTCCAAACACTTTTAAAGGGAGACAACCCCTTTATCCACCTAACCTTCACAATTTCTATACTATTTCTTGTCAGCATGACTTGGCAAGCTAATTAGAACACTGGATTAACCCCTTTTCATCCCTCGGAAGAAGAGATATTATCTCGAAAATTAAGGATATTCAAATAAATTTAAGGTAAAAGACTAATTGTCAGCAATATCTGTTGTATTTGTATTTATATTCTATATCCATACCTGCATTGTTCTGGCCTTCTAACTCCAAACGTTTATACCTCACTACACAATGCCGCAAGTAAACTACAATATCCTCCTTTATATATATATATATATATATATATATATATATATATATCAAAGACGTAAAATAAGAAAATTATAAAAATTAACTTACTTACTAAAATTTCACTCCAACTAATTAGTTTCTGAAAGAGAATAAACATGGTTTCCGAAGGAACGCATGGAGAAATCCTTTCGTCATCAGGGAAGTCTATTCTCAGCTAAGTTCCCAGGCAATGCGTGGACACAGGGAACTTATATAGAAATAATTCAGTGGATGGAAAAAAGCAAAGCGTGGACTAAGTTCCAAGACATTTTAAAAAATCACTGCCTACTTGGTCGGTGGCAAATTCAAAATAATCAATCACGTGACATCGAGGTTAATCAGTGAGGAGTGGTGTGTTACGAAGACAGCAGCCGAACCATTACTATGAACTATAGTAACAGTTTTGGCAAATTTTTGCTCAACAAAATAATTTGGAGATAATTATAAAGAATTAGTATATCTACTAACATATATATACAGATGCATACCTATGCTAGCAAATATATAGGTTTTGTCTTAGTAACTTTGTGGTTCAATGCAAGGGGATGCAGAACAATAATACGAAAGACGTAAAATAAGAAAATTATAAAAATTAACTTACTTACTAAAATTTCACTCCAACTAATTAGTTTCTGAAAGGGAATAAACATGGTTTCCGAAGGAACGCATGGAGAAATCCTTTCTATATATATCCTCTCTATATATATCCTCTCTCTCTCTCTCTCTCTCTCTCTCTCTCTCTCTCTCTCTCTCTCTCTCTCTCTCTCTCTCTCTCTCTCTCTCTTTCTCTCTCTCTCTCTCTCTCTCTCTCTCTCTCTATATATATATATATATATATATATATATATATATATATATATATATATATATATATATATATATATATATATATATATAGAGAGAGAGAGAGAGATAACTTTCAAAGTTATAGATGTCAAGTTTGAGATAATCTCAAACGTACGTCTTATCTCCCACAATAAGCTAAAAGAAAAATTCAAATAATAAATCAGAGCATTTAATCATTACAAAATAGTGCATGACATATATATACACATATATATCTAATGATATAAATGTACAATAGAACATATCAAACTTTAACAGGAGACATTCTGTATAGAATCTAAGAACACATAGTTCATTACAGTATCATATTAAAATTTAGCAAAATTTAAAAAATATAGATACCTGATGAAAATTATATATATTTCCTTCATATGTAGCCTTCACAAACCATGAATACATTTCACCAAATATTGGTGCAGTTCGACAATCTTCAGTGAGGGAATCGATCTATCTGAACGTACACCCGTTAACGTACAGAACTGAAAACTATGAAAGAAGCACACGGTATTATTAAAAAAATCAAAATGTATTCATGATTTGTGAAGGATACTTATGAGGGAAATATATAAAATTTTTATCAGGTATGTATATTTTAAATTTTTGCTAAATTTTAATGATACTGTAATGAACTATGTGTTCTTACATTCTATACAGATTGTCTACAGCTAAAGTCTGATATGTTCTATTGTACATTTAAATCATTAGAGATATATGTGTGCGTATATATGTCATTCATTATTTTGTAATGGGCGGTGAATTGGCAGTATCGGTAGAGGGCTGGACGCCATACTTTCTAGCATAGTTACGCCACTTTACGGTCTGAGTTCAAATCCCGCCGAGGGATCGATAAAATAAAGAACTGGGTAATTGCTGGCCTTGTGCTAAAAGTAAGTAGAAACAATTATTTTGTAATGATATATATATATATATATATATATATATATATATTTCGTATTTCTAAAGAAATACGGCTTGTTTATAAATAAACATCTAGAAATCCATTGCTATGAAAGACACTGGCAGCTAACGCCACACAACAGTGTTCGGCAGAAGCAAGGGGTACAATCATCGATGCATTTCAAACTCGACTGGTACTCGTCAGGATGACCTCTTCCGCTCTTGCAACTGCCGGTCTTTGAAAGCTGGGGAAATATATAGTTTTTTCGTCTGTGTAAATAGGTGATTAATCTCATTTGCATACGAATCTGTATAAATAGGCTTAACTTAATATAGAATAGAATTAGAATTTAGCTTCAACCATATATATATATACATACACATATATATAAGAAGGAACGATCGACTTTCGTCAAATCGGACCGAGGAAACAATGTTTCCATTGGTCTTTCCAATTGCTAATACTGTCTATCGGTCTCAACTCTAGGTAGAAGGAGCAAAGTGAAATAAAGTGTCTTGCTCAAGGACATAACGCATCGCCCGATTCTGTAATATACATGTATATATATATATATATATATATATATATATATATATACGTATACAATATATTAATAAATGGAAACTATATTTATAAAACCATATTTATTTTATTATATATATTTCAAGGGCAACCAAGGCAAATTATGGTGCGCTTTCAGAAGATAAAATACAGATTTATTTTATAAATAAATATTGACATACCCGGAAAAAAAAGACAACCTTAACGGTTGGAGCTTCCTGGATAGTGTATCGAGTGCTGATTTTGGTACCACCACCACCAGTAATTCACTGAATCACATACATTATATATATATATTGTACCAATTACTGGTGGTGGTACCAAAATGAGCACTCGATGCACAGGCATGCATTTAGTTTTTTTTTCAATTGTGAATCGATCTGTTACGCCAGTTTCACTGACGATTGGCTCAAGGTCACACAAAGAGTTCATACGCCCGTCTCAATTATCGATCCGCTCTTCAGACTGGTGATTCAACAAGATATACAGTGTTTGTTGTGATTGTGAGATGTTGGGTATATATAAACATCGGTTCTTTTTCTTTTCGGGGTGTGGGCGTATGTAAGTGTTTGCGAGCATAGGCAGTGCATATATATATGTTATTTATGTGCATATGTGTATGTGTGTAGTTATTTCTATGTGTGTGTTTGTGTCTTTTACAAAGCCAGACACACACGTACGCGTACATATATGCATATACAAATATATATACGCACACGCATAGTTCTGCATTTGCACACAAATTCTTAGATACGTCAAATGGGTGTCGGTTGCATTCAGACAAGGAGAAGGTTGGAGTTCTCCAGTTTTAAATGCCAAGAAATACAATTTATAATTACCGATTAAGGGGACAAGACATGAAGTTCAAGAGGAAGGGGCAATGCCCATGGCTTTCTCAGGCCCTACATGCCTACAGAGATCTATCCCGTTGGTTGTTTATTTTATACTTTTGCAAGCTCATTCTTTTTGACAGACAAGATATATACATGCTCTCCTTGACACACACACACACTCCCTCCATCTCTCCGTATATCTCCCTCTCTTGCACACAGAGGCATACACACAAAAGCACACACAGAAATCCAAATACACATACACATACAGAAACGCGCGTACACTTGCACCCACTCTCTCTTTCCAATTTTATCTTTATCACTTGCACATTCACACACACACAAAATCTCACAAAAATACACGCCTGCACATACAGCTGCTCTCTCTCTCGCCTGTCATCTCTCTCGCCTGTCATCTCTCTCACTTGCACACACACACACACACACACACACGCACACACACACACACACACACACACACACACACACACGCGCGCGCGCGCGCGCGCGCGCACGCACACACGCACACGCACGCATACACACACACACACACACACACACACACACACACACACACACACACACACACACACACACACACACAATTCGTAGCTATGTGAAGATATAAAAGAAAAGGCGAGAATATCTCCTTAGTTTAGTTATAATCTGCGAGATATTATTGGATTATATTAAAAGGTCTTTTTATTTTACAGAATCTCTTAACTTTCTCACCAAAACAACAGCAAAAACACAAATATCAAAGGCTATGACATCAACAGCTACAACACCAACATAAGCAACAAATAGAACATCAACAGTAACAACAACAATGACAGCAGCTACAACAACAACAACAACAATATAAACAACAAATAGAACATCAACTCAATGGCAGTAACTACACGAATGACTATTACAACAAATACGAATACAACACTATCAACTACCACACCCGGAACTACAACGAACAGAACCTAAACAATAAAACAGCGGATACTTTAATAGTTGTTTCTACTTTTGGCACAAGGCCAGCAATTATTCCAGTATATTACTGGTACTTTATGTTATCGACTCCATAAGGATGAAAGGCAAAGTTAACCTCGGCGGGATTTGAACTCAGACCATAAAGGGCCGTACCTCATTGCTGCAAAGCACGGTGTCCGACCTTCTACAGATACTGCCAATCCACCGCGGATACCTTAATAATGACATCAACAAGAACAAATACAACGACAATAAATAGTCACAAAAATAATGACTGCAACAACAACAACAAAAACAATAACAACAGCAAAGCCAGAACAACATCAACGACAACAACAACAGCAATAGCTAAGACAATAACAAGAACAAGAGCCGCAATAACATCAAGAAGAAGAAGAAGAAGAAGAAGAAGAAGAAGAAGAAGAAGAAGAAGAAGAAGAAGAAGAAGAAGAAGAAGAAGAAGAAGAAGAAGAAGAGTTACAACTATAACAACTACAGCAACAACATCAACAACAACAATTATAACAACAACACCAACAACAAAAGCGCAGACGGCGGCAATAACAAAACGAATGAGAATCTGGTGTGATCTGACGGCGAGGATATATATATATATATATATAGATAGATAGATAGAGTGAGAAATGAAATTTCATTTTTCCATTTATCGTTTTCGGTACGCCCGGCCGACTAACTCACTCGATATGCAAATTAGGCTGCTCAGCCGTTAATATGCATAAGGAAAGTATCTACTTTCAACCGTTCAATCAACTGACAGGAAGGTATACGGTGCTGATGACAGCTAATAAGCTAGAAACTAGTTCATGGTTCCTTTGTTAGTGTTGAACAAAATGGCGACGATGGTTGCCGAACATTTTACGGATAATAATTCGGGGGCTGTTTGTTTGTAGCAGTATAATAAATGTTCTGAAAACCCATACGTACATATATATATGTGTGCATGTATGTATGTATATACATACTACTGTACGTCTGTATACATATATGTATCTAAGTATACATACTTATATTTAAGTATCACCCGTACTAAGCGTGAGAAATGAAATTTCATTTTCTTCCATTTATATATATATAATACTTCTATTTAGCACCCCGAACGCATAATTGGGAATATAATCACTTATTTCCTAATGTTTGTCGAATGAGTTGGAATTTGGCCGGAGTACCGCTAAAAAGCTTTCTCCGATATTGTATTTATATATATATATATATATATATATATATATATATATATTTATATATATATATTAGTTTTGCGAGGTTTTTGAAATGAAATCGTTTGTCGAAACAAATATTGTTATATTTGGGGAGAGTCATATTTGTGTAATAATATAAACTGTAAAACTAGAAACGTAGTCTATAGCATAAGATGTACAGAGGGTACTTGCAGAAACATGATAACAACATACATAGGCGAGACAGCTCGTAGCATAGGTGAAAGGATAGACATACACTGGGGGGAACTAAAAGGACGAAAAAACGGTTCAGTACTATACGAACATGCCAGACAACAACATGACGGTAACATAGACAACATAGAAATTAGAATAATATCTAAACATAGAAATGACCCAGCAGATAGGCAAATCAGAGAAGCCAGCGAAATAGAACTTAGAAGGCCAAGGCTAAACAGAAAGAATGAATGGAATAACAACAACACCCAAACAAACACTACTGACCTAAGATAAGTCTAAATAAATAAATAAATACATACACAAGCACAATAACAACAAACACATATAAACACACACTAGTAAACTAAGATAGAATACATTAACCAATACACAGTCACCCAAACAAGAACACACATGAAACACTATACACACACGCAAACGCATGCGCAGAGAAGACAAAAAAATATAAACAGTCTAAATAAAGATGGCGTAGGCATACAATACAACAGGAGGAATGGATGAATTCTGTGAACACATCACGAACTTCCCTTACCAACACTTGCACAGACAAAAACACAAGCCAAACCTCAACAAGAAAGAATGGGAAGAATTAAATAGATTAAAAACCGACAGAACCATTACAATTAAAGAGGCTGATAAAGGGAGTACAGTAGTCCTAATGGAGACAGAATTCTATATCAACTTAGCGCTCTCCACTTTGGAAAACGAAACATACTACGAAAAGGCTGAACACTACAATCAACATAAAATTATGAGAAACCTAAAAACTCTGATCAACCAATACAAAGAAGGACTCACTAACAAGGAATTCAGCTTCATCACGGACTTCACAAGTAAATCGAGCCTTTTCTACGGTATCCCTAAAGTACATAAAAGCGAATTAATAAGTAAGGCATGCAAGGAAGCCACAGATATATTTATCAATGTCCCCTCACTCAATGATTTCAAATTAAGACCTATAATAGCAGGCCCCGCTTGCGAAACCCACCGCCTTAGCAACTTCATTGATACCCTTCTCAAGCCTTTTCCCAAATACATCAAAAGCTATATAAGGGACGACCTAGAAATGCTCAATCACCTCGCTAATATGCCCCTAACTGAACAAACCCTACTAGTGACGTTCGATGTAGACATACTTATATTCCAACATCCCCCACAACCTAGGAATAGAAGCTATCCAATTCTGGCTGGATAATTACCACAATGAACTCCCACAACGCATCAAAAAAGAATTCGTGATAGAGGGACTCAAATTTATCTTGGAGAACAATTACTTCGTTTTCAATAACAAACCCTACAGGCAAAAATCTGGGACCGCTATGGGAACGAAAACAGCCCCCACTTATGCCAACCTATTAATGGGATACCTGGAAATCACCCTCTACACTAAAGTACTAAACAAATTTGGAAACACTCTCAACTTACACATAGAAAGGAACTGGAAGCGATATCTAGATGACTGCTTCATCCTTTGGCACGAAAACATCGAGAAACTTAAAGAATTTCACACCCTTATAAATGGGCTCAACACGAATATTAACTTCACGATGGAATACAGCCATCAACAACTCCCCTTCCTCGACATCCTCATTAAGATCCATAACAAAAAATAGAAACAGACATATACTATAAGCCCACAGACTCCAAGCAATATCTTCCTTTCAACTCTTGCCACCCTAGACACGTTAAAATTGATATTCCCTCCAACTTAGCCAAGAGAATCTGTACTATAATCTCCAATAAAAAGACCTGCTACTTACGGCTAGAAGAACTAAAGGACACACTCATAGGCAGGGACTACCCTGCATCACTAATTGACAATGGAATCCAACGTGCCCTAAAACTCAGTACCCAGGACCTTAGACACCCTAAAGTAAATCAAGCGAAACTGAAAGCTCTTCCATACAACTCCACATACAACCCCTCAACAATGAGGCCTTTGACAACATCCTCCAGAACATCCCTGTGTTAAAAAAGGACCATAGAATGAACCAAATCCTACGAACACACGATATCATAAAGAGAAAAAGATAATCTAAGTCAATGAAAAACATCCTAACACATGCCAAAGTACTGCCAACCACAACAACGAAACCCACAGTAAAAAAATGCGATAGACCCAACTGTGGCATTTGCATCAACCTAATAGAGGGTTCGGAATTCTATTTCAAAGAAGGAAAACGTTCGATAGTAAAACACAATTTCACATGCGCATCAGAAAATCTAATATATGTATTAACTTGCTCAGGTTGTCGAGAACAATACGTAGGCCAGACCAAAAACAGCCGCCGCCAACGCATGACTGTCCATAGATCCCAAATTAAAATACGGGAATACAGGAAAATACCACTGAGTGAACACATTGATACCTGTGCCGCCCAAAATCATCCCAACTTCAGAATCTTTTCCCTCTACAAATTTAAAGATAATGCCACCCACACCCAGCGCATCAGCAAGGGATCTCACATTATTAACAAATACGGACCCCGTCTAAACACTTCTCCCTAAGACGAATCCACAACATACACACGTCAACATACATACCTACATCAGCATACATCCTACATACATTTATATCCACATATAAACACAATGACATACGTAAACACACATGTTCTATGGTGCAACACAAATATACACAAATTTGCATACCTTTTGATGTCTATAGATATAAACGTGCCGACACACACACATACATATACGCACACATGCATTGCACACTGATGGAAACATACATATTTGTACACAAGTATTCCAATACGGCAAGGCCTAATGGATTCCCCTGCAGTACGTACAATCTGGACACTCACACACACCTTGGTATTATGCCAATACTATATATCATTTCACACCTTTTATTATTAAGGTTTTTGATGTTCTATTGAAAGAATCGTTTTTACTGAAAATATCGAATAATGTACACCATTTTTACCAGTATCACAAAAATACTGGTCCACTCACACATACACATTCTTACACACACACACACACACTCACACACACATTCTCACACACACACACACACACACATATATACACACTCACATATATATACAAACACATACACACGCGTACATTAACATACAAAGAGACATATACACACACACACACACTTCTCCGTATACGACAAGAGCTGAAAAATATCTTTTAACATGTTAAAATATCCCCCACACACGTACAGACACATTCCTACTGACCATCCCTCTACCACGAATTACTCTGTTACACACACACACACACACACGCGCACACACACACGCACACACACACACACACACACACACACACACACACACACACACACACACACACACACACACACACACACACACACACACACACACACACACACACACACACACATACACACACACACACACACACACACACACTCTTGTCTTAATAGTCATTTGAACTGTCAACATGCTGCGGTTCGCACACACATCCCTGCTGACGAACCTCTTTACTACTACTACTACACACACGCACACATATTTGTCATATTTGTCTTGAAAGACTCATTTTTCAGTGACTTCTCAATCAACCGAGACAAACCTACATTTGGCGCAAAATCAATTTTTAACATTCACATGACCTCTACCGACCAATCAAAATTGTTTTGACCACAAGAATTTTTTCATACATCTGGAGCCACTTTTTTTACATAAAACAGGTAGAATTTCCAAAATTAATCAGATTAGAGCAACCATCACGGGCGCTCTATCTCAAAATTATTTTTGAAAAGCATTAGAAATGCGCAACTGGTAAAGCTTAAAACCAAAACTGAATATTAACCAATACTATTACTAATTTTTACTTATTCCTAATTAAACTATTTTTCACTGGGAACAATTTGTCAGCATCAGCATTTTCTTTTCCTTTTACCAATATATCATAACTCGTGTGTTACACCTCTATTCTTTTAAATATATATATATATATATATAACAATATATATATATAACACTATCCAGGAACTCCAACCGTTAAGGTTGTCTTTTTTTCAGGGTATGTCAATATTTATTTATAAAACTAATCTGTATTGTATTTTATCTGATGAAAGCGCACCATAATTTGCCTTGGTGGCCCTTGAAATATGTATAAAATAATAAATTATGGATTTATAAATATAGTTTTCATTTGTTAATATATTTACTCCTCTAAACTGTTGAGTGCTTTATATCATTTATAAACATTTTTTAAGCTTGTTGTATCCCAAAAAATTAAATATAACCTCTGCATATATATATATAAATATATATATATATATATATTAGAACTGGTGCTCTGAAATAGAGATATATATATGAATGTATATATAGTGTATTTTGCAATATACTGTATTAAAAGCATTTCGAAGAGCTTACGCTATTGCTTTAGAGTAGTGACAGTCTCACTTACTTTAATTTTCAGCAGACAGGGGAGATAAAGCTGACAGAGCTCTGTTTCGCACTTTTTGGTGCTTATCAAAGCTAACTACTCCTGTTTGCTGAAAAATCATGAATGCTTGATTCTTATAGAATTCTAGTAACAATCAGGAACTGATTATACCGAGCGGTTACCGGTCAAGCAGAAATTGAAAATTAGAATTGGTGCTCTGAAATAGCGATATATATGAATCTATATATAGTGTATTTTGCAACACACTGTATGCTTAATTAAAATCATTTCGAAGACCTTACGCTATTGTTTTAGAGTAATGACAGTCTCACTTTAATTTTCAGCAAACAGGGGAGATAAAGCTTTGTATAATCAGTTCCTGATTATTACTAGAATTCTATAAGAATCAAGCATTCATGATTTTCAGCAAACAGCTGGAGTAGTTAGGTTTGATAAGCATCAAAAAGTAAGAAACAGAACTTTGTCAGCTTTATCTCCCCTGTTTGCTGAAAATTAAAGTAAGTGAGACTGTCACTACTGTAAAACAATAGCGTAAGGCCTTCGAAATGCTTTTAATTAAGTATACAGTGTATTGCAAAATACACTATATATACATTCATATATATATATATATATATATATATATATATATATATATATATATAATATTACAAAAAGTCAAGGTAACAACTTACATTCATTCTTTTATTTCTACGTCCGTTTCAAAACGGTCATAATGGTACATGTATTTGTGGAACAACTGGAAATTATTAGTTGAAAGTTAACTGCACCATACACAACTCGTATATCCCCAGGAAATCATATAAAATAAAATAAAGTTTACCAACTTCAAAGGGTTTCGTGTCTAAATACAATATCAAACGATGGAGTTGTTTTACCGTGCAAAACTACAGGCTGGTTACAATTACAATGTAATTACAATTTACAATGTTAGTAGTTATTTGTCTTGAATAGTTAGAGTGAAATCTGTTTTGTGATATTGCAAGAGTGGAGAATTATCTAATATGTGGCAGTAAGTAGATTTATGTACCAGGCATTACTTATGTATTATTTATTTATTTAGAATACTGTTATTATTTCTTTTATATATAGTTGGAATAAAGTTTGTTAATAAATTTGTAGGAATAGAAATGTTTTTTTAAAACGTAGTAGTAGGGAGATACAAGGGGATAGCATTTTACACAGGGAAATAATATATAAAGCAAACACAGTACACACGAAATTACAATAAGTCTCAGTCCGGTTCAAATATAAAGCATTTATCTCGGGGTGATTTTGGAATCATTCACCACACTCTGTTTATTTGTGTGACTTTATGCTGTTAATATAATTGTTTCTACTTTTGGCACAAGACCAGCAATTATGCCAGTGTATTACATGTACTTTATTTTATCGATCCCGTAAGGATGAAAGGCAAAGTTAACCTCGGCGGAATTTGAACTCAGACCATAAAGGGCCGTAACTCTTTGCTGCAAAGCATGGCGTCCGACCCTCTACCGATGCTATCAATCAGTGTATTTCTATCCAGGCAGTGTTTATTCCGCTTATGTTACTTGATAAAAAATTGTCTTTATCTATTTTGTATTTTTTCTTTCTTATAATTTTCTCAGATGCTACTTTTTTATTATTATTTTAAAATTCTTATTTCGGTTCCTATTATTGAGTACCATAAGTGTAAATCGATGAGTCAAGTGGACTTATGTATACCTATACCTATCGATCCACATCTATGCGTGTATATACAAAAATATCCAAACCTGCATTTATATACACACCTACATATGTACATGTTAATATATATATATAGATATACAAACATATATATGTATGTATGTATCTATGTATGTATACATGTGTGTATGTATGTACATGTATATATGTGTATGTATATATATTATATATAAATATGCATGTATATATATATGTGTATGTATATATATTATATATATATATATATATATATATATATATATATATATATATATATATATATATATATATATATATATATGCTTGTATGTATACGTATGCATGTATATATATATAAAACGCAAATTTAATTAATTTTGAAAACCATACAATGCACTAGAAAGAAAATCAAGATTGCTAAGATTACAAAAGAATCTTAACTTAGCAAATTTGATAATCCCAAATATTTTCAGGTTAAAAAACACTTTATCAAGGGAGTGTCCCTGTGAGAGACTTAAACGATCGATCTTTTAAGTCTCTCATAGGGACACAACATTGGTAATTGCTATGGTAAGATTATTTTGTTATCTTAGAAATCTTGATTTTCTTTCTAGTGCATTGTATGGTTTTCAACAAAATTAGTTAAATTTGTGTTTCTTATTCAATGTTGTGTTTCCTGACGTTTTGTGTATGATTTACTTGTTTAAAATGGTAGTGATGGAGCGTATCTATCTGAAAGAGAAAAAAAATCGTTTTGTATGTAGAGCTGTACGGGTGCGCGTGCGCATACGTGGGTATATGTGTCCTTATACACGAAGCTAAGAGTATATATGTGTGTATATGTAAGTAAAAGAGTGTGTGTTTGTATGTACGAAGCTGTGAGCAAATGTGTGTATGTATAATATACACATATGCGTGTATATATACACTGTATATATATATATATGAATAAACATTGTTATCTCTGATCGAGACGAAGCGGAAATATATTTGAATTCA
Organism: Eledone cirrhosa; assembly: GCA_964016885.1. Lineage (NCBI taxonomy): Eukaryota > Metazoa > Mollusca > Cephalopoda > Octopoda > Eledonidae > Eledone > Eledone cirrhosa. The sequence goes on along the minus strand of OZ024740.1, from coordinate 258,531,987 downwards.
GAGAATAGCTATTTGACAGTATTTGGAGAGGAGTTTTCTCATTTTCTATGAATATACGTACAGTTGTCCCCCGGTATTCGCGGTGGATATATTCCTAGAGCGCCTGCGAAGAGTTAAAAGCCACGAATATTGGACGTGGTCCATAAAATGCCTATAAACGTCAAAGTGTAACGTAAAATATGCGAATCGGCGTCCAGTAAGCCGGCAAATGCTATATATTGTTAATCTAGCGTTAAAAAAATATATATTGGCACGAAAAAAGCCATTAAAACTCGAGGAAGATATTTAGGATTCCGCGAATATGAGGTGGTTTCCACAAACAATTATTAGTTAGGTTCTAAGGAAAATTGCGCGAATAACCAGGATCACGATTGTCGGGGATACACTGTATATATATATATATATATGGAATGAGTCTCTGGCAGTATCGATGATGAGCATTTTAATTGTTTGAACAACAATACAGGTTGATCGTAGAATCATCATATAAATGGCGGAGCATTCCACAGACACGTATGCCTATAAAGTAACTCTTAGCGAGATTCAACGTGTGTGGTCGTTTCAATTAATGACAATCCAGTCAACGGATTTCCAATGTGTTTCCACTTAAACCAAATGATTGCGGAGTGAACCTTGTAACCATTCGACTAGCATGCTCTCATATAATGTATCTATCTATCTGTGTCTATGTCTATCTATCTATCTATCTATCTATCTATCTATCTATCTATCTATCTATCTATTTCTATCTCTCTTTTGCTCCCTCTCCCTCTTCATACACACACAGATACATATATATATATATGTGTGTGTGTGTGTCTGTGTGTGCGTGAGTCCCGGCTTCAATCGGGGATAACCACACTAAGTAAGGTACTCAATACATAGTAGAGTATATACAATATTTAATATAGAAATGGCTTCTACAGGATCAGAACTGTTTCATTTGAAGGAAATTATCAAGGCTTTCCTGAGAAGGAAATATTGATTGCCAGCTGAATTAATTATAGAACTATAAAATATACTGAAGCGAAAACCAACCCAAACCAAACAGCAAGTCTGTTTTAATATATATTTCTGGCAATATTATAACAGCATGACTCTCCCAGAATATAATGATATTTCAACATACGATTTCTTATCAAAACCCTTGCAAAATAAATATATATAAATTATTAGTACATATTAGTTCATATTAAAGTTTAAGGCGTGAATTTCTGATTTCACTATCAGCAGATAATTACTGCTTAAATTTTTAATCTGTACTAATAATCAAATATTGCTCTACGATTTATACATATTTATATATTTATATACAGTCCTTATCAAGTCTTCTTCGAATTTTGGCCTTTGTATTTATTATTTACACACACACACACACACACACACACACACACACACACACACACACACACACACACACACACATGTATATATATATATATATATATATATATATACAAACGCATGCATAAATTCATGGACGCATGCATACATTGTTCACTATTTTGCATGTTTATATATATATACTTTGATAGATAGATAGATAGATTAGTTGAGCGAGAGAAGGAAGTAGTGGGAAAAATCATATCTTGTATTGAAAGCCATGCTACCATTTGTCGAGAAGGAAAGAAAATAACACCATCTACACATTTATCACGTTACAATTTTCAAGAATGAGGACATTTTAAAATATTCCCATAATTGAATCATATTGAACAAAAACAAAACGGGCTTAAAACAATAATTTAATTTAACTATTTCACATTTATTACTGAAAATTCTTTGTTTCAACTCTCACTTAACTCTTTGTTTAGTTGGAGATATTTTACTTTTCCTTTCAGAATATTTAAAATTAACTTCCGAGCATTTTTACGGTGGTGGATTGGTGGAATTGATAGAGCGTCGGATAAAATGCTTTTGCGGTGTGAGTTTCGATGCTTTACCTTCTGATTTCAAATTCCACCGAGGTCAACTTTACCTTTCACCATTCCAAAGTCGGTAAAATTAAGTACCATTAAAATATTGGGTTCGATATAATCCACTTCTCCCATACTGACATTACTACTATTTCTGAAATGACTAACATCCATGAGTTCGGCTTCTCTCACTTGGGTATTTCATCGGATCAGTTTTAATCTGACAGGGCCCCTTGGAAGTAATGTTTGAGGACTCTGCTCCTATGACCTTCTGAGAAATAAGCGGACAAGAAGAAGAAGAAGAAGAAGATTTAGTTAAATAGGAACACTTTTATTTCTACATTATTAATACTTAAAATAATTTTGAAAATAATCAAGAATTCGGAGGGATTTAGCAATGTATTTCACACAGGCATTATTAAGCCGTTATTTTGAACACAACCACAAAGGCTTTTACAAAAAAATTATGATGGAAGCTTTTTAAGTAAATATTAAAACAAAAATAAATATCGTTTAAGTATTTGTTTTACGCCGAAGTACCTTTGTCTTTCATCCATTCGAGGTTGATAAAAAAAAGTACCAGTCTAGTACTGGGGTCGATTCCGCCTTTATATCTCTTTCTAACTTTCATTCTTTCACTCTCTTTATCCTTCTCTGGAAGAAATATCCTGCATTCAGACCATGCATGCATTTGTTTTACAAGAAACATGCGTTGAAACAAATAGGTTTTATAATTCATTAGGATCATACTGCCAATAAATATACCAGATGATATTTTATTTCTGTTTTATTATTAGTTAGGTAACTAATTAACAAATAAGTGGTGGCACGTAGCCGAGTGTAAAGTGTGTTGAGCTAACGATCATAACGTCGTGGGTTCGATTTCTGGACTAGGTTGTTTGTTGTGTTCTTGACCAAAACACATCATTTCACGTTATCCAGTATACTCAACTGAAAATAAATACCAACAATAGTTGGGGTTTAACCCTGTGTTAGACTGGGGTCCTGTCTAAGGGGGCGTTTTGTACTCTTAGTAATTTCACGCCACTAAAACTGAGATACGCACTGTTTTGATGTGTCACCGGGATCGGGACAGACTTTACCACTAACTAATAGTAGTTTGATAAAAGGATGGTTATTTAATTGTCATATTTAAATGTCAGATCTCTTTCGCCACAAATTCCGTGACATCCTGGTTGACTATTCTTGCACTTCTCCATCACCTCTTCGCTTTATTTTCTCCATCTCTCTCTCTCTCTCTCTCTCTCTCTCTCTCTCTCTCTCTCTCTCTCTCTCTCTCCCTCTCTCTCTCTTTCTCTCTCTCCCATCTCTCTCTCTCTCTTTCATTCTATAGATCACTTTATCTATCTACCTATCTATCTCTTTCTCTCTCCACCCCCTCTCTCTCTCTCTCTAAAGTTTCATACACTTAACATGTATGCACGACCTTACGTTTCGGTGCCCAGTTATGGCCACCACTTTATAGTGGAAGAGCCGTTTCAATACCGACTTCTCGTGTCTGTGAGATGCTCGGCCACTTGTTCGTTAATTTCATGAAATGTGTTCTGTTGATTAAACAGAATCGACGGAGACCCATAGACTAAAACAACAACAACAACACCAACAGTATCAACTGGCAAATAAAGCTGACATTTTCAGAGAATGAGAGAGACATTCTAACTTCCAATGTGTAAATTTACTTTGTGAGTGGATCAATGAAAATACACCAGACTTTCTCTAACATTTCTGATGGGATCCTGCTGTTTTTCTTAATATAATACCTTAATTACTAAGATGGAGCTTTGTTTCTTAATTAGAAACTAATCCTGTCTTCATATAGAACATACATATTTAAATGCATGAAAGAATTAAAAAACACACACACGCACACACACTCATATATATATATAAATATATATATATATAGTAATAATAATTGTTTCTACTTTTGACACAAGACCAGCAATTTCCCCAGTGCATTACTGGTGCTTTATTTTATCTATCACGTAAGGATGAAAGGCAAAGCTAACTTCGGCGGGATTTGACCTCAGAACGTAAAGGGTCTTAACTCTATGTTGCAAAGCATGGTGTCTGACACTCTGCCGATACTGCCAATCCACCGCCCTGATTGTTTCTACTTTGGGCACAAGGCCAGCAATTAACCAAGTGCATTACTGGTACTTTATTTTATCGATCACGTAAGGATGAAAGACAAAGTTAACCTCGGCGGGATTTGAACTCAGATCATAAAGGGAGGTAACTCTATGCTTCAAAAGCATGGCGTCCGACCGTCTACCGATACTACCAATCCACCGCCCTTGTAATAATGATAATAAGAGACCAAAATCCGAAGATAATGATTATATATAAGGATTATATATATATACACATATATAAAACACGTGGAACAAATATATGTGTTATTAGTATAGATTAAAGTTTAAGCCATGAATCACTGCTTTTACCCTATTATGGGATCTTCTGAAATATATATATATATATCATTTCTACAGGACTAGAACTGTTTCCTTCGTGAAAAATCTTCAGAAGTCATTACATTGCAATAAATGTACATAAATACATTAATAAATGCATAAATTCATATAAACCAGATTGAAAATGATTGGCGTGATGAGTGTATAAGAAGTTTCATAAAGTTGTAGGAATCTCAAAGGCGGAAGTAGCTGTAAAACAGCCGGCTGCTGTTGTGCACAGTAATAAGTCAGCTTAAAATATAACCTCATATTGAGCGGAAGAACTTCTCTGACCGTTCTCGCGTTCAATACGAGATTATATTTTAACTCGACTATTTCTATGCACAATAACAGCCGGTTGTTTTTCAGCTACTTCCGTATTAGAGATTCCTATAATTGTATTAATTCATATTTTCTTATATGAATACATGCCTATGTTATCACACATAAGGTTGTGCATACATGTACATATGGACACTACACACCAGAAGAGGCCGTTGTATGAGAACAATTTTGAATTCACAACAGCATTTATGTCATTCGTTAAGATTGGTTGTTATATACACACCCACACTATATACAAATATATTCACACAAAATACAGATGCATATCAAAGCATATACTATATGTTTATATACTATTAAAATATTGATAACCTTGCTACCGATGAAAAAAAAAATGTTTTCGTAACGAAAAATATTTTTTTTACTATTTTTCTCCTTTATTTTAAAAGCTAACCTTCAGGCAGAAACACTTCATATACTGAAATGATGTGTGGTTGACTATATGTGTCTGTATATATGTCGCGTGGCTTAGTTGTTAAGATATTTGGCAAACGGTCGCAAGGTCTTGAGTTCAATTCCCCTCGGTGGATGGTGAAGACAATTTAATTTTATGTTTCTCCAGTTCATGTGGAGGATGTGGAAAGTACATTAGACTTACAATCATAATGCCGAGGGTTCGTTTCCTGGACTGGGCTGTGTGTTGCTCCATTATACTCAGTTAAAAATGAGTACCAACTGGTAAGAAAAGTCATCTTCGCAGTCCTGATTACCAAATTACCTTGACCGGAAAAACAATATACATGAGCAGTTCCTGCCGCAAAAAATGCAGGTCTGCTAGCGGACTAAAATGCACACCAAAGTGCATAATGAGCCTCAAAAGGTCAATAATGCTATATCGATAGTGTTGCAAACATGCAAACTCTGTGCGTCACTTGCAGGCGTAAAAAGCCGTATGTGTTCACAGCACTCACAGGACTGAAACTAATATCATTTGATGGCTATACACAACCACAGGGTAGCTGCCAACATGTATGTATGTTATCTCTTTCTCTTAATTTCGAGTATATTTTTCTGACCGGCCACCTTCCTGGTGGCAAGGTTGTAAAAGAAAAGAAATTGTCATCCCTTGAATCGCAAGAATGTTTAGCAAATTTTGAAGGTGCCAGCTATCGCAGCCAATTGTAGACTATGAATAAGGGAGCTGCGCTCTTTGTCCGCAAATCCAAGTTCAGTCATACTTTGGTCCAAGTGGGTTGGTATATAACCCGTAGCTCCAATAATGATGGGTATGAAGCTAAAGGTGTATCTTGGATACTGGATTTGTAAACTCCTCATCAATGGTCCGTAGATGTCCTCCTTCTCCTGTATTTTTCTGACAACGTTTACATCAAGTGGGCAGCTGATCTCCACAACAGAACACGTTTTCAATGTGTGGTCCCAAACAACAATATCAGACCGGTTGTGCTTTAATTTGGTGGCAGTTTTTATTTTCAGGTTCCACCAGTATTCCTTAGTGTCATCTGTCTCAATATATTCTTCCTCGTTTGTTGTTAATTTTGTTTTCCGAAGTGCGTTCCAGATGGTTCTAGCTATCCCATCGTATCTCATGGGGAGGTAGTAGCGAGATGACATTGTTTCGCAGCTGGCAACAATGTGGCTTACATCCTCGATCTTTGTTTTACATAGCCTACATTTATTGTCAGCTGATGGCCCTCCCTTTTTGTGCAGCAGATATTTGGTAGAGAGTTCTTGTTCCTGTATTGCACAGAGATATCCCTCAAGGTGTGATGTCATAAACTTGTCGGAACTCCATGCCAGGCTTTTTGAGTGGTTTATCCCCTCTATGGTCTGTGTTTTACGTCTCAAGTATCCATGCACAACTTTTTCTGTAAATTGGTCAATTTTTTAATCTTGTTTGAACATTGAATAGGATCTTCCGATTTCTCTGGGTGAGAGATTTATATCAGGCTTTATTCCATATCTCTCCTCCAGATCAGTGGCTATTCTAATGATATTGTTTTTTCATGCTCATAAACCTGGGAAAATGGTTGCCAACCTTTTTCCTCTGTTGAAGATGTTGCTTCAGTGTTACTATCCGGGTCTCATATGATGTTAATATGGATTTTAGACCCCCGGCCACCTTTCTTGCGTGAGAAGTATAGCCTATCCACATCACCATTGATGTTAAAGTTCCCAGTAACACTGAGAAGTTTGCGAGTTCTAACATCCATCTCACTTAGTTCTTGCAATGACCAGATCAGCAAGCCAAATGTTGGCGTTAGAATTGGCACAGCATAAGTATTGTGGGCAATGTATTTGTTGTACGCTGATAATTCTGATGACCATATTTTCTTTATTCTTCTGAGGTATTCAGTTCTGGTTCTCTCCTTATTTATGGGTCCATCATATCTGACATTCTCATCCTGTCCAAGATATCTGTAGTTGTCATCTGACTGAAGAAGTTGTGTATTATCAGGCCGTTCATATCTAGATTTCTAGAGGAGGGCACAGCTCTTCCACGTTTTACTGCCAAATATGCACACTTGGACTCACCAAATTTCATTTTGATGTCTGTTGAAAATTGTGTAATGAGGTCCAATTGTTTCTTAATGTCATTGATATTTGGCCCATACAACTTCAGGTCATCAGCAAAGAAAATATGGGAAATACTTCTGCACCCACTTCTTTGTCCACCTTGTTTCTTGAGTAGGTAAGATAGTGGATTTAGTGAGAGAACGAAGAGTAGCACTGACAAGCTATCACCCTGAAAGATGCTCTTCTGGTAATGTATCTTATTAGTCTTAACTTGCTCCTTCTCACCTCTAAGGATCAAATTTGTGTACCAGTTCTTTGTCAGACGTTCAACAGCAGGTAACAGTGGTTGTAGGACTTTGGCTAACTGCCTTAACAATCCACCCATGAAGTACACTATCAAATCCTTTTTGATAGTCCAGCCACACGACAGTCATGTTTCTGCGATTCTTTGTGGTTTTTTCTTGAATCATTTTATTAGTTAGTAGGTGATCTATGCAATCCCACACCTCCCTCTTTCCACCAGCTTGCTCAGGTGTTATGATGTTGTTGGTAGCACAGTGATCCTGTAAGAACAGGTTAAGGCACCCAGTATATAATTTATACATGATGTTTTGGCAGGCTATTGGGCGGTCATTTTTAGCAAGAGTGGTTTGGCTATTTTGGGGAATGAGGAGAGTAGTGGCAGTTGATAACCATCTGGGCAGTCTTGTGTGCCTTTAATGGTTTCTGTAAACAGCCGTATGAGATCTTGCCGATAGAAAGTGAAATTCTTCAACCAGTATTCTGTAATGAGGTTGGGCCTGTGTATGTATGTATGTATGTATGTATGTATGTATGTATGTATGTATGTATGTATGTATGTATGTATGTATGTATGTATGTATGTATGTATGTACTAGGATACTGGTAACATGTATCCTAGTATAACCTGTCTCATTGTCGGGTCGTTGGCGACTAAACTGGCAACCCCACCAAGGTTTCTTGGTGAGGAGGGTGACTTTGGACATCCTGCAGGTCTAAAAACAAAACCTGTCAAAGGGCAAAGGAGCTCTTAAGAGTCAATGGCCATCCAAAATCACCGGGAGAGATGACCCCTTACCCTTTGTCAAGGCAGAATTCTAGGAGAAGGAAAACTCTGATATAACACCTGCAACCCTGATGGTATCCAATGATGTTGACTTGTTCTTCTTTTTGGTAAATATCATCTTGGTTAAGAGAGTGGGACTGGCTTTGTGCAGTGCCTTTGCTCACTATAAAAGCTTCACGGCACAGGCAGTGCTTTATATCTGCAGATCTCTCTGCACTTGTCGTCACATGATACCATGGTCCCAGCACTATGTGTCCATAATTGTCACAGGTGTAGTGTTTGTACCAGAGTTTTCAAGTCGCTGGCTGGACTAAAAAGTCACACTCGTTCAGCGCATCGGTAGGGGTTCTCCTACATGGATATAAAGTAGTGGCCGTACTCGAAAACGAGTTGGCAGCCACCATGTATGTATGTATGTATGTATGTATGTATGTATGTATGTATGTATGTATGTATGCATGTATGTATGTATGTATGTTTGTATGTTCTTCTGGTTTTATAATTTCACAAAGTTTTACCAATAGAGAGAGAGTCGGTTTCTAACATAGACACAATACTCTCTCATTGGAATTTACACAACATCAACTAGGTAGATATGTATGTATGCATGCATGCATGTGTAGATATGGATGTTGTTGTATGTGTGAATGTGTATGTTTTGAGTTGTATGTGTGCATGTGTATATGCTTTGTATCTGTACATGTGTATATACAGTTATTAGATGCAAAATTTTTGGAATGTTTTACATATTTTTTACATGTATGTATGTATGCATGCATGCATGTATGTATGGATTTATGCATGTATTCATGTATGTATGTATGTATGCATGTATGCATGTATGCATTTATGTATGTATGCATGCATGTATGTATTCATGTATACATGTGCGTATGCATGTATGCAGCTATGTATTTATGCATGCATGCATTTATTTATCTTTATATGTATGTATGAACGAATATATGCATTTATATATATATATATATATATATATATATATATATATATATATATATATGGATATATGCATACAAACTTGAATGGTTACATGTAGTATGTATGTTTGTATCTATTTATGAATTTCTTTATAACTGTGTGTGTGCGTAGATATATACCAATGTATGTCTTTACATATGTATGTCTCTCTCTCTAGACACACACATACACACATATATGTATATATATATATATACATATATATATATACATATATATATATACATATATATATATACATATATATATATATATATATATATATATATATATATATATATATATATATATATATATATATATATATATATGCACACATAAACTCACACAGAGACTCACACAAATATGGTTCTGATAGCACGTGTTTGTATGTCCTTGTGTGAGTGTGTCAGTGTCTATGAATGTGTGTATGTAAATATGTATGCCTATGTATTGTTATTTAGTTATATGCAATCAGTAATCATCTGTTGCCTATCACATACACGATTTTCTATTCCCGATGAAGATGGCTACCATGAATCATAGCTTTGTCGTTTGTCGATCTTATTATATATAAATGATGTATCAGTAATGATTCAGATATTAGCAACAGTTATCGAAGATATCCTCAAAAGATAACTAACCAATTTTCCAAGATGGTTCTCTTGGCAAATTACCTTGAAATTGTTCCGTTAATGTTAATGTTTCTACGCGTCTGAGTTGTGTATATTTTATAAATAGTATGTATGTATATATGTATATATGTATGTATGTACGTACGTACGTACGTACGTAAGTATGTATGTATGTATGTTTGTATATTTGTATGTATGTATACATGCATATATATTTAGAAGCCAACGGATATTATTACGAATCAATCAATGAAATACGAGGCTCTCCCCTTTGCTCGTTCTGTTACTAAGAAGTACAAAACCTCCGGTGGCTATTCCTATTTAACATGGCATTCTTCTACGACCACTGACTTAATGAACGTAGTTCCGATAAAATGCATGTGAGTCTTTACTGGAATTAAACTGTTTCTTTCGGTCCGAGAAATACAAATTCTACACTCTTCCCTTTCGAAGAAGGTAAATTCCTCCTGTGGAACGGGATGTGCTGGGACATGTTCTTCATCTCCAAAGTAGTCGCCTCAGCCACAAACCCCGGTAACGTGGCCCGCAATGCAGCGGACATGAAGACGAGCAAATAGTGGGGCAAGTCTGGTCGCTTCCTCCTTACACCGATTGCCGTGGAGACCTCAGTCGCCTTCGGATCCCGGACAGCCGAGATCCTCCGCAAAATCGGAACATCAGTAGCCCGTCTCAGGAAGAAGCCCCGCAAAGTAGGGTGGCTGTTGGCGCGTGCGTCCGCGGAAATTTAAAAAGAAATTTGAAAGACTAGTTAGAACGTGGGGTAGGGTGTTTGGCGGTATTCGTTTTGGCTCACCGCTCTCCCAGTTTAACGTAATACTTTCAAATGGTTAGAGTGTTTAGCTCCCGAACCTAAGCTCTTCAGTTTGATTCCCAGTGGCGCGTTGTGTTCTAGATCAGTGTTCCTCCAATTTATTGTAACCGTGGACTGGCTAAAACTTTTCTGTCGACTAGTTGACCGGTGAATGCGGCAATGTATTCTCCATCCTGTCGGCCGGGACCCAGAGGCGGAGGGTAAATCAATTGGAAGTGGACGTTCAGACGTCACAAACAAAAACAATACATACATGCATACATACATTGAACAATTTATTGAAATATTTTAAAAGTAAAACTTGAGGATATTAGATATTTATAAACTTGAAGTTTATAAATTTAACGCATAGTGTCCCAGAGAACATAATCCTCTAACGAAATATTTAATCCTTTTGGCAGCACTTTATCTAATAGGACCATTCCTGGTTCTATAAGACACAGGTTTTTGTTTAAGAATGCATAAATTTATTCAAAAATCTTCTATTATAATTTATGCCAGACTATTTGTTTTTTTCCAAATACTAGCTTAATAACGAAGAAGTTAGATATATTACTGCATGCATGGTCCCATAACTCCTGAAGGAGTCGTAGCGGCGCTGTATTAACATACCGCATTTCTTATGGCATTTTGAAACCTGGCGGAGCCCATTTTCTTTCCAGGTCTGAAAACAGCAGATTTCTTCAAGAGAAGGATAGAGAGTGAGAGAACAGCGACCCCCAGTACTAGACTGGTACCTTTTTATCGACCTGGAATGGATGAAAGATGAAAGACAAAGTTGATCTGCAGTTATATTACTAGATCCATACAAATTCTTGGTTGTATTCAAATGTGTCTGGATTGGATAAGTTAATAAAAGGAATAATAATTGTTTCTCCTTTTGACACAAGGCCAGCAATTATCTCAGTGCATTACTGGTACCTTATTTTATCGACCCTGTTAGGATGAAAGGCAAAGTTAACGTCGGAGAAAAAATTATGTTACTAGAACCTTCAAAATTCTTTTATATTTTCCAAATGGTTTGAAAATCAAAAACTACGTCTTTTTAGAAATAAGGCATCGAAAATCTTAAATATGGGAAATATTCTTCTTATGTAAAGAATATTATATTGAAATACCCGCTACCATTTCTGCCAACATGTCCCACTATCGTTTTGAAGATATCAAAGAATGAAAAGAAGAAAGAATGGTGAATGAGTGGAAGAAAATATTTTTAATGTATATATGGGAAGAAGAGAAGAGAGATGGAAATGGTACCGTTGATGTATATCGTCTGCAAGATGTAAGTCAGATCAGGAGAAAGCTAATATAACATTGTATGTATGTATGTATGTATGTATGTATGTATGTATGTATGTATGTATGTATGTATGTATGTATGTATGTATGTATGTATGTATGTATGTATGTATGTATGTAAGTATGTAAGTATGTGTATATGTATGTGTCTGTATGCATTTGTGTATGTATAGACAAATAGATATTTGTATATATATATATATGTACAT
>OZ024740.1:258479737-258517237 GCA_964016885.1 Eledone cirrhosa | reverse complement strand
TCTAAAATTAATAAGGTAGCATGGCTGAATGGTTAAGTGGATAGCTCCGCAATCATTAGGTGTTGGGTCTGATCACATTGCCTGCAATCTCGTGCATGTGTCATTTACCATAGCCTCCAGTTTACCCAAGTATCGTGAGTGAAATTCTGTAGAGGAAAACTGAGTTGACGCCCTTTATATCGACTGCTCCTTTAATTCAAAGGGTCAGTCTTATCACACAAGTTATATTGGTGAATTTTCATGAGAATGAAGTTAAAGGTAATAGTTTTTGTGGAATGCTTAGCCATTTTTTCCGTGAAGGCTGTTCACGTGTAAGAACCCACGGAGAACCTACGCAACGATGAACGATGGTATTGTACTGTATTAATATATTCTAAAGGTGGAAGAATCACTAGACTGTTCGGGTGAATATCTTGCGCTATTCCTTCTACGTCTCTGCTCTCTGAATTAAAACCACGCAGACGTCAACTTCGCTTTCCATTTTTTCCATTTGGTCGTGAGTCTACATGTGTAAACACATATCTGACAAGCTTTCGATTCCAGAGTCAGGAACGAAGATAATCGATGGTTCCTCGAGCTGATCGACATTGAAACATATGTAATATGTGATTAAATATGTATATGATGCAACACTGATTCTTGGTTCCCTTATTATTATTAATATTTGGCGTCAGACACCATGCTTTGCAGCATAGAGTTATGGCCCTTTACGTTCAGAATTAAAATCCCACCGATGTTAACTTTGCCTTTTATCTTTACGAGGTCGATAAAATAAAGCACCAGTAATACACTGGAGTAATTGGTGGCCTTGTGCCAAAAGTAAACACAATTATATATATATATATATATATAACAAAGGAATTGTGGTAAGGAACCAGATGGACCATAACGCACCAGAGTACTCAATACTTAGGGTAGTAGAGTGAGAAATAGGAAAAAGTATGACCCCGACGGCAGAGCTCAAGCCGTTTCGACGGCTATTTCTGTCCAGAATTAGCCGTCGAAACGGCTTGAGCTCTGCCGTCGGGGTCATACTTTTTTCTATATATAAATATAACGAAGGAAGTGTGGTAAGGAACCAGGTGGACCATAACGCACCAGAGTACTCAATACTTAGGGTAGTAGAGTGCGTAATAGGAAAATGTTCAAGACCTCAACGACTATTTCTGAGTCCAGAAATAGCCGTCGAAACGGCTTGAGTTCTGCCGTCGGGGTCTTGAACATTTTCCTATATATATATATATATATATATATAATGTATAAAAATCAATACAATATAATTACCTCATTACCAGAGGTTTCCCGAATGAGGCGAATACGAAATAAACGACTTCATTCGTTCGTCAGACGAGGCAATATAAAACATGGGTAAATACTTAGAAAAACTCATCAAGAAAATCAAAAAAAGATATAGATAAATGAAATAGAAATTGAAATATATAAAAATCTATACACCTAACTATATTTCTTGATAGATTTTTATATATTTCAATTTCTATTTCATTTATCTATATCTTTTTTTGATTTTCTTGATGAGTTTTTCTAAGTATTTACCCATGTTTTATATTGCCTCGTCTGACGAACGAATGAAGTCGTTTATTTCGTATTCGCCTCATTCGGGAAACCTCTGGTAATGAGGTAATTATATTGTATTGATTTTTATACATTAAAATTTGCTCTGATACTTACATAGAGCACTCTTCATTTCTATGACCTTTTCTGTTTCCAACGGAAATTTCAATACATATATATATATATATATATATATATATATATATATATATATATATATACATATACATATATATATATATGTATATATATATATGTATATATATATATATATGCATATATGGTGATTGCTTCATTTTTTAACATGATTGCCGTCTCCTTTTACACCCCCATCAACCATCACCAACTCCAAACGTCCTTCCACGGCCCCTTAGGTGGCTTTTAAGTCCAGCATTAGATTTGCACGATTTGCAGCAAATGTGACAGTCAAAAAATTTGCCCTCTATTGGATTGATTGGGTCAGTTAATGGAATGTCATCCTTATGTACCCTCATATGCCTTTTAAGACCAGAGATTGATTTGTAGATCTTTTTGCACACCACTCATGTTGTCTCACCTAGTATTGGAGCGATAGAGCTGCATAAGTTGGCTTTTTATGTAGTTTTAAATGAGTGATGTACCCAGATTTAGAGATCAGTACACGAACACACATTTCACAAATCAAGCTCCCTATGTTCTTATTGAGGTTCATACAGTGGCCTTTTAGAAGCTGACGTTTACGTATTTCACGATCAAGACGTCTCTCTTCAAACATTCTCCAGCCTTCCTTCACATGTCCTCTCCATTTACCCCTCTTTAAAACAAGCACTTCCCAGTTCTGAACTTCATCTTTTCTTGGTTTGTGTCTGAGGGCGTTTCCCCGTGTGAAATTGACTGTGAAATATTTGTTTTGGGAGTCTTTCCTCATTCATGCGCACAACATGGCCTACCGAACGCATTTGGGAGCATATTATGGTAAACTCAATGATGGTGCAACCAGAAACTATAAGGATTTGTGTGTCAGGTATTTTTTGTTGCCATGTGATGTTTAGGATCCGTCTTAAACACTTTTGATTAAAGTGTTCTAACAAATTAAGGTGTCTACGGTACACTGTCCACGTTTCCGAAGAGTACAAGAGAGCACTCAAAATGCAGGGCTTGTACACAGTAATCTTGGTCTTGATATTGATGCCATGATCCGCCCACACTCTCTTTTCAAGTTTTCCGAAGAATACAGAGGCCTTCTGAATGCGCTGGTGTATTTCTGCATCCAGTGAACCATCTGTTGATAATGCACTACCCAGGTAAACAAAAGTGTCAACAACACCCAACCTAGTTCCATGTACCATTATATTTGGTTCAATATATGCTTCCCCTGGTGATGGGGTGAACATTACCTTGATTTCTTTAGATTAATTTTCATACCAAAGGCATTACAAGAATCTGCAAAGCAATCCATGATGTGTTGCAATGCCATCTTGAGAGTGAGCCAGAAAGTCAACATCGTCTGCATACAGGAGTTCTCTAACTAATATTTGGAGCACCTTGGATTTGAAATTGAACCTTCTTAGGTCAAAGATCCTTCCCGTAGTTCTAACCTGCAATAGAACACCCTTTGCACAGTCCTGGAATGCATCACAGCAACACATATTGAAAACAGTGTGGGAGCCGAAATATCTCCTTGCTTCACGCCATTGTCAACTGGGATTTCATTGGACAATTCTCAGTCGGACGAATATATCAATAAACTTTGCTGGGCACCCTATTTTTCCTAATATTTTCCACAATGCACCTAATTGTTCATCGTATCAAAGGCCTTTGTCAGATCAACAAAAACCTGATACAGAGGAACCCGCTGCTCCTGTATCTCCCTTGCAGAGAAGATCATATCAATCGTCCCTCTGCCAGATCTAAATCCACTTTTCGATTCACGGATTACTGTAGGACAAATATCCTCCATCAATCTGTTCAACAATAATCTAGCAAGAACTTTGCCCACAGACTCCAACAGAGTGATGCCACGGTAGTGATCGCAGATTCCTTTATCCCCTTTAACTTTAAACAAGGTCACGCTGATACCATCTATCCAATCTTGTGGATAGATGGTATCAGCACTCAGAATTCCATCTGATCCAGGTGCTTTACCTGTGTTTAACTTGTTGATGGTCATTTTAACCTCATTATAATCTGGTAATCGATCCATTTAAAAGTTTACAACACATTGGGGGATGCTATCTAGCACATCATGATCAACTGATGATGGATTATCAAATAAATCAGTGAAATGTTCTTGCCAACGCTTAAGGATTTTCTCTGATTCCTTGATGAAGGAAGTTTCGTCTTTGGACGTAATTGGGACAATAGGCGAAGTTGTTGGACCATATACTGCACCCAAAACACTATAAACCTGTTTTGAATCCTTTACGCTATAAGCACTTTGAATATCTTCAGAGATCTTCAACCGCCATTTATCTTAAGCCTTCTCAGTTCGCGTTGTAAGGTGGCTTTATATTCTTTATATGTCTTATTAACAGCAGTTAATTTCGTAGAGCACTCTCCCAGAAGCTTTTTTCTCTAATTGTTGGCTGATAACCAGTTTATTATCATCAAACCAGACTTTAGGTTGTTTTTTTTACCCTGAATCCAATGTTTTCTGCTCCTGCTGTATACAATTGATCTCTGAAGTTTATCCACGTTCCATCGAAGTTAATATTTTTCAAACGTTTATTCAAAGCCCCATATACCTCTTGCTGTTTTAACTTACCAACAACAATACACTTTAGAATTTTGATCCCCCACATACAAGAATTTTTCCGAATAAGTAACTTAAAATTCCCGCGAACCATCTTGGCTGTGTTACATTCTGCACTACGCATGACACGCACATTACAAACAACATTCCGGTCGCATCTCCGGGTTACTATGAAATATATCATGTGACCATCTTTTGACCGTAGGTAAATTTACGCATCTTCTTTTGGCTGAAGAATGTATTGCAAATTGCTAGGTTGAGTTCCGAACAGAGCTCAAGCAGCTTCAAAGCATTCGCATTCATCTTACCGATGCCGTAATGGCCTAGTGCATCCCATGTCTTATGGTCTCTGGCATTGAAACTACATGAATTATCACTTTTTTTTCGACTGGAATAGATGCAATTGTAGCACGAATGGATTCATAGAATGTCATAATACTTTCTTCACCGGCCTGGAGAGTTGGAGCATAAACTGACACAATTGTTGCACATCACCCATATGCAAATGGAATGCGCAACTTCATTATACGGTCACTGATTCTAGAGGAGCACTCTAAATCTTGTGCTACAGTTTCTCGTACTGTACAACATACACCACCATCTCGCCGTTCTCCTTTTGGTTTCCCTATCCAGAAAAGTGTGAAACCTAATGATTCTTCAGTCAGCTGATCACACCCTGAGAGACATGTTTCTGACAAGGCTGCAATATCTATATTAATCTTTGGATTTCTTTTGTTACCAGTGCGGTTCTTCTTTCTGGTCGGTTTGAGGAGTTTTGCTCCAGAAGGGTTCTGACATTCCAGCAGCAAATATTTAGTTTGATTCGAATTTTCATAAATGTTTTACTTTGTAATTCACTTTTTCTTTCCCTGCTCCAATGAACCACCGATAGGCGCAGTAAACTACCCTACGTTGATGTGCAGGCAATTTTCAATGCACATTTTAAAAAAAAGCTTTTTAAAAGTTTTAAAAGGGTTTAAAAGGTTTTTAAACATTAAAAAAACAAATCTTTTATCAAATGTATATATATGTACAAACAAATGTGCAATCAATCCTACACACACCCACACTCATATAGTATATACATATTTACACGTATTTGGATGGCGGTTGACTCATATGAGTTCTTCCGCCTTTTGTCAGGTTTTGTCTTTTGTCCTGCAGGGTGTCTAAAATCACCCTCCTCACCAAGTAAACTTGGTGGGGTAGCCGGTTTAGTCGCCGACGACCTGACTATGCGAAAGGTTATACTGGGTTACATGTTGCCAGTAGCAGTGATCTCACGTATATATATATATATATATATATATATATATATACATACATACATGATGGCTGCACCCTCGTTAACGAGTATGGCCATTGCACGAGAAAAAACAAACCAAAAAAAGCATAATAATAATAATAATAATAATAATAATAAAAATAATAATAATACTGTGTTCAGATGGAGAAAAACAAATACTGACTGATAGTAAGGAGCCAATGCTCAGAATTGTACTGAAGGAGAGGACAATAGAGCAGGGGATGTCCAAGGAGGAAATAACAACGAGGAGAAAGAGCAGCCTTCATGAAAAATCCCTTCATAGTACCTTTTTTGAGAAAACTGAATTCAGAGATCCACAGACATGGAACTGGTTGAGAAGAGGAGACCTTAAAAAGGCTACAGAAGGAATGCTAATGGCTGCGCAGGAGCAGGCCCTCAAAACGAAGTGGCTGAAATACCATATTTACGAGGAGGAGGCAAGCCCACTGTGCAGGATCTGTGGAGAGAGAGAGGAGACTGTGGCTCACATTGTATCCGAGTGTAAACACCTAGCCCAGACTCACTATAAGGGCTGGAGACATGATGTGATGGGCAGGGTGATCCACTGGCACCTATGCAAAGTAAACAATTTCCCACATTCTGAGAAGTGGTATGAGCATAAGCCAGAGGCGGTGATAGAAAACGATCAGGTGAAGGTGCTGTGGGATTTTAGGATACAGACGGACAAGAAAATGGAACACAATACATCTGACCTGGTGGTTTTGGACAAGGCAAAAAGATCGTGCCTGATTGTGGATGTGGCCTGCCCATTCGACACGAGAGTGCAAGAGAAGGAGAGGGAGAAAATTAACCGATACCAGGACTTAAAGTGGGGGGTAAAAATTATTTGGAACTGCCATGAAGTCAAAGTGGTCCCGATTGTCATAGGCGCACTAGGTACTATCTCAAAAAGTTTCCAGGGATGGTTAAAGAAAATTGGCCCCGCCCCGCTTTTTGGAACACCTCAAAAGGCATGTTTGCTGGTAACAGCAAGAACCCTCCGATACGTCCTGAATATCTGAGGCTGCAGATAGTGGCTTGATATTCATTTCAACAAACTTTCCAGTTAACTAACATCAATGACTGAGACTCAAAAAACAATAATAATATTAATAATAAAAACAATAAAAATAACGACAACAGCAACAATGATTTCTTTATTAACCACAAGGGTTTACATAAAGTAGACATTAAGGAAAGTGCAGGACAATACAGGACGGTACAAATGGGCATTTCTGCGTGTAAAAAAACAAAAACAGAGGATGTAACAAAAAAATAACAATGAAAAATTCCCCAATAGGGGGGAGACTTCGGAGGGACATTTGTGGAGAAAGCCCAGTAAAAGGCCACAATGACCCTGACCACCAAGGCAAGTGCTCTCTCCCAGTTTTCCACCTTTAATTTACAGATACGTACTCAGAGTAGGCCCATTCACTCGGGCCATTCTTGCTTCTCTCACCCATCTTTCAACAAAATACTGGGAAGAGAGCACTTCCCTCTCTACTCTGATTTTCCTTTTCAAATGAAATTTGACAAAGTCAATCAGGGCATCACCGAAGAGGTAAGTGCTCGTCTTCAGCCCTTTCAAACGTGTCCACCATACTATCGCTTTCGCCATGGCCACCAGACAGATAAAAACTGCCTGCCCTTCCCGGCTAAAGGAAGAGGGCGGGGCAATCCTCACGATGGACTCAGATGATAGCCGGATCCGTCCTACACGCGACAGCAGGTGTTCGACATAAACCCACAAGTCAGCAATTTTCGGACACTGCACGAGTGCATGCAGGACGGTTTCGTCGCCCTGCACGCATCTCGGACATACCGGCTGACGGCACCAAGATGCCTGTAGAGTTTATCCCGAACTGGCAAGGCTCCTCGGTAACACTGCCAGGCCAGAGATTTCTGGAAGTTGTCCATAGGTCCCGGCCCGAAAGTTCTTCCGAAGAGATTGGCTAGTTGATTTTCGTCGACGCCTAGAGTTTCCCCAAGTACGTCGTCGCTCTTCCCCTCCACTAATCCTCTATAGAACGCCGAGGTGGAGTTTCCACCGATCACATTGCCCGATTGGTCGAGGGCTGTGAGTGCCTGAAGACATTCCAGTCTCCAGGCGCTCCCTCTCGATCTTCGTTTGACCCAGGACTGCAGCTCCGTCAAGGAAACGAGCTGGGGAAATACGTGTCTAGCAAACGGCGACCACACCTGATCACCGTCGAGAAAGAGGTGGAGATGTCGTCGCCTGAGCGCGTGTCTGCGCATCACAGGCCACGGCATGCCCAGCCGTCCACGTAGCGGGTGTTGACAGCAGATGGACCGCCTGACCATCGGAGCGCGTCCCTTCCACAAAAAGCGAAAGAGCAAACGCTCCATTGCAGTCAGGCGGGGCTTAGGACAAGGTACGACGGTCAGGAGGTAGCAGATGACAGACGTGATGTACGCGTTAGCCACCTCCGCTCGACCTTTCAAGGATAGCTTCCTCTCCGCCCATTTCTGGGTGAGAGAAGCAAGCCTGCTCGTCACCTCGTCCGAGTTTTTGTCTGTGTGGAGTTCCGGACCGAACCAGACCCCTAGCAATTTAACCGGTCCGTCCGGCCAGCGCCCGACGACGCTGTTGGACGGCATGGACCTGCCTCTCTAGGTGCCGAGCTGCAGGCCCACTGACTTTTACTGGTTGCTCATTGTTCCTGTCACCGCTTCGTATTCTCTTAGTGTAGTGCCGATCGCCTCGATGTGTTTGGCGTTCGACACCACCACGGTGACATCGTCCGCGTATGCTGACACTGATCTTCCGCATCCTAGTTCACGCGGGACGCCCCTCAACGTCTCCAGTTTGTGCAGTAATTGCTCGAGAGTCAATACGTACAAGAGGGACGAGAGGGGACATCCTTGGCGGACCGAGCGCATGATGTTGAACGGTTCCGAAAGGTAAACGTTCACTCTCACCACAGAGCAGATGTCGCTCTGCATGGCAGCGATCCAGCCTCTGAAGACGGCCCCAAAGCCAGCCGCCCTCAGGACTGCCGCTAAGTAACGATGGTCGACCCTATCGAAAGCTTTCGACTGATCTAAATTGATCAAGGACCCACCCGTGCCAGGTTCTCTAGCTACCCTCTCTACGATGTATCGCATGGGGTGGAGGTTGTCGTGGATGGATTTGTCGGGAATGGCGCATGTAGCGCCTCTCCCCCCAGACCACCAACGACAAGCGCCAACCTCTTTGCTATTTGTCCAAGTCCACATTGGCACATTCGGGAAATACAATCGGTACCTGTCAGACAGTTCAAAACGCCTGAGCAGGTTGTTGAGGCTCTTGCACGCTCCTCCCCTATCCATTAATCCCACACAGTCCCAGCGTGCATCTAAGATCCCGTTCCAGTCGCCCACTAACACTAAAGAGCGGGACGTTCCAAGAAAGGTCTCCAGGCGCCGGAAGAAATCAGGCCGCCCTGCTCCTGTCGGGGCATAGACGGCCACTAGCCTGAAAGCTTGCTCGTCTCCGCTGGTCACGTCTAGCACCACCAAATTACCTTCTGGGTCCAGGAAGATGGCCCGTATGGCGAGATCCAAACCTCTGCGAAAAAGCACAGCAACTCCTCCCCCCGATCCCGGACGGCTGGGAGATGCGTACACATCGTAGCCGCCGAAGATCGGTGCGAAGGCCCGTGCTTCGGAGATTCTGGTCTCGCTGATGGCCACTACATCTATGTTTAGTGACCTGAGGTCGTTGAGCAGGTGGCCCTGCTTCCATGACGACCCCAAGCCACGCGCATTTATGCTGCATTTTCTGAGAGAGGTCATGTTGAAATGGAATGGAAAAGATGGGAAAGACCACTTACCTTACTTCTCGTAGAGGAAGGATGGTTTGTCCATCCTTTTCACTGCTTGTGGCCTCCTCCGGAAGGATGTCCTTATAAATCCTCCTGAAGAGTGTTTGTCGGAAGTCTCCGATGTCTTTGGGGAATTTTTGTTTTAGTGTCGTGTACGTTTTCTGTGTGATGCGAGTGATTTGTATGTGTGGAGTTGGTGTGAACTTTTGGGTTGTTGTGTAGTATTTTTCTGTGGTGCTGGTGTTGTGTTGGATGTACTGTAATATTTGGTTGTTGTTCAAATTTAATGCTGTGTAGTATGTATCGTTTTGGTTGTTTTGTTTTGTTTGCGTTTGTTGTGGGTTGCTTTCTGTTACGCTTTTTGGTGACTTTTGTGGTGTTGGTGATGGTGGTGTTGGGGTTAATGATGGTGATAGTGTTGGTGTTTGTGGTGATGGGAATGGTGATGCTGGTGTGGATGGTGGCATATCTGTCCTAACTTTTTTATTTGTTAATTTATTTGTTTCCCTCTGTATTTTGTTTTCGGAGGGGGAAGGAAGAGAATTTTTTCTTTTTTGGTTTCTTTCTTTTTTTTTCCTGATACCGTTTCCCACTCCTCGTCGTCACAATCTGTTTCCAGTTGCGATAGGCCGGGGAGTGGAAAATCCTCCACAGGTGTTTGCTTTTGTTGTGGCTTGGTGCTAGTTCTGGCGCGTTGGGTGGTGGTGTTGTTGGTTTTGCTACTGTTGCTGGGGTTGTTGCTGTTTCAGTTGCTTCTGTTGTTGTTGCTACAGTTGTTGCTGCCATTTCTGCTGCTGGTGGTGTTGATGGTTGAGTCACTTGGGTGGGTAAGAGAGGTGGCCTCAACCTTTTAGCCTGAGGGCAGAAAGCCCTTAGGTGGGTTCCTTCACCACAAACGACACACCTAGGTCTTCTGCCCTCGACCATTATGGTGAGGTGGCTGCCGTCAGTGAGGTCTATTACCTCTGGGATCTCCTCAATGCTTTTATGGTCCGCTTGGATCAGGAGCTCCATCCCAGATCCGGACCAGTTCTCCTGCTTTTCTTTTGTTATTTCTATTATTTTGGTGTTGGCCTCGATGCCGGCGAGGACGGCAGCCATTAGCCAGGGAATAAAAATGGCCGGTGGAACGTGGGTCACCCTGATCTTCACAAGTCTCTGGCCACAAAAGCTTGGGACGAGTGTGAAGTCGTCACTTCTTAATGGGGCCATGGAGTGTTACCTGGCCTCCTGTGTTCACGGTTCCATACTTCTGCTCACGTCTGATGTGGGTTTTTTTTGTCCACACATGTCCCAAAGCTTTTTGGATTTGGGACTCGGATGCCCGTTCCACTCGGCGCGATGTTATGTTAATTGTCCGATAGGACACGGTGCATAGACGACGTTGCTCCATTTTATTAGGTGGGGGGGGGGACTGACCATGCACCCATCTTTCTTTACCATTTCTATGGCTTCTTCTAATTCCTCCTGAGTTACCTGGTTCGCTTCGCACGTTTTTGCTACTCTGGCAAAACTCAGGGTAGTTTTCTTAATTTTATTGTTGCTGTTGTTGTTATCGTTATTTTTGCTATTGTTAATTTTAGTTTCAGTTGTGGTGGTGGTGGCGTCAGTGGTGTTCGGTGTGGAAGAGTTCATTTTGGTTGAATTCATTTCGATATCACGAGTCAATTAATTTTTTTTTTGTTTCTGCTGTCGCTGTGGTGGTGGTGATGGGGGATCCGCTGTTTAGGTTGTCGCGGTGATGGTGGTGGTTGCGGCTTTAACACCTGCAGTCATTGGTAATGGCGGGAAATGAACGTCTGCCTGAGACAAATTTAAAATATTGGTACTGCTTACATTTCCAGTGTTGGCAAACGTAGCAATATATACAATGGTGGTGTCTGTGAGAGGTGTTAGAGTGTGAGGAAGGCGTGACTCTGAGACATCCATGATTTTTTAAAGAAAACTTTTGTTTGATAATTATAAAAAGTTTAAATTTTGGGCTCAAGACCCCAATAGTGTCCTTTTCAGAAATCAATGTATGTGCACTTATATACAGTTAATAATAAACATTTTCCATAAATGGCAATTTTAAACAACTGAAAATAACAAACCTTTGCGGAGCTCACGATGATACGATTTACTACGTAGATCGCCAATAATAATAATAATATTAATAATTATTAATTACTGCAATCGTGCAATGCCTGTGCGTGAAGAATATTTTTAAAGTGAGGAAAGACTGTGCACTGAGCCAATCCCACTCTCTGAGCGACAGTAGCTATAACCCGAAAAGAAAAGATCAACATCATCGGTAACTACTGAGCCGCAGGTTTTATGTCGGAGTTAACCCAGTTTCCTGAGATACCTTCTCCTAGAAGAATGCCCTGACAAGTGCTAGGGGTCCTTCACTCCCAGTGGTTTAACTGCACGTTCGGGTATCCAGCCCGATTATTTCTGTCCTCGCGCATAAAAATCTCACTTATTGACACTCATACGTACGACATACACCCACGCACACACACACATACACACGCGCGAGCACACATACATACATACATACATACATACATACATACATACATACATACATACATACATACATACATACATACAGACAGACATACATACATACATCTTAGTCGAAAGAAAACATCAAAACGGTTTGATGAGAATAACGAAGTGGCTTAGATAAACACAGTGCTTACAAAAGTGTTAGCTGGCGGACCTGAAATGAGCAAGAGAGAAGACTTGCTCGACGTGGTGAATTTTAAAATGTAGCATAGTCTTTGTAGCAGGCAAGATGAGTAGTGGAGGAATAAAGCTGCGGGTATTGATTCCAACAATACAAAGTTACTGTATAATTTGTTGTGTGGAAGTATATGGGCCGTTATTCTCTCTAGTTGCACCTCTTCGCACTCAGGACATCAAATAATTGCTTAGGGATCCAAAGGATATTCTTGTCAGGTGGTGTGAACACTTTGACAGACTTTTAAACAGGCCCTCTGAGGTTGATGACGGATTTGTCGACACCGTTCCCTGCAGACCCACTAAAGATGTAATGGCAGAAATTTCTTCCCTAGAAGAAGTTCAAACTGCTGTGAAAAAGCTGAATAGTGGTACGTCACTGGATGGATGGACTCTGTGCTGAAATCTTCAAATGTGGAAGTGAAAATCTACTTTGCAGTCTAACTACCTTAATCCAAAATGCTTGGGTTGAAGAGACTGTCCCACATGACTGGAAAGATGCACTAATGGTGGTTCTGTATAAAGGCAAATGTGGAAGGGACGACTCTAGCAATTACCGTGGGTTATCCATTCTGTCTGTTGTAGGATCACACTCGACAGGCTCCTTGACAACATCACTGATGAAATCCTTCCTGAATCTCAGTGTGGCTTTAGAAATAGTAGAGGGACAACGGGCATGATCTTTACGGTGAGACAGCTGCAAGAAGGGTAAAACATCTTTCTGCAGTAAATAATAACGTGAGCATTCAATTCTGTAAGCTTAATAAACATAGAAATTAAACCAATAAAATTATAAATTGTAACTTTGTAAAATCTGTAATAAATAAATCTTACTTACTAAATCCCTTACTAATTGTTTCTACTTTTGGCACAAGGCCAACAATTACCCAGTGTATTACTGGTACTTTATTTTATCGACCCCGTAAGAATGAAAGGCAAAGTTAACCTCGGCGGGATTTGGACTCAGAATGGCAAGGGCCGTAACTCTATGCGTCAAAGCATGGCGTTCGACCCTCTACCGGTACTGCCAATCCACCGCCATTAATAATGAACTTGAGTAATATTAATGGGCTAACGTCAATAAGGAAGTTAACGTATAATCAGCGGTAAATAAATGAACACGTGTGTTTCCTATTCCAGAACAGTAGTAACATTTAAATCTAAACCAGGATCGATTCCAACTACAAATAAAATTTGATATCACTAAAACTAATTCTTTGACAATGTCTATAATTTTTGTTAAAGTCTATTCCTAGGATTTCATTAATGTAAAACTCCATTTAATTATGACTATACGTTTGAAAATCTCTCACAAAACATAACATAACTACACAAACACTACAATCGAAATATCCTTAAACTGACTTTTGAAGTTAATGTCTCGCTATTGCTCTTGAAAAAGCTTATTTGAAAAAAATTTTTAGGGACGCCCTGTAGTCTTTCTAGTGAAGAAAATCTATTGTTGTTGGCGATTTCTCGAAATCTCGTATCTTCTTTTGTAACTGCCATTGTTGTCATTGTTGTGATTGACATATGAATTAAGAACATATGTGAAATATCGATATGCTAAAGTAAACTATGAGGATTTCGGCCTGACAACAACTTCTGAAGGTATGAAACCATAAAGAAATTTTTAATAAATTTTTTTAGTGAATTAGATTTTTTTTTTTTTATTTAAACATTTTTAATTTTTGAGGTTTTGAAGTGTAACTCTATGACCCCGGGCTGAAGTTTACGTCGGCGGAAACATGTGTTAATTTAGCAGATGTTTAAAAGCTCAGTTCAATGTGAACCTCATTGCATTGAGCTTTTAAACATCTGCTAAAGTGTTTTATTACTCAATTTAATGATAATATTATTATTATCAATATTATATATATATCTATATATATATACATATATATATATATACATATATATATATATGTATATATATATATGTATATATATATATATACATATATATATATATGTATATATATATATATATATATATATACATATATATATATAGAAAGATTTGAATGGATACAGTTTAGTTGAAAGGAATTTATTGACACGTGTTTCTATAACAGTTACATAACCTAAAATAGCTATCTACAAACTTTTAGTTATGCAGACATTCAATATTTCAATGTTATTATTTACTGTCATTTCATCAGAATAATATTACTGAGGACCTATTTAGTTTTTATAGAGAATATTAGGAGGAAGGGGTGAAGTTGTTAGAAGAATAGTTGAAGGAGTGGTTTTTCGATAGCAGTGAGAATTCTTGGTGGTAGTGAGTAATTAGATTCCCATCTGTTGTTTTGACATTTTTTATAGAATATATTATTGGTTATTTTTCTAAATCTATAGAAGGATTAGAGATAGTAAAGATATGCGTGGTTGGTTTTGTGTTTGCACTTAACATTCAGACTTAAATTTTTCTTTCAAGTGTACGTATTCTTTCACCCACGCATTCACACACAAATATATTTGCACACCTCTACAAAATACATATACTCACAATTCACATATTCATACTTACATATATATACACATGCATACACATATATATACACACATGTATTCATGTACATACATACGCGCTCATGTGTATACATTTTCATACTCAACTTATCTTTATATATACACACGTATAGACACACACATATATACATACATACTCTAGTCCATGTGTACACACATACACATACATACACATCCATATACACATACATACATACACATATATATATACATATATACATATACATATATATACATATATATATATATATATATACACATACATATATACACACATATACACACACACACATATATATATATATATAAGCACTTTAATACATGAATACACTTACATCTAACTATACACATCAAACATATATATATATTTACTTATTTATATACATTTTCACATATATATACATACTTATGGACGTTTTTAGACACATTCATTATCGCATATTTGTACCTATTCTCATCAGCATATCTTTTCATTATTAGTATGGTAATTTAAGGTTATTAATATATGTTGAGAAGAGATTGTTTATATATTTTTCTAACTAGATTAAGGTTTATATAGTTGGGGGATGTCCCTCTTTTATGTAATATTCGGCTTGTAGTGGGAAAAAAGGGTTTTAGTTCTGTGACGGCAGAACATCAAACCTGTACACTATGGATTGCACTACATACAACAACTTCATTCGAAAAGAATTACATAAAAAATATAGAAAAACGAGTGAAGTAACCCTTAAGCACATCAATGATGAGGCATGCGAAATAGTGAAAAATCTCGGAATCGAAGATAGGACAGGACCACTCTTACCGGCGGTACCCACTTTCAATCTTAAGGACCACAAGGTAAACTTTGATAATGACCCTAAAATTAGATTAATCTGCCCCTCTAAATCAGATATAGGTAAAATAAGCAAATATATCTTAGATAGAATCATCCCCCAAATTAAGGCTAAGGTTAACATTAAACTCTGGGGGAAGACCCAAGAAGCAATAAGATGGTTTAATAGCATTAGCAATAAGAATAAATCTAAGTTTATCCAGTTTGATATCGATGAATATTACTCATCGATATCACCTGAAACTTTGAATAGAGCCATTAAGTTTGCTAAGGATAACTCCGACCTTACAAACGATGAAATTAAGATTATATTAGAAGCTAGGAAAACTATAGTCAAATTTGAGAACAGTTATTGGGTACGTAAAGATAGACCCTCTAACTTTGACATAACAATGGGCTCTAACGATTCGGCGGAAATAACTGATATTGTGGGGTTATTTATCGCCTTTAGACTCCAGGAAAAATTCAGCAATCTCCACGGCGGAATATACCGCGACGATGTTCTCCTCCTAGCTAAAAACCTTAATAACCAAAAACTAGAAAAACTACGCAAAGATATAAGAAAACTACTACTCGAAATAGGACTAACTATAACATATGAATACAACCTTAAAGTA
Source organism: Eledone cirrhosa (assembly GCA_964016885.1). NCBI lineage: Eukaryota > Metazoa > Mollusca > Cephalopoda > Octopoda > Eledonidae > Eledone > Eledone cirrhosa. The sequence continues at coordinate 258,501,096 of OZ024740.1, read as the reverse complement.
GTTAACTTCCTGGATGTCACACTCAATTTAAACTCTGGTTTGATTAAACCGTTTCATAAATTGAATGAAAATCTCAAATACGTAAATGTTGGGTCTAACCACCCCATCTCTATAATTAAATCTATCCCTAAAAATATTTCCCTTAGAATCTCGGGTCTATCTTCTAACATACAAGTATTTAAGGAACACGCCGAGTACTACGATAACGCCCTTAGTAAAGCAGGCTACCTCAACAAAATAGAGTACATAGATGGGAACAATCAAAACACCCAAAATAAATCCCACATAGGTAGATATAATAACACAACACCAAACCACACTTACTACCATAGTATGCACACCAGTAAACCAACAAACAAAACTAATAGAAAGCGATGCAAAGAGTACTTATGGTATAACCCCGAATACAATAGCTCCATTAGTACAAATTTACCAGTACTCTTCTTTAAAATAATTAAAAGACATTTTCCCACATCACACAAATACCACAAAATCCTAAACCCTACCACTATAAGACTGTCATACTCTACAGCGTTAAACCTTGAACAACACATAAAAAAGATCAATACTAGAAGGTTAAACGAAAACACTAAGAACTTAAGTACAAAGAACCCCCCAAAAAACAGTAGACAATACACTACAGAACATAAATAAACCACACCTAAGTTCGTCCGCAATACTACTCCAGAGAAAACCCAACGTACACAACTGTAACTGCACCTATCCTGACAACTGCCCCCTCGGCAATAACTGCCTGGAAAAAAATATTATTTATAAGTGTACCATTAAATCCGGAGGCAACGAGTGGTATTACGTGGGATCAACGGCAACATCGTTTAAATCTCGATTGTATAGGCATTCTTACTCAATAAAACACCAGAGCCAAAGAAATGTAACAACTTTAGCAGAGAAAGCTTGGACGCTCAGGGATAGCAATCAAAAGTTTACCCTAAAATGGGAAAAATTAGCTAAAACCCAAAGCTTTTCCAGGAGCCAAAATTTCTGCAAATTGTGTAATCTTGAGATTTATTACATAATCACACACAAGAAGAAACTGCTGAATAACAGAATTGAACGAACATTATTCTGCCGTCACAGAACTAAAACCCTTTTTTCCCACTACAAGCCGAATATTACATAAAAGAGGGACATCCCCCAACTATATAAACCTTAATCTAGTTAGAAAAATATAAAAACAATCTCTTCTCAACATATATTAATAACCTTAAATTACCATACTAATAATGAAAAGATATGCTGATGAGAATAGGTACAAATATGCGATAATGAATGTGTCTAAAAACGTCCATAAGTATGTATATATATGTGAAAATGTATATAAATAAGTAAATATATATATATGTTTGATGTGTATAGTTAGATGTAAGTGTATTCATGTATTAAAGTGCTTATATATATATATATATATATGTGTGTGTGTGTATATGTGTGTATATATGTATGTGTATATATATATATATATATATGTATATATATGTATATGTATATATGTATATATATATGTGTATGTATGTATGTGTATATGGATGTGTATGTATGTGTATGTGTGTACACATGGACTAGAGTATGTATGTATATATGTGTGTGTCTATACGTGTGTATATATAAAGATAAGTTGAGTATGAAAATGTATACACATGAGCGCGTATGTATGTACATGAATACATGTGTGTATATATATGTGTATGCATGTGTATATATATGTAAGTATGAATATGTGAATTGTGAGTATATGTATTTTGTAGAGGTGTGCAAATATATTTGTGTGTGAATGCGTGGGTGAAAGAATACGTACACTTGAAAGAAAAATTTAAGTCTGAATGTTAAGTGCAAACACAAAACCAACCACGCATATCTTTACTATCTCTAATCCTTCTATAGATTTAGAAAAATAACCAATAATATATTCTATAAAAAATGTCAAAACAACAGATGGGAATCTAATTACTCACTGCCACCAAGAATTCTCACTGCTATCGAAAAACCACTCCTTCAACTATTCTTCTAACAACTTCACCCCTTCCTCCTAATATTCTCTATAAAAACTAAATAGGTCCTCAGTAATATTATTCTGATGAAATGACAGTAAATAATAACATTGAAATATTGAATGTCTGCATAACTAAAAGTTTGTAGATAGCTATTTTAGGTTATGTAACTGTTATAGAAACACGTGTCAATAAATTCCTTTCAACTAAACTGTATCCATTCAAATCTTTCTATTTTTCTCCGGATTACTTTTGGAACTACAACTGGAACCGTCGAGCAAACTCTACGTGAGCTGATAATCTACTGTGTGTAATATTTACATTACAACACAACGGAAAATACTGCATATATATATATATGTATATATATATATATATATATATATATATACATATATATATATATGTATATTTATATATATATATATACATATATATATATGTATATATATATATATATATATATACATATATATATATATATATACATATATATATATATGTATATATATATATATGTATATATATATATATATATATATATATATACATATATATATATATGTATAGTGCCACGGAACGCCCGCCAATCCCCCCGGCCTGAACTCCCCACCCTTATTCCTTTAGCTTTCGACCGCCCCCCCCCCACTTATCCCCCACTAACACCACTAATACACTCCTCCTTTTCACCGCCCACCCCACAACTAACAATACTAACACCTCCACTCCACCCCTCATCTGACCACCCTTCCCCAACTAACATACTAACATCCCTCCCTTCTTCTCCTTCTCCCCCTCCTTATAACACGCACACACCCACCGGCACATATATACACGCGCTCACACTAAACACACATCCTACTACCACCTCTAACCCTCACCCCCACACCTCTCACCCCCACACCTCCATCCCACTACCCCGCAACTAACCTCACTAACACTCCCTAACCCCAAGCACACGAACACACGCACCCACTTACACCACCCACCCCACACGCAACTAACATCACTAACACCCCCAACCCCACGCACACGTACCCACACACCCTCGTACACCACCAACTCTACACACCCTACCACCACTAACCCCCACTCACACCTGCATTCAACCCCTCCCCACCTCCTGTATACTAACACCCACTAACACCTCTTCATCAAACTACACACACACCAGTACACCACACTCCCTCCATAGAACCACACACACCCTTCTCTCCCCGCTCCACCCACACCCTCGCTCCACACTCACTCATCCCACTAACACCTCTACTAATACACACACACACACCCTCCTCACTCCAACTTTCACACCTACCCATCCTCGCCCCTTTACCATTCCACCGACTGCTGCTATGCCCTCTGACCACCTCCCAGCACAAACAGACACACAGCACTCCCACTGCTTGACCACTTCCTGATGCGCGCGCACCCCACATCTCTCCTCTTCCGACCATCGCTTCATGGAATACCCACACGCAGAAATTGACCAACACAGAATCCACTAAACATCTTTGGAATTTACCTACTTTTCAACCATCCTCTTACGTAATCACCTATATAACTCACCCACACACCCCCAAAACATTTTTTCTCCACACGCCGCCTACACCCACAACACGCTTAAACCCCCCACACACGTGCTTTCCACCACATATTTACACCCTCAGCCTCCTGATTCCTCTCCACCCACCCCTCTATCCACACACGCACAGACACTCCGACCCACAAACCCCCCACACACACCTCTTACTTTCACATACACGCACACACACACAAACACACACACACACACACACACACACACACACGCACACCTACACACACACACCACCTTCAGCTCTCCCCGCTCGGACACCCCGTCTCCCTCTCCCCACTCCACCCGCCACCACCCCTACACACCCCACACCCTTACACCACCTGTTTTACCCCCCTTTTAAATTCAGTTTATTTTGATCATGCTTTTATATTTAAATTTTCTCATTCCTTGTATTTTGATCATGCTTTATTTTTATTTTTTATCTTTATTTGTTAATTTTTCATTCGCACCGTTTCCTTTCGCTATATGTCTCTCCACCAATCCCCTACACACCCTTTGAACTCTGTTCCCACACACTTCTCACCTGAGGAAGGGCTTATGCCCGAAACGTCGTCCCCCACCTACCCCCACTCTCCTGAGCGTGAAATTAATAAACATTTATTGTACTGCCTCTCTGTTTTGTCCCTGTTCAAATTTTTCCATTATATATATATATATATATATATATATATATATATATATATATATATATATATATATATATATATATATATATATATATACACACGCACACACACAGATATATAGATATGTATATATATTGGTCAAACCGCAGCTCTAGCATAAGTCACTTGCCCAGATGTAGACAGAACTCGAGACCATATGGGTATGAATCAAACTTCTACCCATACAGGCATATCATCAATATTTCCTTCGAGTAAGGCATATATGTCAAAACGTCTCCTAATCACTTCGATATATTCCGTTAAATGTACACAGGATAAGTCATTATTGTCCAATTTTCAAAATATTTACTATATGGGTTAGAATTGCTGACTGTCATGTTTAGTAAACACTGTTATTCTGGGATCACCCAGACACAATACTTAAACATACATACGTACGTGGGCACAAAAGGATGCATATATATATATATATATGTGTGTATATATATATATATATATATATATATATATATATATATATATATATATATATATATATATATATATATATATATATTAATATATATATATATGAATATATGTATATATATATATATATGAATATATGTATGTAAATATATATGTGTATGTATATATGGGTGTAGACACTCTCTCTCTCACACACACACATATATATTTGTACATATGTATATCTGTGTGTTGTAGTGGGTATCTATGAATATATGTGTATATATATATATATATATATATATATATATATATATATATATATATATATATATATATATATATATATATATATATATATATATATATATATATTAGTGGGGTTTCTGCTATCAAGCTCTCCTGAGAGTTTCTTACCACCCACTATATATATATACACGAGATAATACTGAAAGAATATAATTTGACACCAGATGGCACCAGTCTAGGTAGAAAAAGACGCCGTAATTTCTTTGATTTCTTCAAACTGTTTATACATTATTGTGGAATGTGGTCATCGTATAAGAGTTATGAAGTTTAAGTAACTCTTATTCTTCTCTCACAGCGTTTCCTGGCCTACAGCAAGACAAGCGATTACTTCTGTTGTAGTTTCCTGATTGAAAGATATACAGAGATAGGGATTCCTATATGTTTATACATAAATACATACATATATATGTACACTGTGTACACACACACACACACACACACACATATATATATATATATATATATATATATATATATACACAAATAAGAACGTTAATACTCCAGTCTGTCCACTGAACGCCAACCTGCTCATGTCTACTTTTAAACCAACCGTGCCACACCCTTCAAATTCGGTAAAATGAACGTGGACCGTACACCTTCCCAAACGGATACAAACACACACAAGCACACGCACACACTCACACTCACACACATACACACACACACATACACTCATATGTATATATATATATATATATATAAAATCCGACTGCTTGGCGCCGCGGTCGGGATTTTGCATATCTCTATACCTACACTGCATATCCCTATGCATTGAGTACTTCCATGCTTAGTGGTTTCCTCGAGAGACTCTCTCTCTCTCTCCGTCACTCTCTCTCTCTCTCTCAATCTCCCTCTCTTTATACATATATATATATTCATACATGAATATATACATTTAGATATAGATACTTATACATCCATACATAAATCATAAATATGTACATATAGATATGTACTCCGGTAATAATGATATTTAATTTTCACATTTTTATCAATTATCGCCTTTTTGTTTGTATGTGCCTGTTTGTGTGCGTGCATGTGTGAAGGGGCACATCGTAGTGGATGAGGCGTTTGCCTCATGATAATAAGGTTTTGTGTTCGATACCCAGCAGAATTCATTTTGCTTTTGAGCAAGACACTTTATTTTAAATTTCTCTAATATATTCCGTTGGGGAAAAATGAGTTCGTAACGCTGAATCTCCCAGAAAGCAACATTCATGTTCCACGTGTCTGTGGAATGCTCAGTCACTTAAATGTTAATATTAACTAACAACTGAAAGCTTCATTACCGATAGCGACTGAAGTCCATTCTATGTCTGTATTTTTGAGAAACAATCTTAACTAATTTTCTATACTTGCGTTCCTTACAAAGGTTAGAGCGGCTACTTCACTAAATTGAGAGATCATAGCTCCGATACTATGTGCATGTGGTTGTAATGTCTCAGGAAAGAATCTCTGGACAGATTTTATTGGCAAAACCAACCGACAGGAGACCCAAGATAGACCCCAGAAGATGGTTGGTTAACAACCATGAGCTCTGCTGGTCTCGCTTGGTGATCTAGCCGGATCAATTGGAGAGGGTTGCTTCTGACAGGACCTTCTGGAAGAAGAAGAAGAAGAAGAAGAAGAAGAAGAAGAAGAAGAAGAAGAAGAAGAAGAAGAAGAAGAAGAAGAAGAAGAAGAAGAAGAAGAAGCATTTATTACCAAAAACAATAAAAAAATTAAAAGAAAAACCAGACCAAAGAAAAAGACAAAACAAGCACGAGAGTATTCTTGCCTTATAAATTTAAATATTCATTATCAATATACCAGGTAAATCTTAACTATAATAAAGAAAGGAGTGCGGGACTGCATCCAGAATATAATTTTTTATCCTGTTTGTAAAATAAGTTGGATTACTTTGAATAAATAATGAATGAATATTACATAAATTTTCTGCTAAATTTCGTAGCTTTTGATTAAATATATTTTATTGCTTATTTAAAGATTCACTTCTTTAAAATGTTCAAATGCCAACACTTCCGGTTAGCGATCGCTTAAATAAACATTCATATATTTCCGTCACTAATTTTCTCCTAATGCAGTTTATATAAAATCTCGTCTTTTTTTAATGTATCATGGATTACGTTACTGATTACATAAGACAGTGTAACGCAGTCTTCGTTCAATTTCTTTGTATATTGTCAATTACGATTTTATTTGATGTATTATATCTACATGTATATATACCTGCGTATACTATCAATATGCACACTACACATGCTAGCAGAAAACCACACTTAAGGTGGTTTTTCTGCTAGTGTCTGTAAAGCCACGGGGTATAGTGGTTAGGTTGATTCATAACCATACTGTCCTGGGTTCGTTTCATGAACAGGATGAGCTGTTTGGGGGGCGGTGGGTGGCGATAGGTCATGAAATTGATTAAGACATCTCACTTCACCCTGCTTTTCCTGATTAGAAATGAGGCCATAGCATTACAATTCTCGAGATACGAACTCATAGGATGACAGATCAACATGTATTGATGTTACATGTATATATTTTCCTTATAAGTTAAACACCGTCACACATATTCAATTCATAGCTCCACAAATGACAAACTCTATCTAAATACATACAAACATACATATTCCTACATGCATACACATATATATATATATATATATATATATATACACTTACATATATATATACAAACATAAATTCTTACCTACATACATACATTCTTACATACATACATTCTTACATACATACATACATAGTTACATACATACATGCATTCTTACATACATACATACATTCATACAGACAGACAGACAGACAGACATACACACTTATGGAATTATAACCAAAACTCCCCTTTATTCATTGCTACACGTTTACGTACGGTTACACCATTACTAATCTATTACATTTTATCAATCGCACACGTTCCACCTCATTCAATTCCATCACTCAATCGAACCTCCATCCTAAACAGCGCCCCCTCCCCTCCATGCAAACATTCACTTTTCCTCCCACCTACAAATGCATTCAGAAAGAAAAGCTAATGTCGAACACCTGTTAACGACAGCTGAGAGATAATACGTTGGTTTCACATGTAATTATTCATGATTTCAATCTTCACTTGAATGCGTGCAGAAACATCTAGACGTATATATATATATATATACGTCTAGATGTGTAAAAAAACCACGAATATACCACCAACACATCAACCCAACCATAATACTAAAATAAACCGCAACAAACCCACATCTCCTTCACATATAACAAGTCGAGTAAATTCCACACCAAATTTGACTAACTCCCCTGATATAATATTCACGAATGGTTGTAACTGTAGAAACAAAAGAAATTGCCCATTAAAGGGAAATTGTCTTATTAATAACATAGTCTATAAATGTAAAATTAGCACTAAGGACTCCACTTATTCATATATAGGAGCTACGTTTAATCAATTTAAAGTAATATTTAATACCCACAAACATAGTTTTAAAAATGCCGCATTAGCTAATACAACATCCTTGGCTGAAACAATTAATAATTATAGAAAAAAGAATATCGATTATAACCTGACCTGGAGTATGCTCAAAAGGGCTGCCCCCCCCCCCCCTTATCAAAATAACAGGTATAAGTGTAGATTATGCTCCCAGGAACTTTTTGAAATAATGAAATCTAAGGATATCCTATTAAATAAGCGACAAGAATTAATTATATCTTGCAATCATAGAATTAGAAGAACCTTCAAATATTATAAACCTAATTAAATTACAGCTTGCACTTATATTTTACATATTATTATAATTAGTTTTTTTTAATTTACTTAACCTATAATTAGTACTTTACTACAGAGAATTTCATAATTTTATTTCCCTCTTGCAGCTCTCTTTTCCTAAAATTAATACCTAAAAGTATACATATAATTTAATTTAATTTCCTGTTATGAATCGAGATTCCTTGTAGTTTATATAAGATTGGTATTTCTCACTAATACCCCTATCCCAACATTTTTTTCATTCGTTTTTAACAACATTCTTTATTAACATCTAATTCTTATTTATCACAACCATATGAATTAATATAAATTTATCCCTATAAGTATACCTATCAATTAATTTAATTTATTGTTATAGATCTAGATTCCTTGTGGTTTAAATAAGATTGGTATTTCTCACTAATAACGTTACCCTAAAATTTTACTTTCCTTCGTTTTTAACATTATTCTTTAATAACATCAACATTTCGTGTATCCTTCACCGGCTTGACCTCTTTTCATCTCCAAAGTATTCTTTTCATTCAAAGTATTCTTTCCATTCAAAACATAAGTCTGCACTCCTCTACTCCTAAATCAAATTTCTACTACTACTATTCTATCAACTTGACCTCTTACTACTTTTCTATTGGTCAATTCAAACCTGTTCCCAAACAGACCTATTATATTAAATGTTTGTTGGTTTTTTTCAATAAACAAATCTCATCATTTCTTAAGACAGCATATATATGTGAAGGTATGTATATTTCCTCCGATAGTTTGTAATATTTTTACATAGATCTATATGATATACATACCAACACACATATATATCCTAGAAACGATCGTAAAACGATCGTAAAATGATGAATTTTTTAATATAAGGAACGTGTTCTTTGATTTTATTCATTGTTTTTATTAATTTATATAAATATTTACAAAGATATATGCAAACATATTTGTGTACGATATTTTGTTTTATGTAAATAAAAGTTATGCAAATAATATTACCACCTCATGCGCACATATGCACGTATATGTAAATATGAATATGCATATAATGCTGAAACACACTTTTGTATATATTAAATAACCCAAACATATAAAACCATTTATATTCCTGGTGATTTCTCCCTAATGAAACAGTTCTAGTCCTGTAGAAGCCATTTCTATATTATATATATATATATAATTTTCTTTATATGCAAAAGTTAAACTCAAATAACAAAGCATCGTAACGTTTCGGACGCTAGACTATCTTCAGAAACTATAATGAGAAGAAGAAATAGAAATATTTAGGAGACGCACGGGCGAAAACAGAGAAAATATCCCAGTTTTTAGAGAAAACCAACAGGTTGATTCATGTTGCCATCTCTTTCACCACCACACTCATAACCATATATATATATACATGGATGTGTGGGGCTGCGTGGGCCTCCGTGGGTATATATATATATATAGTAATAATAATAAATTTGAAGACAGCGATTGAAAGCAGCGATTCTTTGCTTAAACTTTAATCTGTTATTTTAATAAATATATATATATATATATATATATATATATATATATATATATATATATATATATATATATATATATATATATATATATATATATAGAGAGAGAGAGAGAGAGAGAGAGAGAGAGGGAGAGAGAGAAAGAGAATTATAGTATTATTCAATTTCCGTTAGTAATCCATTGATTTGATTGTTCAACAAGAATCAAAGACCGCTTGCAGTAGTGTCTTACCCAAGCGACGAATTATTCCAATTAGTAGATCCTGAGGTAGTTTCACTATAGGTTCCAAGTGTAACAAGTTGCTGAGTATATATAATAATTTTGTAAATTGATATATGCAGCACGTCGTCGATTATTAAATAGAATCAACGTTTGAAGGAACGTTGCTAAATGATCAAGGATCGTTTTTGTTTCTGCTTTTCCTTGAATTCTTATGGCACATATTTTTCAAGCTTCTTCGATTTTCCATTTCGGTTCAGAAATTGTCCCAATGCCTACATTTTGCTCTCCTGCAAGCTCTCGAATAGTTTGAAGATTTGATTCCCCCAAGAAATCCTCCAATTTATCGTCGTTAGTGTCAGAAGGACGCCTGCAAACTTCTTTCTTCAAGAGTGAATTAGCAAAAACGGAATATCTAAAACCAACATGGCGCACTGCATTCATTACCATTTCCTTATTCCCAAACTTCATTAATGTTTCCCAATCGTTTGTATTACACAGAGACAAGTTTAAAACTCTTAAAATTAAATTTGGTGAAAATCATGTTTTGACATCTAAATTTAAATAGCATAAAATATACGTTAACATTATACATAATTTTACACATGTTGTATGAGTCATCATTATTTAAGATGTGTTGATACAAATTAAAACGTACAACCAGCATTCATTTCTGGACAACCTAATACTTATTACTAAATATTCATAGTGGAATCAGTGATCAGATAAGAGAAGACTAATATGTTGTACAATATATTTACGAGACAAGGGAGTAAGTTCAGGCAAAAACTAAAAATGATTTAAGCAGTTGTGTATAAAGGAGGATGGCTAACACAGATGACCTACTCTAGTGCATTGAGGATTGGACAGGTGGTAAAGAAAGGCAGGAATTGGAGATCTGCTTTGCAAAATGCTAGAAATAAATTGTACATGTAAAAGTGTACATGCGAAGGCCATGTACGCAAACCGTTATAAAAATAACATAATCCTAACGCTAAGCAGATAATTTATAGCTTAGCGATATCTTTACCCTCTCTCACTCACCCTTTCTCTCTCCCTCTCTCTCTCTCTCTCTCTCCATCTCTCTCTCTCTCTCTCACCCCCTCTCTCTCTCTCTGTTTAAAAATACAACACTCGAAACCATTTCGTCATAAAACATATCCTTTATCTCAATGTATATGAAATATATATTAAAGTACTAAACCCAAATTACGGTCATCACTCAAAATCGAATATGACTTGGTAGTAAGTGGCATGCTTTTGCTAAGGGTTTGTGGTATCCACGTAGACATGAGCAAACACAGACACCACAGAAACCTACCGTCTCCCCATTAACCAGGGAAACAGTAGAGGTCTATAGATCGTAACTACGCTCTGCTACCTGGATATGAAAGCTAAAAGGAGAAGGCCATACCACACCAGAACACGGCTATTACTTTTTATTATCAATGCTGAAATGATGAAATGAAAATCGGATTTCAGTGGATTTTCTACTCAAATCGACCGCCAACAAACAGCAATAACGATAATTAATGCATGGCTGCATAAAGTACATTATTCATTTTACTTCAATTGACTGCAGGTGGCGAATTGGCAGAGCCGTTCGGGCGACGGATGAAATGTCATGGTATTTGATCCGGCTCACTGCCGCGGTAACCTTTTCAACTCATTCTCTAGTGCTCGATAAATAAAGTGCTTGTTCAAGGCTGGAGAACTGGCAGATTAGTGGAATTGTTAAGCACTAAGATTGGATGGTTTGGAGTCTGGTTCTGTGTGTTCTGAGTTCAAATCCCGTCTCCATCTGTCAAGAGATGCTAGAGACCGATAATAACAGCTTGAAGACACCTTTAAAGGAGGAATGGATTAAAGTTAGATAGTTAATTAGTTAAAGTTTGTTTAAACGGAAGGTTCACCAGGCCCGTGCTTATCCCCAGTCTCCATGGCGTGAAAGACTCTCTCTGGACAGGAGTCAGAGAAATGCACTAGAACAACGTGAAATAAACTGTTTTCCTCAGCCTGTCCAGGAATCGAACCGGTGACATTACGATATAACGTCAGGCATCCTAACCAATAGGCCATGCGGCTTCAATGGATGATAGTGGAGAAGAATTTATGAAAAGGTATGAAACATATCCTCACTGGATACAGGTTTCCCGCAGGAAAGGCCAATCACCGGTTCACTGGCATTTCTGATGGCTAGAGTGTCAACTCAAGCAAGTTAATATGTGTAACGCAGAGCATAAAGCAAATGAATAAGTATAGACATTTATAATAATATATTTATATATTTATATATGTGCATATATATATATATATATGTGTGTGTGGTGCGTATATATGTGTGTGTGTATATATATATATGTGTGTGTGTGTGTGTGTAATAGGAATAACAAAGCAAACGACACAGTACATTGAAGAAATATATTAGTTTAACGGTTGAAATAACAGGAAAAGAGTCTTAACGTTCCGGACACTAGTCCTTCATAAAAAGATAGAATTATAAATAAAAGATGAAATAGAAAGATAGAGTGAGAGGAGGAAGGAAAGGGAAAAAAGAGAAAAACATTCGTGCGTATTCAGTCAGCAATTTTTGAGATTTATATAGACCACCCGTTGGGCCACGTTCAGTTCAAAATATCCTTTTAAAATCATGTTCACTTAAAAATAAATTTTAAATAATTAGAATATACACAAGCAAGGAATCACAGACTTTTAGTAATATATAGATGTATGTCTGTGTGTGTGTATGCATATAAATGTATATAAACACAGATGAAAAGTACCCAATACATATCATAGAAATCATTTAACCATTCAAAGTTTTATTCACGCCGAACCTACGCAGAGTATTTCAGTAAGTGCGATCCATCAGAAAATGATGACGATGACGATTTTTATTGTTTACATTTGTAAAGAGTGGCGTATTAATGTGGCTGTGTGGAGTGGAAAATCATATTGATTGGTACTGCGTTATGATTTTAGCAGAAGAAAGTGAAACATAGCCTCTCTAAGTCAAACATCTACCCAGTATTTCTGAGGGAGGAGACATAGTTTTGTGGTTAATATGTCGTTTTCGGCAACCCTAATTTCTAGGTTCAATCCCAATGCACGATGTTAAAAACACGTTTTTTAGAATACTATCGGATCGACACATGAATTTTAAATGGAAGTTTAAAGAAATTCAACGTCCTTTCTAAACTCTGAGGCCTATCAGGCCAGGGAATATCCTGATTTCATGGATCTTTTAAGTGACCGAGAGAAAAGGACTTTTTCCTGGTCGCTGAGTGAATTCTAGAGTTGCTGATATTGATATTCAGTTTTTTCAGCTGTGTGTAATGAAACAACTAGTCGGAAACAATCCAGTCTGGCAATCGAACCTATGATCGTTAATCCATCTCTGTAACCATGAAGCTGCGTCCTTTTTTTGAGTGAAATTATTTAAAATGGAAAACTTGTTTCAACATGTCGGATAACATCTACTAGTCCGTGATTCGTCGATTAATCCCCAAGCTACAAGTCCGTGATTGATCGATAAATCCTCAAGCTACTAGTCCATGCTTGGTCGATTAATCCTCAAGCGAAATTAAAGCATCAGCCCGGTTCTTAGGTGGGTGTTTTTAGCCATGCCCGCTCTGTTGAAATTATTTGATGCCAAATTTCATATTTCGGAGACATTTCCCCCACTCTCTCGGAGACGTTGTAATGTGTGCGTGCACTGAACTTTCTCCACCTACTCTCTAAAAATAATAGTTAAAGTGAGTGTTATGACTACAGGCAAATCTTGTCGGTTCATATGTTTTAAATAAGGTTAAGCGACTGAGAGTAAAAAGGTACCTCTTCGACTGAACGCCAGTCCATTGCAGGATTAAATTCCAGCTACTGCTGGTACATATTCCTCTAAGTTGAGTGGACTGGGGAAATGAGAATCAAGTGTTTTTCTCAAAGAATACAATGCGACACCCATTTTGGCAACTAAAGCCTCCACATTACGGTCGGGAGACCAACATCGTAACAAGGAATTGTTAACTCCAAGCTGCCTTTGGGAGTCAATTAGGTTTCTGGCGGAGTAGACTAGAGTATGGTGAAAGTAACTGCCATGCTCAAGGACACAACACACCTCACTCTCCATTACCATTATGAACGTCAGCTTAACTAACACCCAGTTTACGCAACAAAAATTGATAGTTAGAGCGGAAGTATTGTGCAATAGTGTGTTACCATCGTGTTTACCCGAGGTTTTTGATTAATTTTATTAACTGTTGCGTGAATGTCTTTGGTGGACAGCTGAGACACAGCTGTGAGAACATCTTAACAAAACCTGCCACATTATATACTGCCATACTCTATACTGCCATACAATACAGCTAACCTCTGCAGATGTAACACTTTTTATTCACGATTATGTTTATCCTTTTATACTGGCAAGTTTCACATGGTTTAACATGCACCGAAGTGTACAAACAAACACAAACAACACATACAAACTTACACACTCACACACACACACGCGCATATTATATACATTTATATATACTCTCTATTATGAATACCTTCTTCCAGTACAGATACATCCATAAAAATACATGGTATCAGGGGATCAGGATTAGAGGTGGAGCGCTGGGTGGTAGGATGAGGACTCCTTTGTTCGATCAAGAGGTCAAAGATGATATCCGATCAAAGAAGGAGCCAACAAAGTTTAGCTTGGAAATAAATCACAGCAGAGACAATAAAGGCATCCAAAGTTAAGACATGGGAGGACTTTGGGTTTAACCAGGATTCCGATTTCAGAACAGTAAATAAAGTGTTCTGGAAGACCCTCCACCAACTTTGTAATAAGAAGTCCTCCCCCACACCTGCTATCAAGAACGCGTCTGGGGTTCTCCTATCTTCAGAGAAGTGCGTCCGCACGAGGTGGAGAGAATACTTTGCTGATCTCCTAAACCCGATCACAATAGCATTTTTTGACGTACACGAGTTGCATCTGGGAGTGGTGACTAATCTCTCGGAGGCTGAGGTCACTAGAGCAGTTACTTTTTACAGACAACATGGTATTACGTAATTCAAGAAGGAGTTCTTCAACTTGCACTTGATAGGGTTGATGCTGAGTGCTTCATAGCTGGAATGAAAATCAGTGCTGTGAAAACAGAGACACTCGTCCTTTCAAGGAAGTCAGCACATTAGACTTTACATGTAAATGGAGTTCCAGTGAAGCAGGTGAAGAGGTTCAAGTATTTCGGGGCGGTGTTCATGATAGATGGAAGACAGGAGGCTGAATTATGTGTAAGAATTGCAGGAGCTGGTGCAGTAATGCGCCAACCTCAGCATTCGGTAATCAGAAGAAGATAGATAGGTGTAAAAGCCAAACTCATTATATTCAATTCAGTATGCGTGCCAACTCTGACCCATGGTCGTGAATCTTGTGTAATGACCGAAAGAATACGATAGCGAATACAATCGGCCGAAATGGGTTGAGAGTGCGTAGTCCGGAGATCAGAGAGTCACTTCAGGTAGAGCTGGTACTTTTCAGAATTGATGGATCACAGCTCCGATACTATGGGCATGTAGTTAGAATGTCGTAGGAAAGAATCACTGGACAGATTTTGCGGGCAAAACCAACCGGCTGTGTGTGAGTGTGTGTGTGTCTGTGTGTGTGTGTGTGTGTGTGTGTGTGTGTGTGTGTGTGTGTGTGTGTGTGTGTGTGTGTGTGTGTGTGTGTGTGTGTACTTGTGTGTATTCGTGTGTCTGTCTCTGTGTATGTTAAAGATAGGGGATGATTTATTTAAAAGTCTGGACTAACTCAATATAGAATTATATCTCTCTCTAAAGACGATCTTCAAAACATCAAAATAAACTGAATTAGTATCTTTCAAATATTTCTTAAAATGATATTATTACTATGAATACTCCATGGCATTTTACTATAATATGATCGTGAATGAAAAAATCGTTGAATTATTAGAAATTATCAAATCGATCAATAGTATATAGTAAAGTAGTATCTTAGAATTATTTAATAAATAGTTATTGGCTTTCAACATTTTCACTATTAGGGTGTCTTAATATTATTGAAATTTGCTGCAATTTTGTGAATAGGCATCATATCTTGTAATGTACCTATAGTTTAAATTTCATATAAATCGAAGGGAAAATATTTTCAGTGAAGATTTTCAGCGGGGGTTTGTGCCCCCGAGTAACCCTTTGATTAAAATGAAATATACTTATCCAAGTACCCCGGGCAATGTAGTTTCAGAATATATATGGTTATGGGGGTCTATCTCCAAAACCATAGGAGGACTTCGTGAACAAACAAACAAACAGACTGGAACTATAACTTGTTATATATATATATATATATATATGAAACACACATTTAAATAATTTTGAAAACCATACGATGCACACATATATATATATTTAGAAAGTTGAAAAGTGACACACGAGTTAATTTGAATTAGGAAATTAAGAAAAAATAGAAGCTGGTTTGTTCCCTGTTATTGTCTGACAATAACAGGGCATAAGAAAAATATAGAAATTGGTTTTTCCTTATTATTGTCAGACAATAACAGGGAACAAACCAACAAACCAATTTCTATTGCAGCTACTACTGCCACAAAACCACCAGAGAGAGAGGAAGAGATAAACGAGAATGTGAACTTTATATATATATATATATATATATATATATATATATATATATATATATATATATGTAAACTATGATCTCTAATACTCTCTTCTAATTAATATACACATTAATTTTATTACATTCTTTTTAACATATTTCCTGTAGCACGAAGAAGCCGAAATAACTATCGGCTGAACTGGTACGATAAATTACTTTTAAAAATAAGTTTTGCTGTTATTCTATGAGAAAATCCCATTAGCATTTTCTACTTTTTTTTATTTTCCTAATATATATATATATATATAGTGAAAGAGTGAAGAATAACATGGTCGGCTGTACAAAAAGGGTTTTATTTACAGTATTAACAATTGTTTCATTGATCAGGTGAGTCTAAAGGTGGCGGATAGCTATACGGCCAACAGATATGATGCTTAGTTGCGATATAAGTGGGTAACTGTCCGACAAATGAGCAACTCCGGACCAACAGTGGTAAACTACTAGGGAAAATGGAACAATGAGTGACACCTGTAGCTCCCGAGAAAACTCTCATAACATAGTTATGACAAGGCGAGTAAAGGCCGCCTCTAAAATACCTAGTCCTCGTGCGGGTTAACAAGGGACACGTTCAGGTATTCGGTAGAGTGGCCTGTTCGAAACATTCACTGCTGTCTGAATTTCATGCTGCAAAAATTGACCTTGGGACTGCGACATGGCTTGGGAGGCATCGGATGGACGCACAAAGATTGCGTATCCCTAGACACCAAAGAGAGTTCGGAAGGGAGTAAACCATGACAATTGGAACTTTGAATATTCCAACCCTTACAGGTATGGATCAGGAACTACAGCATTAGATGTAGTTAACTCTGAGTCATATATCCTGATGGAAGACTTCAAAGCACTTGAAAGACTATCTGACACACACACACACACACACACACACACACACACACACACACACACACACACACACACACACACACACACACACACACACACATATATATATATAAATATATATATATATATATATATATATATATATATATACATATATATATATATATATATATGTATGTATGTATGTATGTATGTATGTATGTATGTATGTATGTATGTATGTATGTATGTATGTATTTAAGTGGAAATACATCCTAAATATTAAATATGATGTTTGCAGAAAAATTCTTAAATATGTGTTTTATGTTGTACTTGATGCTCTGAAAGTTTGAAAGGTGAACAAATTAATTTATGTGGGCGGATTAAAATGGAAAGATGCATTCTTTGAAAAAGATGCCACTTTACATCTAAACACACACAGACACACTCATAAATACACACAGACACGCACACATATACATAGATACATACATGTATACATGTATATATATAACCACAAGTTACTTAAATAACACACACACGCGCACATATATATATATGTACATTTGTCGAACCTCTATTTACGGTACACGAACGAACAGTGATAATATACTCAGGGAGACGGATACAATCACATATATATATTCACATACCTACAAAAACCCGCACACACCTGCACAGAGGCAAATGGGTGACTAACTATAATTCATGGTTTCCTCAGTCAAAATTCTTCCAGCTTTCTTTGTTTTTTAGTCTCGTCTATTTTCCTACTTTTTCTTCTCCCTCCAGAGGAACGACTAACGTCTGAAACGTATGGAGTCTTTTCCTGCTATATCAAATGAGAAATTTTACTGTATTAATTTCCTCCGTTACATTACCTTGTCGACTTTTCTTATATATATAAGGGCAGAAACTCTCGTTTAAGTGGGGTTTCTTCTGGTAAAACCGTCTGCTGCCCAGCTCCCCTGAGAGTCTCTTACCACTATATATATATATATATATATATATATATAGCAGAAGACTATAAGAATTAGTAACGGAGGAGAACAATTTATAACACACATAGACGCACACGCACACACACACACACACACATATATATACATTATTATACATAACTTCATAAATATATATACTTATATATGCATAAAATATACATACAAATATACATATATAAGCACAGAGATGCATAAATACAACAACCAGATACACATCGTAAAAAACATACACTGGGTGAATTGACGATTATTGAGTAGGGAGGGAGAGAAAAGAATATATGCAAATAACAGTGATCATATGGCATTAAACTATATCTGGTGAGAGTCAACTTCTGTGTAATCTCTACAATCTTGAACAACAGATGTTCATGTACTGTCCACAAGCACCACTATAAGCACAACAACCACAACAACCATCACGTCCACCACCTCTACCATCACCACCACCATCACCACCACCACTACCACCATCACCACCACCACCTCCATCATCGCCACTACCGCTTCCACCATCACCCCCCACCTCCATCACAACCACAACAACTATCACCACCTCCACCATCACCACCACCACCACCACCATCACCTCCACCATCACCACCACCACCACCACTACCACCATCACCACCACCACCTCCATCATCGCCATCACTGCCTCCCCCACCAACCACCACCACCTCCATCACAACCACAACACTAACACCAGAAACAACATCACTACCACTACCACCACCACAAGTACCACTACCACCACAACCACCATCATCACCACCAACACAAACACCACCAGCAACAACAACAACCGTAACATCAACACCACCAACAACAGTATCATCACTACCACCACAACCGCCACAACCACCTTTACCACCATCACTACCACCACAATCACCACCACCACTACCCCAAACACCCCACCACAACCTTCACCACCACCACAAACACAACCACCAACACAACCACCACAACCATCATCACCACAGCAACCATTACCAACATCATCACTACCGCCATAATCACCACCAAAACTACCAACAGCACTACCATAACCACCTTCACCACGATCACCACAACCACGACCACCCCACCATAACCCCTATCACTACCACCATAACCACCATCACCACTATCAACAATGACATTACTACCGCTCTCAAGATCACAACACTGACAACTACCTACAATACCACCACCACCAACAACAACAATAACAACCATAACCAATACCACCATCAACAATAACACCACCACCACCTCAGACAAAACGGTTCCTCTATGTAATCGTTAAATTTGTCATCGATATGAATAGACTTAAGTCGGATTAGCTCTTTCCATCATTCATCTCCCTGTTTCTATATCTCTGTCCCACACTTTAATGATTCTTTCTCCCTCGATTTCAAGCAATAATCTATGGCAAACCCTTGTTTCTTTTAGAATTGTTTTATTCTAATAGATGCTAGTTTAATAAACATCCGATATCCATGTGTATACAGACCACTAATCTCATGATCATTGGTGAAGATAACATCAACCGCTAGATAGTAAAGACCAAATAATAACAGATATGACAATAATTACTAAGATACTATATATATATATATATATATAAATATATTATTTCTGAAAAAATGTATGGTATCAAGAAAGGACAAGGTATTATTGTAAATTGACAATAATAATGAGTAGAGCGGAACTTCACGAGTAACTCCAAGACAAAATGATGACTTTGTTGGATCGGTGAAAGTGATTGAAGACTAATGAAAATGTTTTATAATTATGATATGTATAGGAAAGTAGAAATATTATTCAGATACATTAATCTTCGCCATTTTCTCTTGCTCACTTGTTTGGGTTTTGTATTACCTTTCAGTGCTTAGAATCAGATAAATGTTATTTACGATAAATAAGTAGCATACCGTCTCAGTCTTAAATACATTTTTCTATATTTTCTCAGTAATTCATATTAGTTTCTTCTCATTTCAACTGACATTCCATTGCAATCCCGTATCTTTTATAGATTCAGTGTATTAATTGTATTTAGTTGCATCATGTCCCCAACGGAAAGTATGCAGAATCGCGAACGTGTTACGCGGTAGGATGTGGAGAAAGTTACACTGAAAAAGTTAACTTAACTTATCAACCTCACAGTGGTGCCTGGCTCCATGCCCTGCCCTCCTTCTCCACTGGCACGCAGCTAGACAACCATAGCCTGCGAATCGGCGTTCCCCTGAGGCTCGGCCTCCGGATCTGCCAGCCACACCAATGTCGCTGCGGTTCCACCGTGGACTCACCTGCGACTGACCCAGGTTCTGATGCACGTCAGGCTGAGGGGGTCAAACTCCTCAAGTACCGGTCGCTCTCGGACAGGTTTGCGGTCG